>OZ038492.1:16970797-17025797 GCA_964036315.1 Acanthosepion esculentum | reverse complement strand
CTTCAAAAGAGGGCGTTTTGCGTGTAGAATTTGCCATATTGCTTAAAAATAAAGTCCTAATGATAAATGAACTTTTACTTATTGTTGAAAAGCTCCATCGAGTTTTTTATCAATGTAAATTAAGAATTTATGCAAATTATTAACATCGTTCCTTAACTTTTGTCCAGTAGCTTATTTCCTTTGTTCCATTTAATCTTTATTTTAAAAAAAAACTATTATGTAAATTTTTGTAACTTTGTATAATATTTATGCATTACACCCTAATCTTTATTCGGTAAAAATGTCATTGCTAATCATGCATTACTTTTAAGTAATACACATATTTATGTCTTTGTTGTTTCCGTTCCTTGTATTGTCGCCGCTACTGTATATATATATATATATACAAAGAAATAATCACGCATAGAATCAATCAGCAATATTAATGCGATTATTGGCGATATCACATCGCTAGTAGAATATATTGTATGAATTAAAATTCTGTTAATCTATAGAATGATGTGATCCTCATTCCTAAAACTGTAGGAGGAGAAGTTAAGGATCAGACATTGGCTTATCTAATTGCTCAACTCAACGGAAATGGTATGGGAAAAGGAAAAGGAGAAAAAAAGGGGAAAAGAAAGAAGGATGAAGTTACTTAATTATATATATATATATATATATATATATATATATATATATATATATATATATATATATATATATATATGGGGGCGGGGTTAGAACATTCGCTTTCTGATCATGAGACTCGGGTTCGAATTTGGTCATGGTCGATTTTTCAGGAAGGAGACTTCCTATGAAAACGGACCCAAGCTTTGAAATTGGGTAGACGGAACCGGTGGGGGTCGTCGATAGCTGTGCTAGCACGAAGTAACACGTGATCATGGCTGAGGGCTTGAGCCTTGTTCAAATTGTTGATCACACCAGAGAACACGCTCTTTCCAAGAAAGCATAGTTGCAGTATAAGCAAAAACGCATTAGGGATTTGACTAGCCGCCCTATTAGACTGGTATCCTCGAATACGAGTGGCCAGCTACACACACACACACACACACACACATATATATATGTATATATATATATATATATATATATATATATATATATATATATATATATATATGAGTAGCATTTATAAAATCAAAATTGTACATGAATTCCATTTGATTTTATGAATGCTACACTCATTAAAAAAAGATAAAAAAAATTAATTCACTCAGAAGGAAAATCCTCGAGAGTACCGCCATTGAATACATACACATACACACACATATATATATATATATATATATATATATATATATGATGATTTAATTTGGTCCTATATTTTGTGCCAGTAATGAGTACCCGTCTATCAAGAGTACACATCCTGTCGTTCTCAGGGATTGGCTCCAAACTGGTAAAGTGACTTACGTTTCACACGCCTTGCCAGACATTCACGTGTACGCATTTCTAATTCTTTTAGCTGAATCAAGGGCAGATAATTACGATTTATGATGAGATATAGTAGATGTTTTATTTGTAAGTGACATTCACTGCTATTTCTTTTTCAGAATGGAATAGAACCAATACAGATTGGAGTGGATTGACAATAGATTCTTGTTTAAGGTGGGTTGAAGTGATTTTGGCTGAGGTCAAAGAAGCCAAACTTTGGTGGGTTTTTCTGAATCTTCAGCTGACTTTGAAGGAGTGAAATTCTTTGTGTGTAAGGGGAAATAAATACCCAAATAAACAAAATTAGGGGGTTAGTATGCGACCTTCCCTAACTATTCACATTTAGAAAAGAGTTGTCATTGTTTTCGAGGTGTTAAATCCTCCTTACCACCGAAAAAAAAGAATAAAAAATAAAGGCTGGGGTTCCCCAATCACTAACATAGCTAACAAACTTAACCTAGAGTTGGAATTGAAGCGAATTTTCATTGCCACCATTCAATTTTTAAAAATGAATCACTCTGTGATATTGTCATTGCATCATATATCCGATATGTCAACTTCAATCTTTATTCTGTAGTGGGCCGTCTCGGTTGTGTCGCTCCGTTAGTCTCCGCAACGGTTTTCAGGCCAATACGCTAAAGTCGCACTGTCTCTATTTCTTAATGAAAGTCAAACCAGCCGTCATTTCACCAGTGGAATGTTTTTATTGTAATAAATAGCGAAACAGTTATGGTCTGTACTGACTACTTTTATCGTTCCCCAGTAGGGAAATTTTGCCGACTACTTGTCAATTACGAAGAGGGTGTAGTGAGCGAGAGAAATCCCCCTATCATTTTATTGCAGACGTATATCCTATATACGTATATTTTCACTGAAGAATTTTTGGAGGTAAACCCCTCTATGATACATATTGCAATTCACGGGCCAAAGAAAAGCATCGCCACATTCTTCTTCTTTTCCTAACTTTTTTAATGAATTGGAGCCGTCAACTAAACAATTAAATATATCGTGTTTCAGAAGAAAAAAAAACGATATATTTCCAACAAATTGTGTGGCTGTTTTTCTTCATTCTTTCTTTCTTTCTTTTTGTAAGGAGTTTTTTTCTTCGTAATCATTAACGTATTTTCCTTTATTTTACAATTTTACAACTATAGTGTTATCTGAATGCATAAGCTATATATAACGAAGTAAGATTTGTTGAAGTCTTTGGGTACCCTGGTGTACTAGTGAGCCATCCAAAATGAGCTGACTCATTTTATAGTTCACCAATAGAAGATTTAACCAGTCAGAAGGCTCAAAATATTCAATACGACATGTATAATGGCGGCCATGTTTTTTTGCCGGAATATTCACTGCCAGCCTTTGATATCGAAGACTGAAGAATTACGGAACAGCTGCTGGTGGTATTGGCGATATAGTCAGATTCAGTAGAGCGTCTGACTCTTGAGTGTTAATCTTTAATGTTGTTCCATTGAACAGATTACGTACTGCGCTGGATTCTATATTCATAGACTATGGTGAACATGGTCAACAAGATTTACAGTTACTTCTAAGATTTCTCTAACACAGTGGATAGGAAAATTTAATAGAATCTAATTGCTGTATATGACGAAAATGGATGAACATTTGCGTAGGAAGGGTCCAGATGAGAAGAAAGCTCGGACAAGCTTTGAGGACCGACTGTGGAATGGTAGCAGTGAGATTACAGTGTTAAAAATAAACTTTGCATTGTTTGCAAAATGAGAAAAATGCTATTTGTCCAGCTCTACTTGACGAAGTGTTATATGTGCGGGGCTGGCTGATGACAGCTTTTGATCTTGAAAAGACCTCCGCCCAAAAAGGAAGGAATATACGAAGACCAAACAGCAAGAGAATTAAAGAACAAAGGAAAAGAAAGAAAGAAAGAAAACGAAAGAAAGAAGAATGATAAAGATGAAATGAAAGACGGGAACAAAAAGAAAAAAAGAAAGGAAGAAAAAGAAAGTGTGAAATAAAAAGAAAGAAAACAACAAAATTGCAAAAGAAGACCAATGTAAAAAGGAAAAAGGAAGGAATGAAGCAGAGACCGGAATAAAAAGGGAGAAAATAAAAAGAAGGAAGAAACGAAGAAAGAAATCTATCAAAGAAAACGAAAGAACAGAGAAAAGAAAAGGAGAGAAAAATTAATGACAATAAAAATGAGAAAAAGAAAGAAAGAAAAGAAAAATATAAAAGAAGTCTAAAAAGAAGCAAGAAATGATAATGAAGCAAGGAAAGATGAGAAGAAAAATAATGAGAAATATAAACGAGATAGAAAGAAAGGAAAGAAAGGATTACTAAAGAAGAAACAACAAGAATGGTAAAGATGGGAGGAACGAGGAAAATTAATGAAAAAGAAAAAAAAGAAAAAATGGTATGAAGAAAAGCTAAAAAAAGCATAAAGATAATAAGAGAAGAGGACGAAAAATAATGAAAAATAAACATAAGTAAAAGAAATGGTAGGAAAGAGTGAGTAAGTCACCAAGAAAAATGAAGGAGGGGAAGGAAAGAAAAGGGGAGATAAAACGAAAGAAAATGAAGGAGGGAAAGGAAAGAAAAAGGGAGATAAAACGAAAGAAGAATGAAGGAGGGAAAGGAAAGAAAAAGGGAGATAAAACGAAAGAAAATGAAGGAGGGAAAGGAAAGAAAAAGGGAGATAAAACGAAAGAAGAATGAAGGAGGGAAAGGAAAGAAAAAGGGAGATAAAACGAAAGAAAAATGAAGGAGGGAAAGGAAAGAAAAAGGGAGATAAAACGAAAGAAAAATGAAAGAGTGAAAGGAAAGAAAAGGGGAGATAAAACGAAAGAAGAATGAAGGAGGGAAAGGAAAGAAAAAGGGAGATAAAACGAAAGAAAATGAAGGAGGGAAAGGAAAGAAAAGGGGAGATAAAACGAAAGAAGAATGAAGGAGGGAAAGGAAAGAAAAAGGGAGATAAAACGAAAGAAAATGAAGGAGGGAAAGGAAAGAAAAGGGGAGATAAAACGAAAGAAGAATGAAGGGGGGAAAGGAAAGAAAAAGGGAGATAAAACGAAAGAAGAATGAAGGAGGGAAAGGAAAGAAAAAGGGAGATAAAACGAAAGAAAAATGAAGGAGGGAAAGGAGAGAAAAAGGGAGATAAAACGAAAGAAAATGAAGGAGGGAAAGGAAAGAAAAGGGGAGATAAAACGAAAGAAGAATGAAGGAGGGAAAGGAAAGAAAAAGGGAGATAAAACGAAAGAAAATGAAGGAGGGAAAGGAAAGAAAAGGGGAGATAAAACGAAAGAAGAATGAAGGAGGGAAAGGAAAGAAAAAGGGAGATAAAACGAAAGAAAATGAAGGAGGGAAAGGAAAGAAAAGGGGAGATAAAACGAAAGAAGAATGAAGGAGGGAAAGGAAAGAAAAAGGGAGATAAAACGAAAGAAAATGAAGGAGGGAAAGGAAAGAAAAGGGGAGATAAAACGAAAGAAGAATGAAGGAGGGAAAGGAAAGAAAAAGGGAGATAAAACGAAAGAAAATGAAGGAGGGAAAGGAAAGAAAAAGGGAGATAAAACGAAAGAAAACTGAAGGAGGGAAAGGAAAGAAAAGGGGAGATAAAACGAAAGAAGAATGAAGGAGGGAAAGGAGAGAAAAAGGGAGATAAAACGAAAGAAAATGAAGGAGGGAAAGGAAAGAAAAGGGGAGATAAAACGAAAGAAGAATGAAGGAGGGAAAGGAAAGAAAAAGGGGAGATAAAGCGAAAGAAGAATGAAGGAGGGAAAGGAAAGAAAAAGGGAGATAAAACGAAAGAAGAATGAAGGAGGGAAAGGAAAGAAAAATGGAGATAAAACGAAAGAAAAATGAAGGAGGGAAAGGAAAGAAAAAGGGAGATAAAACGAAAGAAAAATGAAGGAGGGAAAGGAAAGAAAAAGGGGAGATAAAACGAAAGAAAAATGAAGGAGGGAAAGGAAAGAAAAAGGGGAGATAAAACGAAAGAAAAATGAAGGAGGGAAAGGAAAGAAAAAGGGAGATAAAACGAAAGAAAAATGAAGGAGGGAAAAGAAAGAAAAAGGGGAGATAAAACGAACGAAGAATGAAAGATTGAAAGAAAGAAAAAGGGAGATAATACGAAAGAAAAATGAACAGAGGAAGAAAGAGAAAGAAATTAAAGAGAAGAGAAATACAAAACGAAGAAAAAAGACGATGAAGGTGGAATATAAGAAAGGGAAAGGAGAAAGAAAAGACAACGATGAGAAATAAAAGAAGATAAAGAACGCCGTTTTGGTGGTGGTAAAGGCTGCATAATTCTGATGGTAATGGTCGGAGTTCGAGCCCATGTAAAATGCCAAGATTTCGAATGATCAATTTGAAAACATGCACATGTTATTTAATTTGAACATTAACACTAGTCATCCCTTTATTCATTACTCAAGATTTCGCCAATGTAGATATTTCCAAATTGTTCCACAAAATCAATATTAATAAATGGGATATAATACGAATTTCAGCGTTTCTTCAGAAATCCACCTCTCCAAGAAATCAACATTTTTGTTTCATATAACGATCGATTAAGCAAACCAGATTATAAATATGATATATAAATATGATATATATATATATATATATATATATATATATATATATATATATATAAAAAGATGAGGTATTATGATTACTTGCATTATTCACTCAAATCTCCAAGATTTGGTTCACCACTGCTGTGACCTGGTACTGAACTCACAACTCTTTGGGTCATATATATATATATATATATATATATATATATATATATATATATATATATATATATGTATATATATATATATATATATAGTCTTAAGATGTGCTATATTTATGGGATAAAGTGCTCAATATCAGAGATAGAACGTGTGTAATTATAAAATAAAAGTGAACATAGAAGTCAACACTTAGAGGCGACAGTCTGGTTCATGCTAGATGCAATCGTCAGGCCTAACGATTGCATCTAGCGTGAAACAGATTGTCGCCTCTAAGTGTTGATTTCTATGTTCACTCACATATATATATATATATATGTTTTTGTTTTTATTTGTTTTTACGGCATATAAAACACAATGGGTCATTTAATGCCGACAACTTTTTTTTCCTCGTAATATTTTTCTTTTGTCAAAGATCTATTTCTGTTAATATTTTTTTCCTCAAAATGTATAGCTGGTAATATTTTTAAATATGTATTTCTGGCAATATTTCTTTTCAAAAACGTATTGCTGATAATATCTTTTTTTCTTCAAAAATGTATTTCTGGTAATAATGTTTTACAAAGTATTTCTGGTATTAAAACCTATTTTCACACTTTCATAAGGCTTTTTGCCTCAGTTTAGGTGTTAATTATTTGCCAATAGCTGGGACCCTAACAGATGCTACCATGAAGTGGAAAGATTATATTGAATCCATTGCTAGGTCAGCTGCTAGGAATGTTGGTTCTCTGTGTCTAGCGAGACACTTTTTCTCTTCAGAATCTATCATACATATCTATAAGTCTACCATTCGTCCATTCTTAGAATATTGCTGTCACATATGATCCGTGAACCTGTTATTTACCTTGAGCTCCTTGATTAAATCCAAAGAAGAATCAGCAATATTATTGGTCCTGATCTGGCAGATCATCTTCAGTCAGTTTCCCGCCGTAAGGTTGCCTCACTGCGTCTTTTCTATAAATAATTTCATGATAAT
The DNA here is from genome assembly GCA_964036315.1 of Acanthosepion esculentum. NCBI lineage: Eukaryota > Metazoa > Mollusca > Cephalopoda > Sepiida > Sepiidae > Acanthosepion > Acanthosepion esculentum. The sequence goes on along the minus strand of OZ038492.1, from coordinate 17,018,678 downwards.
TGTTTGGATGAGCTTTACATTATGGTATTAATTCCCCATCCCCTCCCTCGTTAGGTGGTTAGTGATGTCAGTTCGCTGGTGGATGCGGGGCGCCTTTCGCTTCGCGTGAGTGTTTTTCGTATTTGTTGTTGTGTCTGAATGAGTGCGTGTCAGTGTGTGTGCTTGGGATGCATGAATGTTTTATACTATTTTTTAGTCCCGCATTGATTTCGGCCTGTGAACTGATATTTCTGCCACATTTAGTGATTGTGGGGGGCTTTATTACTAATATTATTTTTCTTTCTTTCTTGTAAATATTTTGTATTCATTTTGTAAATACTTTTGTAAATACTCATTGGGGTTAGTTCTTTAGAATTGTTATTTTATTCCCCTCCCCCGACAAACACTGAATTGTAAATATGGGGACTAGTTAGTATTTTCATAGAGACTATGAGGTATTATGGTGGTTGTAGTAAGAACGGTACGTATGAATGTGATGTTTTGGTGTAAGGAATATTGTTCGTACGATTGGGTTAGTGTTTGCGTCTAGCTAAGTTATAGTTAAGATAGAAGAAGACCGTCCTTTCCCCAATCCCCCCTTCGGCCTTGTGTCACATTTCTGTAATTTATACAGAATAAATATCGCTCTTCATTATGGTACCTACACATTTTTTTTAATTTAAGCGCAGTACTAGACTGGCATCGAGATCTCATCAATTTACTGTTGAACTGTCTAGATGTAGCCGTAAATTCTATGCTAACAGTTTCTTTTTTCGCACTTCTCGCTTGCGGAACTCCCTTCGGGATCCATGCTTTCCAGCCAACTTTGATCTTCAAAAATTAAAATGCAATGTCAGTCGCTATCTACTGTCCTCCTGATTATTGTTCCCGCTCATTATTAATGTTTCTCTTCCTAATTCTTCCATACACTGTAACCCCTTGTGTCTTAGTGGCTTTTCTGCCTTGCTTAGGGTGAGCCCGATTAAAAACAAAAAAAAAATGAAAATAAAAATAATCGATACGGTCATTAATTCATGAAATCAATATAGTTGATACTGAGAGATGCTAGTGTATTTCTACAGGTCACTTGTAAGCAACTACATTAGTCATTTTTTTTAGCTTGATGAATACCAGGCTGTACAAGAATTCTAACAGCAAGCACATGTCGGGCGTGGCTGCAATAAATATCTTTTTTGTTATTTTTTTAATCTAAAGAAGGCGAATAATGTTTGACAAAGTGGCTTCTTTCATCCTTTATTCTTTGAAAAGTAGTCAATTGTTGCATAAATGCAACGCAAGCAATTTTTCAAGAATTATGCCGTAAAAATAATAATAATAATAATGATAGCGATAATAATAATGATAATGATAGCGATAATAATAATAATAACAGTAATAATAATGATAGCGATAGCGATAATAATAATAACAGTAATAATAATAATAATAATGATAGCGATAATAATAATAATGATGATAGCGATAATAATAATAACAGTAATAATAATAATGATAATGATAGCGATAATAATAATGATAATGACAGCGATAATAATAATAATAATAACAGTAATAATACTATGGATTTCGTTAATCGGACTGACTTCCTCATCTTGGTTGCTTTCCTCACAACGTTTCGGCCGTCTGATCCTCCGGCCTTCTTCAGGTGCATCTCGAACTCGGGAACCGTCGGTCTGGAATTTCGAACCCAACCCTTTATTGTTAAGGGGGTACCATGTTCTCGTTCCATTAAGGCCATCGCTGCTGCTACTGCTATTGCTTGACGCCATCGTTGCTGCTGCTGTTGCTTCTATTATCGTTGTCACCGCTCTTGTTTGTTGCTGCCACTGCCTTTGCTCGGGATTGAACTCAGAACATCGGGAGAACTTGCAATCACTGTTCCAACGTCCTAGTCGCCTCGGCCATGTGTCACTGGGACGATCGTGTATGATCGATTTTTGGTATATTTAAACCTAAGTTGTTATTCTAGGTTCTCTCTTACGATTAGGGGTGCCCAAATCGTGTTCAGTTCTATACTTGGTCTGCTCAGGAGGTTGTTATGTCCTAGCATGTGAGCTGTTTCTTTGAGTTTTCTCACTTTCCAGTGGGGCTCACTGTTTATTATTTTAACTTCATCCCAGAGAGGGCGATGGTCACCCTTTTCCTTCCATACATGGTAGGCTATACCCGACTTTTCCGTCTCCCCTCTAGTCACTGCTTTTCGATGTTCATCCACCCTTACTTTAAGGGGGCGGCATGTTTCGCCCTTGTAAACCTTGCCGCAGCTGCATGGGATGGAATATATGCAGTTCTTGGTCTGGTTCTTCTCTATGGGTGGCTTTACTCGGAGGATCAGACGGCCGAAACGTTGTGAGGAAAGCAACCAAGATGAGGAAGTCAGTCCGATTAACGAAATCCATAGTGAAAACCCCTCATCCCAAAAATATAGACAATTAACAGTAATAATAATAATAATAATGATAGCGATAATAATAATAATGATGATAGCGATAATAATAATAACAGTAATAATAATAATAATAATAATAATAGCGATAATAATAATGATAATGATAGCGATAATAATAATAATAACAGTAGTAATAATAATAATAATGATAGCGATAATAATAATGATAATGATAGCGATAATAATAATAACAGTAATAATAATAACAGTAATAATAATAATGATAATGATAATAATAAGGATAATGATAGCGATAATAATAATAATAACAGTAATAATAATAATGATAGCGATGATAATAATAATAATAATAATAATAATAATAATAATTATAATAGACCCGGTTACAGAGATAGGACCTATAACAATTTTATGGGGCTTCACAATACACACAGACACATCAATCAAAGCTAATCACCCAGACATTGTGATCAAAGACTACAAGAACAGAATGTCCTTTCTTACTGACATGGCAGTCCCTGCAAATTGTAATGTATCTTTGAAGATCTTCAAAAAAACAAAATAACTATCAAAATACAAGGCTCTTGAAGGGGAAATATAAAAAAATGGAACACGTGAGGACATCAATAATTCCAGTTGTAGTTGGAGCACTCGGATTGATTAGAAGAGGTTACGACAGACTCATTGAAGCGATACCTAGTGGCCCACGCTTTAAAGAAATTCAAAAAAATTGTTCTCACAAGTACAACCCACACGTTACGAAGAGTTTTATCTATGTAAAATTGTGATTATTCTTTACAAAAAACGACCAGTGTTAAATATCACAAAGCCATTTCTGATCATAGGTCTCTGGTTGGGACCCGGAAGCGCACCTCTCGCCTGTGGAACTCCCTTCCCTATTCCTGTTTCTCTGACAACTATAATCGCCAACTATTCAAATGTAATGTCAATCGACATCTCCAGTTGCCTTGATCTATCCACTATCCTTCTCCACTTCCTTTCCTCTATCACTCCTATCTCCTCTCGCTTCAAATCTTCTGTAACCCCTTGCGTGCTAGTGGCTTCCCGCCTTGCTTGGGGTGAAATGCTTAAAAAAAGAAAAATGAAATCAAAGCAAATAATAATAATAATAATAACAATAATAATAATAATAATAATAATCATAATATCTTTATTACGTTATTTTTAGTTGATGCCCGTGTTTGAAATGGACGCTGCGTTTTTTATTTTTGTTTTTTTTTTTAATTTTAAGCGGTTTCTATTATGCCTACCGGCCTACGCACCCGAGAAATTTCAATGAAAATGTGCCCTCCGGAAGGGTTCGAACATTGCTGTCTGTGTCCGAGCGGTCTAAAACATTCTGGATCCTCCCACGAAGGCGAGCGCAGGTTCGAGCCTTGCTGGAGAGTACATTTTCTTTAATAAGTTTTCTTGAGTGAGAAGGCGAATAAACGCAATACAGACTATATAAAATTAATAACAATAACGGGGTGTCTATTTAAAACGTGGATATCCATTAAAATAACGTTTGAACTAATAAATATGTCCGATTAAAAATCAATCCATTGTTTTGAAATATATGCAAACATAATATATATATATATATATATATATATATATATATATATATATATATATTATGTTTGCATATATTTCAAAAAATGGATTGATTTTTAATCGAACATATTCATTATATATATATATATATATATATAAAAGGCTCAAACACTAATATTCCATGATTATAATTTATTACATTGGAATCGTAATCCCGATCCAATTCATCAGACCTACAAATTCAAAAAGAAATCGGAAAATATAACTCCGGGTATAAAAAACAACATTTTAGTGAGAGAGTATGTGTGGGAGTGGGAGACAAGTGTGAGAGGGAAATGTATTAAATCTTTAGAGAGAGGGTGTAACAGAAGAAAGAAGAACAGGAAGGCCTAAAGGTGAAGGTGGGGATTAAAATTTAACAGAGAGAAGTTTTAAAGAGAGGAGTTAAATAACGGTTTAAATGAGTGAGATGCTGATAAATATGAATTATTTTCAGATGCATAATTCGCTACCGATTTGGATTTCTCTGTATCCTTGGTAACCGTAAATTATGAATTTCCCTTACAGTTAAAACTCTGTAAATTTAAAAAATAAGTTCCTCCAAAATTCGCTTGAGGATGAAATGCAACTAATGTTTTTAATTTAATTACAAAATTAAATTTGAAGTTTTTAGCTTCCATTTTTGAAACATGGTTATTACTGTGTAGCGAAAAAAAACATATTTTAAATCAGTTAATTTATAATATTTATGCTCTGTAAATATACATTGAGCACTATTTTGTAAAAAAATAAAAATATCAATAAGAACACTGGATTATATATCTTACTGTTCTTTCTGTTTATATATATATATATATATATATATATATATATATATATATATATATATATATATATATATATATATATATATATATATATATAATGTGGACACCTCGACGTGGTGTAATGATTGGCGAGCTTGTCACGCTAGATCAATTAGGAGTAGTGAGTTCGATACTAACTGATGCCCCATAATTTGGGCCTTGTACCACACTTAATCTACGCTTAGGAAATCACCATAGTTATGTTTAATTATCTTTTTCTATTCTATTTTTCTCTCCCTTCCTATACCTTTCTCTCTTACTCTCTCTTTCTTTTTCTTTTTTCACTTTCTATTATAAATTTCGAATTTTCTCTACTCTTCACTCTACATTTTCCCTTTTTTCTTTCTTTCCTTTTTTCTTTCCCTCTTTCTGTCTTACTTTCTGTCTTTCTTTCTTTCTTTTTCCTCTTTCTCTCTCTTTTCTTTTGCCGTTCATTCACTCTTCGCTATTTCTACTTTTCTTTCTCTCTCTCTCTCTCTCTCTCTCTTCCTCTTTTTTTGTTTTCTCGCGCCTTCTCTTTTTCTTTCTGTATCTATCTGACCTTACCCATACTCATTTCTCTCTTATCCTCCTTTTTCTCTCCCCTCCCTTTACTTTTCACTCCTCGCTCGCTCTCTCTCTCTCTCTCTCTCTCTCTCTCTCTCTCTCTCTCTCTCTCTCTCTCTCTCTCTCTCTTTCCTTTCTCTTCTCTTTTATCATTCTGTCTTTGTGGCGCGCGTTAATGCTTTCCAGGAACAAAGAAACTGAAATCAAAACAAGAACCCCGACTCATCAAAAAAGAAACATCTTAAAAAATTCTTTGAACCTTTGGCCATTCCCTTAAGTTGGAATTTTTTTTAACCTCAATATTTTCTCTGTTATTCTTGACAATTGGAAATGCTTCCATATTCCTTTCTTTTACTGCCACGTCCCTTCAAGAAGGCTCTCCACAGTTTCTTTTTCTTTATTTTTAGTGAATTGCCTTGATTTCTTAGGAAATATACTGGAGTGATTACCTCTTGCTTTCTCTTCTTCTACGTGCCGTGTCCCTTCAGGACATAGGCTATCATGACTCTCCACAATTTCCTGTCCGTTGTAGCTCTTAATAAATTTTGTCTTTTTGTTACCTATGCTAAACTTTGTTCCGACATCCATTTACTCAAGCTCATTCTTCCTCTTCTATGTGTCATGTTCCTTCATGGCGTAGGCGATCATGGCTCTCCACAATTTCCTGTCCTTTGTAGATCTTAATAAATTATGTCTTTTTGTTATTTCTCCTAAACCTTGTCCCAACATCCATTTACTCAAGCTCATTCTTCTTCCATGTGTCGTGTTCCTTCATGACGTAGGCGATCATGGCTCTCCACAATTTCCTGTCCCTTGCAGCTCTTAATAAATTATGTCTTTTTGTTATTTCTTCTAAAACTTGTCCCAACATCCATTTACTGAAGCTCATTCTTCTTCTTCTATGTGCCGTGTCCCTTCAGGACCTAGGAGATCATGATCCTCCACAATTTCCTGTCCTTTGTACCTCTTAATAAATTTTGTCTTTTTGTTACCTCTCCTAAATCTTGTTCCAATATCCATTTACTCAAGCTCATTCTTCTTCTATGTGTCGTGTTCGTTTATGAGGTAGGCGATCATGGCTCTCCTCAATTTCCTGTCCTTTACGGCCCTTAATAAATTTTGTCTTTTTAGGGAATCGGAGTGCAGAGTTCGAATTTCAGTCGAATTCATTACATTCCCTTACGTGCCTATACCCTTGTATGGATCCTTTACATCTTCCCACAGCTATGGGTAAATAGCAGGATAGTCCGGGTTCGATATTGGATGGCAAGTGCTCTAACGCAGAAGGAAATGGCAACGTACTGCGGGAAAATATCTGCCTCGTCAGTCATGTATCGAAAGATACATGATCGCTTAAGCGTGTATCATGCATGGCATATGACTGACAGTTTGGGCATTGAGCCCTCAGTTTCTTTTATATTTTAACTTTTTACTTTATTTTAAGCTTTAGCATTTATTTTTAATATATATATATATATATATATATATATATATATATATATATATATATATATATATATATGTATAATCCTGACGAGTGGACGGAGTGATTCCAGGAGGGTCCGTATACGAAACTCTGAAGTCGGAGTGCTGAATTAACATCAATCAGCTAAGTGACAAACTTTTTACTTGCATTAGATATATATCCAGATTTTTGTATACGGACCCCCCCTGGAATCACTCCGTCCACTTGTCAGGGTATATATATATACAAGGTAACCAAAAAAGTTCTGTTCGTTTTTAAAGGAAAAAAAAGAAAACGCTTCACAGTATGTGTAACTTATATTTAGTTTTCGAAGTAATCGCCATTGGCATCCAGCACCTTCAGCCAACGTGTCTCCAGCTGTTCAATGCCCTTGCGGTAAAAATCGGGGGGTTTTGACGCAAAGAAGTCCGTGAGGACTTTGCGCAAGTCTGCTTCATTGGTGAAGGATTTCCCACGAAAATGATTATCCAGGGAGTGGAAGAGGTGGTAATCGGATGGCGCAAGGTCAGGTGAATAAGGTGGATGGCACAAAGTCTCCCACCCAAGTTGCTGTATGGTATCCTTAACCATCGCGCGACATGCGGCCTGGTGTTGTCATGGAGGAAAAGCACACCTTTGCGATTCACCAATGCTGGCTCCTTCTGGCGCAATGTCTGTTGCACACGTTTCAATTGCTGCGATTATAGGTTTCCAGTGACCGTTTGGCCCGTTGGTAGCAGTTGATAATGAACCACTTGACGACCTGTCCACCAGACACAAAGCATAATCTTGCGTGGGTGCATAGGCGGTCTTGCGACAGCATCCTCAGGAGACAACCAATGTCCGGAACGCTTGGGAGTTTCGTACAGAACCCACTTTTCATCACTGGTAAGCACTCGATTGAATAAGGATGTGGTGCGGTGGCGAGAAAGCAGCGATACGCAGACTGCCACTCGTTGTCCCTTGTGGACATCCAACAGCGTTTGCGGAACCCACTTGCTCAGTTTGTACGTCTTACCTATGCGGTGCAGGTGAAGTCTAACTGTTTCATCGGAAACGTTGAACTGTCTTGCAAGTTCACCACACATTAGACTACGTTCCTCTTCAATGGCCGCCTTCAGGACACCGTCATTCAAGACCTGTGGTCGTCCACTGCGAGGCTCATCATGGAGAGACAAATCTCCCGACTTGAATTTTCGAAACCAACGCCTTGCAGTACATTCATCTACAGCACTATCCCCAAACGCTTGACATGTGCGGTGACTTGATGCAGCTGCTGATATGCCCACTTTGAAATCGTAAAACAAACAGCCCCGAACGATATCTCTAGACACTTCTATCCTTCTCACAGCTGTCCGGCTTATAACTGATGGCCGGGCACGGTGCGCGTGTTTTTTATAACGTCTGATGTTCCTACTTCCGGCTGTCCGAATTTGAAAACAATTTCTACACACATTTCATATATATTTCAACTTCATTCAATGACTAATCAAAAAACGGACAGAACCTTTTGGGTTACCTTGTATATATATATATATATATATATATATATATATAATAATCTTAGAAATATGAGTAATTATGCTCGTTCGGAAAAACCTTAAACAATACACGGACAAGACAGTGATGATATTCTGTTTCTGTTTACATGGAAGATTTCCAAGCAACGACAAACTCGTGCATATAAGAGGCTGGAAGCGAAAATCGCACCGTAGCTCACTGTTTATTTTATATTTTAAGCTTTTACCTTACTTTAAGATTTAGTTTTTATTCTTACCATATACATATATATATATATATATATATATATATATATATATATATATATATATATATATATGTGTGTGTGTGTGTGTGTGTGTTTTTGTGTGTGTGTATGCGTGTTTAACGAGTTAAATGCAAACATATATATAACCACAACAAAGTCTAAGATAGTGTACATGAACACTGATCAAAAATAGTTTCTTCAAATTGCACGCTAAAGCGATCTTAAAAATATACTAGATACATACATACACACACCCCCACGCACATATACACTCACTTTCTTTCTCTCTCACACACTACACACACACACACACACACACACATACATATATATGTGTGTGTGTGTGTGTGTGCACGCGCATGTGTGTTATGCGCACGTGGTCGAGTGGTTAGAAATATTCGCTACGAGACTCAGGTTCGAATATCACCAAGGTCGATTTGTCCGGAAGGTAATTTCTTGATGTTATCGGTCTGGGAGTGTCGACCCCAGCGTGAGGTACCTTTGGAATGTGCCGCAAAATTATACGACAGGTTCATACAAGACTTGTGAGTGAAATTGGGTAGACGAAACCATACAGAAGCTGTTGATGGTTGTGATAGCAGGATGTTACAATTCAGCGTGACCGAGTGTTTCATCGTAATGGCGTATGTAAGACCGCTGATCAAGCCAGATTATGTGCTCTCTCCCAGAAACTGTAACTATGGTAGGCTCAGAATATTTGCAACATAAACCACAGGTTGGCTCTGGGGGTGTTGAATAATTACAAGTGTCTGTGCAGGAGTCAGCTTCAAAAATTGACTAACCGACCTAACAAATGGGCGTGCTCGGAAAACGAGAGCTGCCAGTCATGTGTTTCTTTTTGTTTAGCTAATACTGGAAACCGGCCATAATGATTTCACTACAAAGTACTACTTATGCGCAGTCAATTATCAAATCTTACTCTGGCATAAGCCGACCACTTCATCTATCCCAGCACACTGTCTCTTGCAAGACAAACTTCCACACAAAGTGAAAATGCATGATGACAGTTCAGAAAAGTAAGCACCTCTTCGGAAATATATTTGCAACATCTTGCAAATATAAAAGACTTGTACTAACAACTAACAGCCAAATTAAACAGCTACAGTATTCGAAATATTACTCCACCTTTGATATCTGATTAAAAAAAAACTAGCAACATCACCTGCTGTTGTCTGTGTTTTACTCTCAGATCAGTTACAATACTTCAGCAAACCTCTCGCGTCTATCATTGCATAATCGATTATGTCGGTCATTGCATAATCGATTATGTCGGTCATTGCATAATCGATTATGTCGGTCATTGCATAATCGATTATGTCGGTCATTGCATAATCGATTCTGTCTTTCATTACATAATCAATTCTTGCTTTTATTGCATAATATATTCTGTCTGTCATCGCATAATCGATTCTAACAGTCATTGCATAATCGATTCTGTCATTACATAATCGATTATGTCCGTCATTGCATAATCGATTCTGACAGTCATTGCATAATCGATTCTGTCAGTCATTGCATAATCGATTCTGTCTGTTATTGCATAATCGATTCTGACAGCCATTGCATAATCGATTCTGTCATTGCATAATCGATTCTGTCTGTCATTGCATAATCGATTCTGTCAGTCATTCCACAATCGATTATGTCTACCATTGCATAATCGATTCTGTTTGTCGTTGCATAATCGATTCTGTCTGTCATTGCATAATCGTCCGGGTTATGCTCATCAAACTTTCCTTGGTAACCATACGAACGTCAGAATAAGCTTTTAAAAATTCAAACTTTGAAATTTGGAAATAAAAATTAGTAAGAGCTTCGATATATAATGTAATCCTAATTCTAATTGAACGTGTAGGTAGCATAACGGATATCGGGCGGAAAGTGGGATCCGAGTTCAGTTTCCGAGCTAGTGTGTTATGTTCACGTTCGCATTAATTCTCTTGGGAAAGGCACGACCCTTCTCTTTTCCCTCTAAATATGGATCCAACAACAGGGCAGACTGATTTCTCTAGCCTTGAGAGGATACCAATCTACCGTATATTTTGCAGTACAAGTCGATCTGTTGTACAAGTCGACCTCAAGATCTTTAGCTCAAAATTCTGAGTTAGGCCTCAATCTACCGTATAGGTCGACTTCCAACTCTATATATTCAATAAGCTATCATCATGTGTCATTAAACTGTCAAAACTATCATATAACAGCACAGATAACACATATCTTGTTGACTGAATGTCCGTCTCAGTTAAACGGCGCCTCGGTCAGTGTTTACACTTAGTGTATCAGCAGTTGGACGCAATGTGTGCTGTAACTTTAACGGAATACTGAATCTGTGTTACTATTTCCTTATTTTATATTAATTTATGTGTTAAAATGACAAATATGTTCACCAAACACAAATTTTAGTTAGATATATTTGTGGCAGCCTGCTGGGGGAACGGTATGTGGTGTACAGTAATTGTTAAGAGTTTTGTCCCACTTGGTTACAAATCAACTCGGCGTTAAAGATTTCCATTTTATACACGCCATACAAGTCGACCCCTACTTTTGGAAATGATTTTAGGCATTAAAATCGGACTTTCGTACGCCGCAGTTTAGGGTCAGTGAATGGACGCTAAGTCACAAACCTAGAGAAATCATTCCTCTATATTTTTTGAAAAAGTCATGTCAGTTCACGGATAATTATTGACTAGGTCCTTACTTTGTGTCGCTCAGATTAGATAAATTGTATTTTAACAAGTCTCGCATCTGATGGTGGCGCAGGATGTTTCCGACGGAGAGCTGTGAGAAATTCTGGTGTAGTAGCTAGTATAGTATCGGATGAGGCCAATACTCTAACTGCATCTGAGACATCGCCCTCGATCAACTTAGCATTGACGAGGGCACGGAGTCTCTTAGAATCGTCGACTGTAGATGAAGGATGAAATCTATTAGGATTAGTAAGATTAGAAAATTCGGTGGCATTTATTTTAGACGAATTGAATAAAGAAATGTTATTTTTCATAATAGATGAGACAGATGATGTAGGGTCCTTATTGTAAGGAATGCCGAGCACAAGTGTTGCGAAAGAGAAAAGGTGATCCCAGTCAAGCGAGCTGTTCGAGTTAAGTGCCTGGTCTATGGCAGTAGCCAAGGCATCGGCTGCCGGGATTCTGACAGATTTAGGGATTTTTAAAGGCACCTTCCGGAATTGCCTAAGGAGTGAAGTTGCCTTCAAAACTTCACTGGCATCTCTTTGGGTCGGTTCATTATGTTGATGGATCACACTATCTTGTAGAGCCGAGAGAGACAGACAATATGAACAACTCCAAACAACCAGAGACACTGAAGCATTTCTAGTCAATCCTAACCGATTACACAAACACATATTTTGAGAATTATAGAAATGATATATATATATATATATATATATATATATATATATATAAGTAATTCATCGAGTCTGAAACCTCTACAGAATGCAGAAAGCACTGGACGGCCGTTTCGTCCTATATTTGGGACTCATCAGCAGTGCGCATCCACTACTGAGAATTAAAACCCTGACAGTTAGGTTGTCAAGCAAACACCGTACCAACTGTTCCAATGAGTCCCAAATTTAGGACGAAACGGCCGTCCAGTGCTTTCTGCATTCTGTAGAGGTTTCAGACTCGATGAATCACTTAAATATAATTATCAAATTCTCGTAATAATTTCAAATGTATATCATTGCTTGAACCGGCTTCTAATGCTCTGGAGTGAGCGGCTTGGTGATAGTAGTCGTGGCTCCAGGGGACACAGTCCTATGGTTAAAGTGAATCTCAGTAGAGTTCCACAACGGAATATGTGAGTGAACGGCGCGAAATTGAGTCTGATTTGCTACCTATTCGTCTCCGAGTCCCGTTGGAACAGTTGGTAGTGTGTTTGCTTGATAACTTAACTGTCAGGGTTTCAATTCTCGGTAGTGGATGCGCACTCCTGATGAGGACGAAACGGTCGTCCAGTGCATTCTGTAGAGGTTTCAGACTCGATGAATCTCTTAAATATAATTATCAAATTCTCCTGACATATATATTTTAAGTACACAAAATTTGTGTAATTAAATTTTTTTTTTAATCTCATTCCACCTTTCCCTCCTCATTTACTTTATTGAGTGTGTCTTCATTTGTATTCCCAATCGCCAACGAATACCTGTGAAAAAGGTGTTGGCCGAAAGGTACCTAAGGTATATTATGACGTCCGTGTTGTTTAAATCTCTCTCTCTCCACACACACACGCATATATATATATATATATATATATATATATATATATATATATATATATATATATATATATATATATTATTAATTAAACATTATTTTAGTAGACGCCCCGTTTATTTATTAAACAGTACATTTATTTATCTTTGTCCACAGGCCTGAATCTCCGAGAAATCTTATTTAAGAAAAATATGTGCCGCCCGGCAGGATTCGTACCTGCGTCCCCCTGGGCTGGGGGAACCGTCGTTACTTCTGACGTGCTTTAGACATCTCGGCCACGAAGTGTGTCGGCGACAATGCAAAGTCCTTTGAACACAATTTTTTCCCTCGCGAAACATTCACATTTGTTCAGTTTCCTAATCTATCGTAAATAAAGCAATTTCTGAAGAAGTGTTAGATCTTTTCGTCACCCCTCTGTTCAATTTTAATTTTGTGTAATTAAAATTTCTCACATTTGTTCAGTTTCCTAATCTATCGTAAATAAAGCAATTTCTGAAGAAGTGTTAGATCTTTTCTTCACCTGCCCCTGTTCAATTTTAATTTTGTGTAATTAAAATTTCTCTTTTAATCACGTTCCACTTTTCCCTCCACATTTACTTTATTGAGTGTGTCTTCATTTGTATTCCCAATCAATGACGTATACCTTTGAAAAAGTATTGGCCGAAAGGTACCTAAGGTATGACGTCTGTGTTGTTTAAAACTCTCTCTCTCTCTCTCTCTCTCCATATATATATATATATATATATATATATATATATATATATATATATATATATATATATATATATAATTGTTTATTTAAAAATTATAACATATTTGCATACGCCTGATTATTCAATACCCGCAAAACAAAACAAAAAACATTAGCTTAATAACTACTCTTCTTCGGCGTGTTATGTGCGTCATATGCTGTGTTTGATCTTCGTATATTTTGATTGATAGATTGATTTGTACTTTACGGCTTATCACCCTATTGCAGGATATTTAAAGTCAGAAAATATTTTTAGAGCGTAATAATGTTTGGTGGGTAATAACGATTCACTTGTACCATTAACTGGTTGGTGGAAAGAGGGAGATTTATAGCTTTGCCAAGGGTAAGTCAATACAATGAACCTGATATTCCCAAGCGTTGACCCATCTCGGCACTGACAAGGCCCTGCGTTGCTTAACTTCGCTGATCGTACGAGAACCGTTGTTTCAACATGATATGGCCATAAGCCTATCATATTTTAATTTGGTTTGAGTGGTATTGATGTAATACTAGAATAACAGTATTTCGGGGTCTGCCTGTAACTAGCTCTGCGTGATAAACGACAGAGAGCCTGTCTCTTTTGCTTCAAACACGTATCCGATGGGTAGAGATAGTTCTTCGGTGTTTATATTTTCAACGACGGGTCATTTTGAAAATGCCAGCTGGCTCGAGAATTGCCGCCAGTCTCTCTCTTTCCCAGCCGCTTCTCGCTTCCCGAAAACACCGACAACAGATCACCAAACAACTTTATTCTCCTGCTATCCCAACGACTGTCAATGTCTACACACCTCGCTCCTATCTATTAACACTGGAACGCTTGTCAAAACGCGCGACCGGCTAGCTAACTCACTCGTTTTGTCAGGGAGGAGAGTGTCAAATGCTGTTGCCGGAAGTTCGTGCACTCAAAATGCTCTAGTTACAAAGAGAGGAAGTGATGGCGGTGTTAGGGTTGGAATATCAAAATTCATTTATTTTTTCAACTTACTTTTTTTTTCCGTTATTTCATTTATGTAAAGATTCTTCCAAAGTATGGCTCAAAATATGTCTATTAGGTTTTTGGATGTGAAGTTGTGATAGCCGGGAGGCTACAGTCAGTCCGTTATGGGCCATGTATGATACACGCTTAGGCGATCATGTATCTTTCATAGCATGACTGACAAGGCAGATTTTTTCCTGCAGTAGGTTGCCGTTTCTTTCCGCGGTAGACCAATTGCCATCCAAGGCTATAGAACCTGATCTGTCCTACTATTTACCTATAGCTGGGGGGAGAAGAGGATTTATAACTTACCCAAGTGTATTAGCACGTAAGTGAATTTCAGTCAGTTATGTGCCATGCGTGATACACGCTTAGGCGATCATGTATCCTTCGATACATGACTGACGAGGCAGATTTTTTTTCCATAGTAGGTTGCCATTTCTTTCGGCTGTAGACCAGTTGCCATCCAAGGCTGTAGAACCCGGTCTGTCCTGCTATCTACGCATAGATTTCTTGAGAAGAAGAGGACCCATACCTTTCCCAATGCCATTAGCACGAATGTAATGGATTTCAATGCAATTCGAACTCGGCTCTCCGATTCCTCGATCCAAGCCGCTATCCATTACTAGTCATGGGATGCTTACTGTCTCGATAATAAGTCTGATCAATTCAATAAGATGGAATTGGCAGGCGATCTAAAAAAAATAACCTACTGTTTGTTGTTAACTGGTGCAGGGAGTGGCGTGTTGATTTTAACGCCTCCAAAACAAATTTATCTATTAAACACTTTAAAGACCTTTTCCTGCCCCCATCAGCGTGGCTGATGCTAACCTCCATGTGAGAAATTCCTTGCCTCTTATTGGTCTAACATTTGAAATGGAAAAAGTATCTTGAGTACATTGTTAGGTCTGCTTCTAAGAAAGTCGGCTCGTTGTGTTGTGCTAAACAATTTTTCTTTCCAAAATTTATCTTGCATATTTATAAGTTTACCATTCATCCATGCTTTGAATATTGCTGCCGCATGTGGTCCTGTGCTCCTATTGGATATTTAGACATTCTTAATAAAACTCCAAGATGAATCAGCAATATTATTGGTCCTGACCTGGCGTTACGGCTTCAGTCACTTTCGCACCGCCGTAATGTGGATTCCCTGTGCTTTTTCTACAAATACTTTCATGGTAATTATTCGGATGAACTCTTCACTGTGGTGCCTAGACTTTATGAATTTAAGCGCAGTACTAGATTGGCAGCTAGGTCTCATCATTTTACATTTGAATTGGCTAGATCTATTCGTAAGTTTTACGCTAAACTTTTCTTCTCTCGAACTTCTCAATTGTGGAATCTCTTCCGGTTCCATGCTTTCCAGCCAATTTTGATCTTCAAAAACTGAAATGAAATGTCAATCGATATCTATCGTCTTGATTAGCGTTCTATTCTTCTCACTTCCTTATGTTTCTCTTTATTTTTTTTTGTTCTGCCACACTCAGTAACCCTTTGTGTCTTAGTGGCTTTGCTGCCTTGCATGGGGTGATCTGATTAAAAAAAACATATGCCCAAGGAAGAACTACATGGCACCCTACCAAGGTTTGCGGACATAATCTCTGAAAGCCGAGTACGGTTTTGTGGCCATCGCTGGAGAAGCAAACAAGAAGTTATACACTCAGCAACCCTTTGTGTGTTAGTGTCTTCACTACCTTACATAGGGTGATATGATTTTTTTTGTAAATACCATCATTAAAATATCAACAGATGTACATCTTCGTCTTGTTGAAAAGCGGCCGCCTGTAGTGACTGTGTTACACCTACCACAATATTATTATTATTTACATTGGCAACAAGCTAGCCATAGTTAATCTAGCATTTAGTATACACAACTCTGTCTGTTTAGGGGATGGGTGGCACAGAAACCTCACGAAAACTCAAAAAGTCTACAAAGCTATCGTGCAACTCATACTTCTCTATGGTGCCGAATCTTGGGTCATATACTGCAACCTACGGCTCGTCATTCTAAAATCGCTCTGGAACGATTTCATCAAGACTCCAGACTCATCCAGGATCAAAGTATTTAAGCTATACTACAAAAGATTCGAACGCAGTCATATGACGAATATGGAGGACTGTTACCTTCAAAATCCACTCTTATTCGAAAACCTATTCACTGGCCGAGGTAGTAGTAGAAAGCGTCTGGAGAGATACAATGTCTCCTTGAAAAGGATAAACATTTTCTCGGCAAATCAAGCCGCAAGAAAAGTGTTGAAGAAGCGAGGCAGCAGCGAAGGCCGTTCTCCGTATCGGTTGTGGAAAAACAGGCTTCTCCCGTAAACAGTTGAGTAACCACCTAAGAGTCTGCAACAGATATGTAAATAAAAAGATCCAAATTTTGTTTTGTTCACAAAGCCATGCTATAAGGATAGTGTCCTTTTCGCGAAAAGGACTTGTAGTTTATGAGGGAAAATATAATGTAATAGTAGTAAGAAGCCGTCAGTAATCGCTACTGCGATGCGGCTTAGCCCTTCAGCGTCACCTGAAAAGCCCTGGTTATATTCGCAAAGCGAAATACACAGATAACAAAGGAAAGTGAAAGAACTCTTACATAAAGGAGCTAAGCGATATGCAAATCGGGAATGAGTTGAGTAAATACATAAAAAGACAGAAAGAGAGTTAATTCAGGGATGCATTTTCTTACCGGATTTATTCAGCATATATAGCGAGTCGATCCTAAAAGTACTAGAAGTCCTATCAGGATTTATTATCGGTAGACATCTTCTGAATAACAGATGATACACAGATGACATCGTCTCGATTGAAGAATCAGAAAAATAAGTGAAAAAATATTAACTGCAAGCAAGGAGTAACTATTAAGCCAATTTATGTATGGCGCCCAAGTAGCCTAAATAATTATTAACAGGTTTTTGATGATTATATTTTTCCGGGTGCAATCCTTACTATTTAAACTATAGCTCTAGGGAGAAGTGATGGGTTTTTTAAATTGGCCCAGGATATTTATGCGTCAGTGATTACAAAGAATTCGACCAAAATTCGATTTCTCATCCCAAGCCAGTTTCCATTACATCATCCACACATCCCGAAAAGCTGCCATTTTATTATTTAAATTACATTTACCTGTTTCACGCATTTTTCCCGCCAAACTGCATTAGTACATTATTTAAATTATTCGGACTATTGTCTTCATCTTTGTCGCTATGTTTATCTCAACGTTCCGGCTGTTGTACGCTCCGGCCTTCTTCAGATGGTTGGAATGTGGAACTAAACCCTTGATGACACATGGCACAGTGGATAAAAGCGTTGGTTAGATCCAGTGACATGACCCAAAGAGTGTGAGTTCAATACCCGGTTAAGGCAGTGCAGAACTTTCAGAGGGAAAAATGAACAGGAGATAACTGATAACTGACATCCATTAAACATGGCACGTGGAACTAGAAAAGTCTACCCCAGTGAGCGAAATAAAGGGTTCAGTTGGATATTCCAACCACCTGAAGACGGCCGGAGCGTACAACGGCCGAAATGTTGTGATAAACATGGCGACAAAGATGAGGACAATAGTCCGAATAATGTAAATAGTGCACATAATACCTCATCTCAGAAATATAGACAGAAACTGCTTTAGTATACTTCAATAACTTTCACTCTTCTTTTATGTGACAAATCCCATCAGGATTGAAGCGAACATTTCTGCCTTGTTACTGGTTATAATTTAAGCGCGCCGTACATAGCGAAGAGAAGAGCAACACCGAGTCCCTCCCTTGAGCATTTTTGAAAAGTTTGCGGAGCTAAGCTGAAGCTACTTGAGCCATCTGAACTCGGAAAATGATGTTTTTGCGACAGAGATAAAGTTCCAGTCACTCATCCTGCCATTGGAGTCCCGAAACAATTGACCATATAAAAAAAGTTATTATGTAAGGAGAAAAACGGTAGGGATGGGTTAGGGAATTATTGGATTTTTTAAAAATACTCCGTGCATTGGCAGCAAATTATAAAGCAGCACACTTTGAGATTTGTCTCCCCTTTTTTAATCGCTGCGCCTGTGCACACGCACACACACACACACACACACACACACACACACACACACACACACACACACATATATATATATTTATATATATTTATATATATATATATATATATATATATATATATATATATATATATATATTAAAAAATATACATATTACCTTAGATCGAAATTGCGACTCGGAAACAGCCTGTCGCCTCTGAGTGTTGACCTCAATGTTCACTTTTACATATATAAATATATATATATATATATATATATATATATATATATATATATATATATATATATATAAAGGTTAATGCTCAGAGTTGAATCAGACCAGAGAAACAGTAGTATTAAAAAGTGCTCAATACACGTGAGAAAAAATAAATAAATAAAATAAAAATAACATGGAGAGCTTTTAAGTTTAAAAATCAGGAGGTCAATTAAAATACGCGACCACGGTTTCGACCTGACGGTCTCGTCGGGCGATACTTTTAAAATGACCACATTAACGTTTGATATATATATATATATGTATATATATATATATAATGTCGTCGATTGGCCCTGAAGTTCATGGAGCATCGGTTTGGCGAAGTTAGCACTAAATGTTTTTAATCATTTTACCCGAAGCAAATAGATAATTCCACTAAGACGCCAGTTCTTACTTGGACTGGACGTGAATAAGAAAACTTTCGCGCGTAGAAAGGACAAAGAACAGATTTCAGGGAGACAGAATATTCGACTGATGTTGCATTAAAAATTTTGAAGATGGTGGGTAAATAGAGAAGCAAAAATTCGGAAGAGAGTTCCCACGGTGAGAAATGCAAGAAGAGAAACTATTAGAAGAGAATTTACGGTTATATCTAGTTGTTCCAAAAATAAAACCATGAGACCTAGTAGCCAATCTAGAAGCACGCTTTAATGCATACGGTCAAGCTACAAAGGAGAAGATCTCATTAGAACAACTACTATGAAAATATTTATAGAAAAGACAGAGGGATGTCATCTCGCGGCAGTGCGAAAATGACAAATCGAGATGCCAAGTCAAGATCGATGACATTCTAGGTTCTTCTTTGGACGTTGCTGAGACTTTCGACATATATAACTGAAACACCAGACCAAATATGGCAGCAATATTCAATGAACGGACGAATGATAGATTTATAAATGTACAAGGTGGATTCTGACGAAATAAAGTCTCTAGCACGGTACAGCAAGCCAACCTAATTAGCGGCAGACCCAGTAATTGATTCAATATAATCACTTCATATCAGTAGAAAACGTGTGACCAAGAAGGCACTCTGAGTTATTGTCCTGGAGGATAGTATCAGCCATACTGATGGAGAGCAAAAATTGTTGTCTATAATCATTAAAAATAGCAGTTACATTTTAGACGCTTTAAAACTTACAAGCCATTACTTGCCCCAGTTAACAACTGATTGTCGATCATATTTGAGAACAGCGATCAGTTTTGCTTTGTCAGACCTGTCGGATTTACTATTAAATAGGTTTTTCATCAGTATAAATACCAATTTGGGGACTGATGAGATCAGGAAGATTGTTGGTGAAGATAGAAACCAATATAAGTCCCGGGATAAATCCCTAGGGGGCTTTGCATTAATGTGAAATGATCTATAATCGTAGCCGTTATACACAACCTTAATTACCCGATTTGATATTAAGGAGTGAATTGACAAATATCCGACTAGAGACACATTAATCCTTGAGCTTGTAGAAAAGATAAACATGCCAAATTCTTTAAAATGCATTCGATATATCTAAAGCCACAGCCCGAGCCTCGGCCTTTAATAAAGCCTAAGAGACAAATTCAACTATAACAGTTAAAACATCAGCGGTTGACCGAAAGAAACGAAAGGTATATGGTTTATCAGAAGGAAGGCCGTTTGAAGAAAGATGTTTACCAATTTCCTCGGCAAATCTTTCTAAGTGTTCAGCTTTATCTTTTTGTCAGTCCACTGTTTATTTTTACTTCTCGAACTGTAATGAAATCCATTAGAATTAAGAAAAGGAATTATACACATTGGTAAGATAAAAACAAGGAAAAAAAACGACTTCAAGAATGCCACTAGAGGACATTTGAGAAAAATTACAAAGGTAATAAACAAGAAAAGTGGATTGACCAGAAAAGGAAATATTTGAAAAAGCCAGCGTTGCGAAAGCAAAAGATACGGAACATTGTGAACATGAGATAAGGACCTGAAAGCAAATAGCAACCACCATTACATTAGCATCACAAAGAGAAACGTCTAAGTTGGTTGGAGAAATACATGACTTCTCAACAGTAAACTTATAAATAAATTTGGATTTAACTCGATGGATCTGATAACTGGGTAAATGCATGGTTTCGTCATGACTTCAAAAATAGCCGGAGGAGGTGGAGTAATGTTTTTATTTAATACTGTAGGGCCGCTCAGTATAGAGGGTTAGTTGATATAAAATGTGAGTAATTAGAGTAAGTTCACGGACAAGAGATTCGTCCTATTTTTTACAGTGTTGTCATCATTCATAAGGCCTGTGGGCCGCTCGTGATAGAGTTGATGGCCTGAATATTGCGTTTAAGCATGAAATAGATTGTCGCTGCAAGGTGAAGACCTCATTGTCCACTTTTACACATACATACACACATATATATATATATATATATATATATATATATATATATATATATATATATATATATATATAGTGAAACCTCGGTTCACGAATTTAATTCGTTCATGAAGGCCGTTCGTAACCCGAAATGTTCGCAAACCGAAAGTATTTTTCCACTAGGAATCAATGTAGAGAAGAAAAGTCACAGTACACTAAAATTGGAAATAAAAGTACAACACAACATATGAATGTATACAACACGGCGGTCGTCTCAGAAATTATTCCGTTCGGGTTAAACTCGGCTTGGCAATGTTGTTCGAGAACCGAAATTTTGTTCGTTAACCGAGGCATTTTCATCTCGAATTTTCTGTTCAAAAACCGATTTGTTCGACATGTGAGACGTTCAAGAACACCAGTTGCACTAATAGATATATATGTATATATGTGTGTGTGTGTGTGTGTGTATTTAGGCAGCAATCCTTCTTTCATGCACATTTCATTGAAAACGACGGACAAGGTGCTTTTATTTAGTTTTTTATACAATTTCTCATGCGATCTAATAATTTTTTATAGGCCACACTACAACTTGTTTGACACGCAGACTAACTCTACACCTTTCTGACAATAGCTCAATTAGATCTCATTTAAATATTCATGAAGACCTACCGGACACTATTCGGAACATACTTGCCGACAACGCTAATATAATAGCATCATACACATGCAAAAAAAGGCTAAAAATAATGGAAGCCTTATTAATAAAGTTAACAGATATATTTACCAAAATTACACAGAAATATCTTGAAATACTAAAGAATAATTTTATTCAATAAAAATGTCATTGGCTTCAACCACGGCCTCCAGACGACTTCGGAATCTCCTACATCCTTTCTGGACGGTCTCCTTGTTTAAGTTAGTGAATGCTGCCGTAATACTCACCTTTAATTCTTCTTTAGTGTTACAAGGAATTTTGTTGGTCCCTCGCTCAACTGCGCCCCACACATAATAATCAAGGGGGTTATAAATCTGGGGAGTTAGGTTGCCAGATGTAAGATGTGATGTGGTCGCAGAAATTGTCTGAGAGACATGACTGAGTTCTCCTCCTTGTGTCAAGGTGCAGAGTCCTGTAAACAGATATAAACAGATGTAAACAGATATGGGGCCTTCCAGCAGCTACCCTCTTTACCAAGGGAAGCACTACTTCTTCAAGTGTTGAGTCTGGGGCCATCACCAACAAATTTGTGAGTTCTTTTCTTAGAACGAAAAGAGATAGTTTTCTGCTAATCTCTATTTTTGTACGGATATTTTGCTTCCGGATGGCCGATTCAAACCAGATGTTTTTCCTGGCTCTTTGTCCAAAAAAAATTTTAGATGTTATTTCCGTGATCACCCGTTTTCTTTATCGACAAAAATATGTATTCCTATTTTCCAGCATCGACATCTTCGATGATACAATAATTGTCACTTTTTTATCGGCGGGAATTAGGAAGGACGGGTAGTCTTGGTTTTGCTCAATATTACTGAATTCCGTCTACTTAAATTTGGGTCCATTTCTCCTTGGAACTGTTCTGGATTTTCTTTTATTATTTTGAAACATAATTTTTCAGCGCATTTCGTTTTTAATTATCTTATCAACTTTTCAGTGCAGATTCCGTTATCATAGTCTCTTTACTCTTCCTTTTTTCTTTATTTCCTTTCATTTTTTTTTATTAACTCCCTGAGGGTCAGTGTCACGACATTAAGTTTATGGAAACATTATTTAATTGGGATAATTTATATATATTTTATAATATTTCGATGAAATAAAACATAAGTTATTTTATTAAGGTTATTATATATTTTACATTAAATTTTTTCTTTTAATTTTCCTAGCTAAAAGCCAAAGCTAGGACAATTTCCTCCGCCATTTTTTATTCTAAAGCGGACGAGAAGACCTATCGATCGGAAGTTAAAATCATCAACATATGATATGCAGATGACACTATGTTCCAAAAGGAAAACTGAAAAATCAAGGGAAACGATGATGGATAAAGTTTGCAACTTCAGAAGGGGATTAAATACCGAATTGATATGTGTTGTAGTTTTCTTTTTATAGCATCAGTCCTGATATATTTTGATCATACGTCTGGCGATGATTTTAAAATGGTTTTATTTCTCTGTAGGTTTGTAAGTGGCGTGCTGTCATTAGAGCCCGAAGAGTAGAAAGTGCTGTAGAGTACCGTGTGGATTTGCGTGTTGTTGAATCAGGAACACGTGCTCTTTATTCCTGCTAGAAGAAGGTCCAACTACAAGAAAATGGCGGACTCAAGTTGAGTCCAACCGAAGATGTAAAGAAAACAAACAAGACCGATATATATATATATATATATATATATATATATATATATATATATATATATATAATATGGAGAAAACAACTGAAAAGTTGTAAATTAAAAAAAATTGAAATTTTTTGGGGGAAAGTATTTATTTATATATATATATATATATATATATATATATATATATTTGATATTTCAGATCTTCCCCGAACTTTCGTCAGAAATAAATTAAATAACTGTATTCAGAAGTTTGTTTTCAAGTAGCGTCCGTCGCGAGACGCGGATGTCACGTGTTTTCTCCATATTATATACATATCAAGAAAGTATACGTGGCTTCTCATTATGCTATATATATATATATATATATATATATATATATATATATATATATATATATATCAAAAAGTATACGTATCAAACAACGAACTTTACAATGGACAAAAACATTAACATTCGTGTTTATGTGTGAACGTAAAGAGTTTGTATATTGGTGAAACTTCGTACGCACGTGTATGTGTGTTTCATGGGGACGAAAACGCGTATCTCTGCGAGAGATCACAATTTTAAATGCTGAAATGCCAGGTAGAAAGAGAATGAGAAAAGAAATCGCCCAGTATTTATAGTGTAGGGAGAGCGTGTCCTAGTGAAATATTTGGACAATTAAGGAGGAGTTAACCCCGACAGTGCTACCCACATGACATTTCCACCAATTAATGTTTACGGTTATAGGCAGTGGTGGTGTGTCATATGAAAAAAATATTCATGAAAGAAAAGATATAAACTATATTTTGTTAAGACAGGAGAAAAATAATGTTTATTGTATATTATACAATTATATAAAATAAAATTTATATATTATTTTCCTTTATAATGAATATTATTATGTCATCTCTTGCAAATTGACCTATGTCTAAATTTTATAAGTGCCGCTACTAAAACAGCCCAGCTTCTACGGCTAAAAGTGATGCACTAAAGGCAGATGTGGCACAAGTCCGTGATTAAGCATCACCTAGTAAGGATCGAACTCACTACTCAGCATTAATTGATCTAGCTTACACCACATTGAAATGCTATCAATTTTTTTTCCATATAAAATTCCATATTGTATAGACTGAGATAGATAGATAGATAGATAGATAGATAGATAGATAATGTATAGACTGAGATAGATAGATAGATAGATAGATAGATAGATAGATAGATAGATAGATAGATAGATAGATAATGTATAGACTGAGATAGATAGATAGATAATGTATAGACTGAGATAGATAGATAGATAGATAGATAGATAGATAGATAATGTATAGACTGAGATAGATAGATAGATAGATAGATAATGTATAGACTGAGATAGATAGATAGATAGATAGATAGATAATGTATAGACTGAGATAGATAGATAGATAGATAGATAATGTATAGACTGAGATAGATAGATAGATAGATAATGTATAGACTGAGATAGATAGATAGATAATGTATAGACTAAGATAGATAGATAGATAGATAGATAGATAGATAGATAGATAATGTGTAGACTGAGATAGATAGATAGATAGATAGATAGATAATGTATAGACTGAGATAGATAGATAGATAGATAGATAATGTATAGACTGAGATAGATAGATAGATAGATAGATAATGTATAGACTGAGATAGATAGATAGATAGATAATGTATAGACTGAGATAGATAGATAGATAGATAGATAGATAGATAGATAATGTATAGACTGAGATAGATAGATAGATAATGTATAGACTGAGATAGATAGATAGATAATGTATAGACTGAGATAGATAGATAGATAGATAGATAATGTATAGACTGAGATAGATAGATAGATAGATAGATAGATAGATAGATAAAAAGACTGTGATATAGATAGTAGATAGATATGAAAAGCTTAGATAGATAAAAAGACTGTGATAGTAGATAGATATGAAATGGCTAAGATAGATAGATAAAAAGACTGTGATAGTAGATAGATATGAAAAGACTAAGATAGATAGATAGATAGATAGAATGTAGATCAGATAGATTGATTGATAGATAGATAGATTGCAGATCAAATATATTTAGATACAAACATAGATAGATAGATAGATAGAATGTAGATCAGATAGATTGATAGATAGATAGATTGCAGATCAAATATATTTAGATACAAACATAGATAGATAGATAGATAGATAGATAGAATGTAGATCAGATAGATTGATTGATAGATAGATAGATTGCAGATCAAATATATTTAGATACAAACATAGATAGATAGATAGATAGATAGATAGATAGAATGCAGATCAGGTAGATTGATTGATAGATAGATTTCAGATCAAATATATTTAGATACAAAGAAATATAGATAGATAGATAGAATTGCTGAATTAAAATAACATTCAGATAACTGGCAGAGTGGGCGCAAAGTAAAAGTAGTAGAGATTCTTGCCGCTACTTTTTGTGAGCAGTACTATTTAGGATATCGCTATATGCATTTCGAAAGCGTCTAATTTGAAGGATGCAGTGTATAATAGAAAGAATTTATTTCATGCTCAAACTCCTCTGAACGTCTTGGAACTAGCTTGTGAAAGTTTTCTCATAGTGTAAAGACTTTTCTCAAATTTTACGCATGCGTGAACGCGAATTGATTGAAAGTCCAGAAAAGCAAGGCATGACATGTAGATGTCAAACAAAGATTAAAGAAATAATCTTTGTCGTTTACAATCTGTAAAATGTTACAGTCCATCAGTTGCAAGTCAAGAGAACGTTTCAAGTTGCTTTCTCTTGACTTTGACATGTGCATCTCGCAGTTGACAGAAACACATATGGCGATACCAACTACTTCCGGATGGTTTTAAAATGCCAGCAAAAGAAATACATCATCCATCAAAAGAAAAAAAGTATTTACTTTTAATAAACGACACTTTGGTATTTATATGAAGGAAGGTTAAAATGCTGAAAGGGGATGTCGGGTGGCGTAACAGTCAAAAAGGGGGTCAACAACTCGAGTTCAGATTTTGGCTAAGATTGTTTATTCTCCATTCACTCTTCTGTAAAAAAAAAAAAGAGAGAAACATTAATCCTTTTTCCTTGTGTTCTTTCCCCATCAGTAATTGCTTAGATTATGAAAACATTCATTTTCAGACAATAAATTTTAAGATTATAAAACCATTTCGTTTTTATTAATACGTTCTTAGATTATACAAACATTTATTCTTAGACAATAATTATTTAGATTATAAAACCATTTATTTTTAATCAATAATTTCTTAGAGGATAAAACCATTTTTATTTCTTTTAATTATTAGTGACTTGAACACCCTACAACCCCTTTCCCACAGACGTTGCAAGCCTCTCCTTACACTATCGCTATTTTCGTGAAAACGGTTCAGCCGAACTACATTCCTTAGTTCCACTAGTTTTAATCTTCACCGCTAGGACTCGCCATACCACGCACATTGTAGAAAACCATGTATTATTGGTTCAAATCTTACAGGAATTACAACAAAAACTTGTCCCTCCACTCATCTGGAGACAAAACACGCAGATGCATGCTGGGATTTCTTCCTAACCAATCAAATAAGCCACTTCTTTGTCTTATCTGTCTTAGTTCTGTTATTTCTTGTTTTGAATTCATAACGCTGTGATCACATGTTTGTATCCCTTCCGTGTGTCAAGACCATTCTTAGTTTGTGAAACTTTTTGCCTTATTACTGTTGCTTTGCCTTATTACTGTTATTTTGACTTATTACAGTTGTTTTGACTTGTTCCTGTTGTTTTGCCTTATTACTGTTGTTTTATAGGAGGCACGGTGGATATATATATATATATATATATATATATATATATATATATATATATATATATATATATATATATATATATATATATAATGGATAGCGGCTCAGATTGAGGAATCGGAGAGTCGAGTTCAAATTCCAGTCGAATCTATTACATTCATTTATATGCTAATACCATTGGGAAAGGTATTAATCCTCTTCTCCTCCCAGCTATGGGTAAGTAGCAGGTCAGACCGGGTTCTATAACCTTGGATGGCAACTGGTCTACCGCATAATTAAATGGCAACCTACTGCGGGAAAAAGAAAAAATTGCCTTGTCAGTCATGTATCGAAAGATACATGATCGCCTAAGCGTGTATCATGCATGGCAGGTAACTGACTGTTGCTTTGCCTTATTACTGTTGTTTTGCCTTACATATATTCTTTGCTCAATCTTATTTTTGCCCTGTTCGTTTTATCTTGTCAAATCTATTTGTTCAGAATTTCTGCCAAGTACATTTAACTCTGGTCAATTACACTCCAGTGAGCATTCGAATGTAGTTTAGTACGCCAGTCCTTGTGTCGAACAAGAAATGAATTGAATAGTTTAAATATTGACCAAAGTTACTTTCCGTATCTTTATGTGGAATCATTTATCCGGCCTTCAGTATGGTCTTCAAAATGGTTTTAACTGATTGATCACCAATGAAGAGCTGTGTAAATTTGTTACCAAATTCTCAGTTTTTTCACATTTTGCAACAACCCTTTAATAATTTAATGTGAAACACACGATAACAGACAATGCGTTATTTGATCGGTCCAAACAGAAAGGGGGGGGGAATTCTCTGTTTTTTTAATGAGATCGACTGAGCATTTACGTCGTTTTCTCTGCCTTTTTTCAGCTTGGTCGACGCGTGAGTTTTGTGTTTATACATGCATGCAAGTTTGTACTTGTCGGAGCGGACAACTCTCTAACAGTGCATGCGTACATAAGCGAGTATCTGCATGTGCGCACCTCGAATCGTCTCTGGTCGCGATTTATTTTTCATTTTTTTAATACCATATTACAATGTCAAGGGCAGAAAGTTTCGCGCGACAGAGACGCCCGCGGAAAGCAAATGTCTACGTCGATATTATTATTATTATTAGATCGTTTTAAGGACGTAAATTCTTTCATTAATTACTTCTTGTTTGTCTTTTTATTGACACGTAATGGTCACAGTTTAATGTCGGCCGAGATAGTAATGATTTGACAATGGACGCCTATCAACACGTACTGACACAAAGCATCTATATTTATAAACTGCTTGGCACAGGTGGCTGTAAGCCTCGCTGCCCGTCTTTCAATACCATATATATATATATATATATATATATATATATATATATATATATATATATATATATATATATATCAGTTGTGTATATTTAGGCAGCAATTTTTCATTGATGCATGTTTCATTAAATAATATAGACAAGTTTTGTATATTTATTTTAAGTAAGTTCCTTTCGTATTGTCTGATAAGCTTAATAATATTATCATTGAAAGACAAAAGTAAATTCTTGAAGCTATATACATAAAACAATTGAAACCTAACCTGGTCAAAATAAACTACGAAATATCCACAGATATTCTTAAATGCCTATAATTGATAACAGAAGCCATTGGTTTATACCAACGGCTTCCCATTCTTAATAATCCATGTTTTTTACTCTCTCGTGGTCATGTGTGACGTCACGAGCTGCGACGCGATTTTCGCTTCCGTGTCTCGTATACACGAGTTTGTCGTTGTTTTGAAATTTTTCATGCAAGAAAAACAGACTATCATTATTGCTTCGTCCGTGTATTGTTTGATATATTGAAATGTAATTGTCATCTTTGATAATGGCTTATGTAAGCCGAAAGCTTAGATTAGATTTAAACATGTATCAATATGGTGATTTCCTTTCGTCTTTCAATGATAATGTTATTAAGCTTATCAGACAATATGAAAGAAACTTACTTAAAATAAATAGACACAACTTGTCTATATTATTTAATGAAACATGCATCAATATATATATATATGTGTGTGTGTGTGTGTGTGTGTGTGTATTAAGACAAAAATTCTTATTTTACTCAGGGTTGGTAGAAGACCAGGAAAATCTCATTGTTTAAGATTATTTTATTTGATTTTTGTATGGTTGGGAACATTTTTCATATTTCCGGGGAGAATTTTGACATAAATTGTTCAGTTTTTCCAAGGACTTTTTCTGTCGATTGATAGCGCTGCGTCTATAGGCACGCATTGTATTTCCTTCATGACATTTAAAGTATCGCGTCTTCACGCGTAATTAAGTACGTCGGTTTATTTTTCAAATATCGCATTTTCACGTATCATTTTGTTGTGCAGATTCGTTTTGGTTTCTTTTTTGTTTTTGCTTTATAATTATGAAATATATTTGGCGCGAATGTTACAAAAACTGAATGCCATTTTATTACTACCGGCTTGTTTGTATTTACACACACCGAAACATGTTGACGCAAACATTGAATATCACCAATGAAACAAAGTATACCTAAAAGCTGCCGGTGGCTAATATATATATATATATATATATATATATATATATATATATATATATAAACCTAAAGAGCCAGGCAAGCCTACCTAGGTTACATCTAAACGGATCGTCAGGGAAAGGGCCGACATTTTCCTGACGATCTGTGTAGGTGAAACCTAGGTAGGTTTACCTGGCTCTTTAGGTTCATAGTTAGATTTTTTTAAGCACATCACCCCAAGCAAGGCTGGAAGCCACTAGTACGCAGGGGGTTACAGAAGGTTTGGAGGAAGAGCAGATAGGAGTGGTAAAGGAGAGGATGTGGAGAAAGATAGTGGATCGATCAAGGCAAGGGGGTTTACAGAAGATTTGGAGCGAGAGCAGATGGGAATGAAAGGTGAAAGGATGTGGAGAAGGGAAGTGGATAGATCAAGGCAGCTGGAGATGTCGATTGACGTTGCTCTACTTAGTGTATTGAGCACTTTACATAGTTACTTTTGCTTTACTCGTTTTGGAGGGTTTTTTCTTTGGACTCTGAGCTTGGATTCTGGACGATTGTTTTCGCCTCAGTTTCATGTTCTTAGTTCTTTCTTTTTTTTATTCCTCATTTTTCCTTGGGCATTGGTTTGTTCTATCACAAGCCCAAATACCTGAGATTTTTCCAAACGAGTACCACTATGTATATATATATATATATATATATATATATATATATATATATATATATATATATATATCCCACACACACACACACACACACATGTATATCTCACATAGGGTATGATGGAAAAGCTAAAACGTTTACGCTCCGCCAAAGGACAGAGTCACAACAGAGGTAAAATATACTGAGAGGTGCTCGGCCCTAGTGAACAGCTGCCCGAGGCCGCGCCCTCACATTGCATCAGGCAGAGGTACCGGTGCTCGCATCGAGGCCAACGAAATCGACGCTTGCGGGGGCTCGGGCAATTTTTGTTCCTGGCTCGGGTGTACGCGCTTGAGCTCCCCACATTTAACCGACCTTGTTTCACAACCTGACTTCATGGAGAGGGGACGGATTACTCTAAAGGAATTTGTATCACTTTTATTTATCATTTCTCAGTTGCTTCTCTTTCTCTGGGCAGAGTGCGCTCAGGGATGGTTCCGTCGGCAACTGAGGAAAATCATACTGAGATATGCCAAGCCCTGGGCAACAGCTTCCCGGGGCCGCGCCCTCTCATTACACCGATGCCAGTGCAACTATCGGGGAATTTTTGTTCCTAGCCCAGGTGTACGCGCTCGGTCTCTCCACATTAAACCGACCTTGAACAGACCAACCGGGTTCGAAAATGTTTGTCCAGTGTTACTGTATGCGAATTTATGTTGTCATGGAAGAGATTCAAATTTTCCCTATTGACAAACGCAAAACACTTTTCGACCAAACTTTACGGACGCGTTGAGGCTGCTGGATGTGTAGGGATCCATCTACCCAGGGTTTTTTTTTTTTGTTTGTATTGTTTTTATCTGAGTGTCGGGATTCCAAACACTTTGCGATAAACAAATAAAAAGTTATTTTCTAGAAAAAAGTAAAAGCATAATGTCAGTTGAATTAACATTTATATATTCTTTTCAGCGAAATACAATGACAATAAAATATTGACTTTTTCTTGCCGTGAAGTTTGTTTTATAAAATAATTAAGTGTTCTTAGAACGGTGTGAAATGTGTGGACAGATTTATTTTATGACGGTCAGCCTAATGTGTTTGTGTGTTCGTAGACAAAAGGCTTAGTCGGTGGCTGCTGGTTAATCCCTAGTATTGTGTGTGTGTGTGTGTGTGTGTGTGTGTGTGTGTGTGTGTGTGTGTGTGTGTGCATCAAACTGGTCTTCGTAATTGTTTTAAGCCTCGGGAAGCAGTATGCTTCTATATTTATACCCGCAAAGCGATTCAAAATCTAATTTCACGTGTAGGTTTGAATTTTTGTAGGCGCAACGAGTTCTTCTCCAGGAGGCAAGCATTAGCCATGCTGACGGAAGGGAGAAACGCGTCTTTCAAATAATTAATAGAAGCAATTTATGCTATTTAATAATAATAATTCACTGGGATCGACTTAAAGAAGATCGGAGGACACAAACACCGAAACGCGGTGATAACAGCAACAAACATGAAGATATTAGTCTGAACTTAAACGATGATAACAATTTCTTACAGAGATCCAGAGAGAAAAAAAAGGAAATTGTGGAGAGTCATGATCGTCTAAGTCCTTAAAAGCATTTAAAAATTAAGTGTGAAATGCAATGTCTTTTTTGGAAAGACACTGGATTGAATATTCATTAGTGTAAATTACAGCAGATGTGGCACAAGGCCAAAATAAGGATGGGGACATGGGGCCTGTCTGCAGTTGTTCTACTCTTAACATAGTCTCAATCATTGCTCCATCCATAGAAATATTTTTTCCTTTCATCATGATATTTACGTTTATCTGGCATACTATAGTCAACAAAATATCTCATTTGCTTCATGAAATTCTTAACTAAAATTATATATATATATATATATATATATATATATATATATATATATATATATATATTCTATGAGGGTGGGGGACAGATATTAATTCCCAAAGATTGTTTACAATCATATAAAATCTACAAAACTAAGTAAAACTTTGTATTTGATCCCACACAACATAAAATGTGTCAGAAAATTTCAGTTAGCATGGTGAATACTGGACAGTCTCCTCCAAAATGAAGAAGAAACTTCAGGCAATAGAAATGTGGTTCTACAGAAGGATGCTGAGGATGCCATGGACGCAACATGTGAGCAACAACAAAGTTTTAGAAAACAAATGGAACAAAAAGGACACTCATACTTAAAATCAAGAATAAACAGATGAAGTTATGGGGGCACAAAATGTGTAAAGAAGGCTTGGAAAATTTAATACTCTGTCTATCTTGCATTCAATATGTCTTGTCAGAGTCAAATTTTCCAAACCCCCTTTCCTCATTATGCGCTCTAGAAATTTCAAGTATCAATTCCAAGTGTTAATTATAATTCTCCTTTTTGTTCAATTTTCTGTAAAACCTCGTCATTGCTTACCTGTTCGGTCCATAGTATTCTCAACATCCTCCTGTAGAATCACATTTCTATTGCCTGAAGTCTCTTCTTCATCTGTGAGGAGATTGTTCAGCATTCACTGTCATATAGGAGGACTGATATTACATAACAGTTCAGTACGCTTTTCTTTGTTTCTCTTGCTTCAAGTCTCTTCTTCATCTGTGAGGAGATTGTCCAGCATTCACTGACATATAGGAAAACTGATTTTACGTAACAGTTCTGTAATCTTTTCTTTGTTTCTGTTGCTTCAAGTCTCTTCTTCATTTGTGAGGAGATTTTCCAGCATTCACTGCCATATAGCTGGACTGATATTACGTAACATTTCAGTACTCTTTTTTTTTTTGTTTCTAACGAAAATTTCCTGTTTCTTAATACTTTGCTTACACATTGGTTTTTCTCTCCTGGAGATAACCATGAATTCTGGAATTTTGGTTAATAGGTAGTCTTTTCTTCTTGCTTTCCTTTACTATTATTATGTAGAAGCTCTTTCAGTTTTTCGTCTACCATCAACGCAACAACTTGTTTTGAAGAATGAAAACTCAGTATTTAAAAAACTTGAAAAAACAATAGTGTAGTTTCCCGTTGCCTTAGGGAAGGCAACGGGAAACTACACTATTGTTTTTCACGCACAGTTATATCAAAGCAGAGTTTATAATAGCATGAAAGAAGCTGTGGAGAACCGTGATCGCTTTCGTCCTGTAGGGATATGGTATTAAACAAAAGATTGATGAGACTACAAACACAGTTTACTATAATCTGAAACAAATTAGGGATGTGGAGTGCTTCTCGCTGCCCTATCGCTATTGTCATGGAAATTACCTGGATGAAGTTCCTTGGTTCCGTCAGGTCTAACCATCACGGCTGGGACCCGCCATGCCACTTATATCGTAACAAACCACCCACATTACCTCCATATTTCAACGGTATGAAGTCAGTTTCTACCACGAGTGGCCCCAGGGCCTTGTACAGGGTGAACCTTACTGTAAAAAAGAAAAAAACAACAAATTCGTAACATTGAAAATAGTCAGTTATTTTCTTTTCTTTTCTTTCCTTTTCTTTTTTCTTTTCTTTCCTTTTCTTTTCTTTCCTTTTCTTTTCTTATCTTTCCTTTTCTTTCTTTTCTTTCCTTTTCTTATCTTTCCTTTCCTTTTCTTTTCTTTTCATTCCTTTTCTTTCTTTTCTTTCCTTTTCTTTCCTTTTCTTTTTTTTCATTCCTTTTCTTTCCTTTTCTTTCCTTCTCTTTCCTTTCCTTTTCTTTTCTTTCCTTTTCTTTCCTTTTCTTTTCTTTCCTTTTCTTTTCTTTTCTTTCCTTTTCTTTTCATTCCTTTTCTTTCTTTTCTTTCCTTTTCTTTTTTCCTTTCCTTTTCTTTTCTTTCCTTTTCTTTCCTTTTCTTTTCTTTCTTTTCTTTTCTTTTCTTTCCTTTTCTTTCCTTTTCTTTTCTTTTCTTTTCTTTCTTTTCTTTCCTTTTCTTTCCTATTATTTTCGTTCATTTCCTTTTCTTTCCTTTCCTTTTCTTTTTCTA
Organism: Acanthosepion esculentum; assembly: GCA_964036315.1. NCBI lineage: Eukaryota > Metazoa > Mollusca > Cephalopoda > Sepiida > Sepiidae > Acanthosepion > Acanthosepion esculentum. The sequence goes on along the minus strand of OZ038492.1, from coordinate 16,984,179 downwards.
CGGTTTATTTTTGTCTCTACCTCCGGTTACTTTAGAACGGTTCCCTTTAATCTCCAGGCCCGCACCTCCAGTTCCCGTCTGGGAGTGGGTGTTATCCGCCCTCGCCACCAACCTTGGACGGCTTCGGGCTTGTGTATCACACAAACAGACCGCCGAATAGGGGCGAACGAGAGGGAGAGTTTACAGTCTAAACATGATCAATAGCTAACAAGTGTCTTTTCGGTGATGAGAGTAATCAGATCAGAAGGGGTTTACAATGAAAAAAAATATCTCAAAGCCGGGAAAATATAAAAGCCACTGTTTGGGCAAATCAAGTAGATATCTAGACCACCATAAACACTAAGAATTAAGGGAATCGGGTAGTAAGTATCTGAAATTGCATCAAAAGAGGATCGTTACGAATAGAATGTTTCTCTCTATTCCCCATATTCTTCTTATTATTATTATTGGTAGAAGTAGTAGTAGTAATGTTGTTACCGAAGGTCACTAAAGACATGGACAAAACATTTAAAATGCTACTTATCTTATTTGCCTTTTATAGGTACCTCCAATAATTTGCTAAATATTCAGTATAGCATAATAACAGGTCCGAAACTTAATAAAAACAAAGTTTCATCATTAAAATGTTTATGTTATTATTAAGAGGAAAGAACAAAGTATTTTTTAAATATTTAAAAAAATTATTTTCTTCTTTCTAACACGTTTTAAATTTAGGTAAAATATCTCGTTTTTTTTTTTTTTGTTAAAACCCTAAGACTTGTGGTCATCGCCATTTTTAGTGTAGCAGTTTCGGGGGAAAACCCATTAATTTTGAACTTATTGCAAAAATCAAATAATTGTCTAATTTAAATGAAACTTTCAGGACTTATTAAAAAATGAATGAATTTATTTTTGAAATTTTTATTTTTAGAAAATCTTAGTAAAAGTATTTTTTTTACATCTGTCCCCCCCTCCCCCATAAATTAATTTCATGAAATTTTATAGAATTTCAAAGATTTCGCAAACTTTTTTTTCTTTCTTATAAGCAGGACTCATTGGAGAAATTAAATAATCAATTTTTTTTTCCAAACTAATGCCAACTTTTAAAAAATCTGCTCCCAATCGTAAAATAAAAACTGCAATAAACTCTCTAATTATCAAATTAGATAGGCTTTTATTTGCTTTTATAAATAATATACATTAAGGACATTATTATCTGAAGAAAAAAAATTTTTGATGAACAAAGAATTTTTACAAGAATTGTTTGCATTTTTCTTTTCATTTTTTTCATTTTTTTCTTTAATTTTAAAACATGTTTTAAAATTATTTCATGCAGTGCATGGGGTCGGTTATTAAGTTTTTAATTGAAGACTGTATTTATAAGCGGTTATTAAAATTTTAATACAAATAATGGTGCCAGAACTTTCTACCATAATTAAAAAGATTTTTTCTTATGCATCAAAATGTTATATTTTTGTTTAGTATGATATCTCATAAGTGACATTATAGTTAAAAGGTCACGTGTTTCAAAGCTTGTCCCCTCCTTGGGCAAAGCCCCTTGACATGTAAAGATCTTATCTCACTCTCAGTCATTAAATTAAAACTTAAATTGAGATAATAAAATTATCTCATTTATCAATTTAAACAATTAATAACTCAGTGACATATTTTAATTATTTAAATAATAATAATTTTATTAGTTATTATCGCAGTTATTAAATTAAAAATATAACTTAATGTAATATTAATAATTAATAAAATTAGTTATCATTATCTTAGCTATTAAATAATGAAAGAGATAGAAGTAACTCAATAATGTAAGAAATTTTTATAGTATTTTAAATTATTATAAGAAACAAACAAAAACGTTATGTCACTTTTGATGCACCGTACTAAACCTGTCAACACGTTCAGTCATCAAATTATCGATGGAGACGTGAAAATAACAAGACCCCGGGGTCAAGAAATGTTTGTCTAGAAAATTTAATGCTATAAGTAAGTGATTTTTGTTTCAGAACAGATTAATTTAACTTTAAATTTGCTAATTTTACGAAAGTAACGTTTCAGAAATGTATATCTTATTTTAGCGGGAATTTTAAACGGATGGGAGACGATTGAGTGTTGTACTGACAAACTAGGACGTCGGATAGGTCCGCTCGTCATAAAAATTGTTACTCGTAATAAAATATCGAAAACAAGCTGACTAAATTATTATCGTAAATAGTGTTTTGTTTTGTTTTGTTTTACGGCATATAAACCTCAAGGGGTCATTTAATGCCGACAACATTTTTTTCCTGGTAATATTTTTGTTTTGTCAAAAATCCATTTCTGTTAATATTTTTTCCTCAAAAATGTATAGCTGGTAATATTTTTTCAAAATCATATAGCTGGTAATATTATTTTTTCAAAAACATATAGCTGGTAATATTAATTTTTCAAAAACATATAGCTGGTAATATTTTTTTTCAAAAACGTATAGCTGATAATATTATTTTTTCAAAAACGTATAGCTGGTAATATTTTTTCAAAAACGTATAGCTGGTAATATAGGTACCTCCATGAGCATAGCATGATGAAAAAGACGCCACACTTGTCGAAAACAAAAATTTATCGTCTCAATGTTCATGTTATTATTAAAGAGGAAAGATCAAAGTATTTTGGGGGTATTTTTTTACATTTTTTAATCGTTCCTAGCACGTCCGAAATTTTCGTTAATAATCTTGGTTTTTTTTTGTTATCAAAACTGGCAGATAATCAATCATTTTCAATCATTTTTTCCATTTTATAAAAAAATGAAAATCTCACTTTGAAATTCTTTTAAAAATCAATTATCATTTTTTCAAAACTTATTTTAAGAAAATCAGAAATTATAATGTTTATTTAAAATATTTTGAACCAAGCTTAACTTAGCTTCATCGCCGAAAAGATGTAATTTGAAAATAAAACAAAGCAGGTGATACATAACCTTTCGCGTCACTTGACAGGTGACGAGAGACATTTTCATGACGTTTAGATAGCTTACGTGAGGATAATTCTTTCTACGGATGAAGAGAAGTGAATTTATTTAGATTTAAGTGAACAAATTATTTACCTCCTTATTTTTAAGGAAAACTTTCAGCGCTCTAATTTTTTTTTGTATTTAGCTTTCACCTTTACGTTTACAATGCTTTATGGAAAATATATTATAAAGAAATTAAAATAAGACTGTTAAGAGTGAGATTAAATTTCATATTTCATAAGAAAGGTATCTAATTAATTTATAGGTACCTTTCTTATGTAATTTTATCAGAAGTGTACATAAAATACTATAATTTTATGTACATTTATTACATTTTACTGTGTTATTTGTATTTCCATTCAGTTTATTATTAATTTTTCATATTTCCTTTATGGAAAATATGTCATAACTGAGATTAATATAAAAATAAGGTCATATAAATTTCATAAGATGATACTGATACTTGTAGGTACCCTTCTCAGTTGAAATTAAAAAATCAAATTAACTTCTCCACACGTGTTTCGCAAAAGTAAAGGCCTTAACAGCGGAGAACAATTCTTAACTCAAATAACGCAATTTAATTGTATTCTGGTTGGTCTTCCGTACTTTATAATTACATCCCGATTATAAACACAAAATTACATTTCTTAATTACTACGGATCTTCTGTTTAGTCAAAACGATACAGTTTACAACACGCTAAAAAAAGATCTATCTCATAAGGACACTTACGAAACCTGATGCGGCTTTTAACTAATTTTATAATATTTTAACAACTTAAATGTAAAAATCTATTATAATTAAAGAAATAACAAATAATTGCATAACAAATTCATTTTTCATCAAAAAAATGTTTTGCTTTCAAAAAATATTGTTCATATTCATAAAAACAACTAAAAGCAAATAAAAGCATTTGAAATTAAGTAATATATTTGTTTTATTGAGTTTTGTATGTTACAATTCAGAGCTGATTTTCAGGTTGGGGAGTCCAATTAAAAAAAACATGATTTGCATTCCTCAAAGCCTTGTGCTTTTAACTGTTGTAATCGCTAAACCTGACGATATCGAATTTCTAGAGTTTTCATAAAATTAGTTAGTGGGGGGGGGTAATAATATAAAAAATATTTCTGCCATGACTTTAATAAAAAAAAAACATATTTATAATAATGTCCATCATCTATAAATAGTTTCTGAAAGTTTCATTAACTTCCGACAATTAGTTTTATTTTTGCATGATTTTCCAAATTAATGTATGTCATACAAAAAAACGTGCTAAAAATTGTATGTTATTTTAGTAGTTCCGGTGATACAAAGAGAAACAAGGTTTTAATCAAAATTTAGAATGTTCTAAAAAGAATTAAAAAATTTAAAAAATAATTAAAAGAAAAACTTTGGTCTTTCCTCTTAATAATAACAAACATTTAGACGATAAAATTTTGTTTTCGTCAAGTTTGGCGTATTTTTCATCATGCTATGCTCTTTTATTTAGCGATTTCATGGTAGTATTTATGGTAATATTATTTTTTCAAAAACGTATAGCTGGTAATATTATTTTTTTTCAAAAACGTACAGCTGGTAATATTATTTTTTTCAAAAACGTATAGCTGGTAATATTATTTTTTCAAAAATGTATTATCAGAGGACGTAGATTATCGTTTTACCCAGGACGCGGATGTAGTTTATCGTCATACCCAGGACGCGGATGTAGTTTATCGTCATACCCAGGACGCGGATGTAGTTTATCGTCATACCCAGGACGCCGTAAATTGTGTTACGAATATAACATATATATAGTAGTCTGTACTCTGTTGAAATACCAGTTTCTGTTCGAATTCCCATGTGATGGAATAACCTGACACCTCCATGATTTGTGGCACTATAGGTGGTAACCACCTATATGTATCCGTGAGGACAGCGGCCGACAGAGTTGATCTGGGATCTGCGAGACTAGAGGCCTTCCGATATCAGCACGCACACAACTGTACTGACTTGCGACGACCGTGCGCATAACTATAACTTCCTTGCTTGTTGTACTGGTTTCTACAATAAACCTGTTACTATTTACCCACCGTGTTTGTCAATTCCGTATTCCTATTAGCACGGAATATAACAAATTCATTCAGATATTTTCCTGTTATTTGTCGCAGTACTCAGTGAAACATCTCGCTTGATCTTTTCTTTATCTATAAGAATTTATTCACATTTCTTGTAATTTACTGACTGCTTTATATCAGTTTGCCTTGTTTATAATCTACCAATAGACATTGATACAAATCTACCAGTATAGTATTTTTAGATTGTAAGAATTTTTTTTTAATAATAATAATTTAGTGATACAAGTTTTACTAATTAACCCATAACTGGGGGAGAAGGGATGGATTCATACCTTTCACAAGGTTATTTGCGCGCAAGTGAATATAACGAACCTGGCTGTTCTTCCAGTTTATTTTTCTATGCCCGTTATCCATTACACTAGATCTAAGCTTACAGCACCTGGTATTCGCAAGCGGTCACCCATCTAGATACTGACCAGGCTCGACTTTACTTAACTTTGGTGATCGTACGAGAACCAATGTTTCAATATGATGTGGTCGTAAGCCTTATACACACCGAGAATACAACTGTGATACGCACTTCCAACTGTAAAAAGACTTTTAAAATAATGGAACCTCTTATGAAAAGAAAAAAAGAAACTGAAAAAAGCAACATTTGATAACATCAATTATTAACACGGTCAGTACTAGTCATATTTGAAAATTAAGAAGATGTCTATATTTCAGGATTTTTTTATGACTGTAGCATATACAGACCACTTAATTTTTTTTGTAACATAACTAAAATCGTTCAAAATGCTTACTAAACTAGCCAAAAGCAAGCAGAGCATTAAAACATGGAAAATATTTCGTTTGAAACAAAGAAAAGTGATAAACTACTGTGCTACCACATATGATCCGGTGCTCTTTTTAGATCTCTTTGTGCAAATTAATTTTTTTTTAAATAACTGCTTTAGTTTCCTTTCTCTCACCATGCGGTCAGTTTTAGACCCACTGGAGTGAGAGGATATAATCGATTTCTATTTTTTCCTCAGATTAGGTCATTTGCAGTTGTGAGCTATATGATTCTATTTTCGGGGTGTATGATTAAATTTGTTTGGCCTTGAAAAATATTGCGTCATCCGTGATTGCATTAGATGGATATCAAGCCCAGGCGCTATTGTCTCAACTGTCGATTAGTTGTTCTATGGTCATTGTCTGCGAAAATTGTAACGCTGCACGAACACAATAGCAAACCTTACCAGCGAGCAAACTAAAGTACTATCGACTCGATATGTAGTCAATCTGCAAGGAAAGACTTTGGGGAATGGACATAGGAAGAACTAACCTGTGCGCTGGCTCATGCTTCATTGGAAAAATACGAAAAAAAAGTAAATAATAACGGAATTATTCGTTTTGTTTCAATTAATTTTCACAACCGTGTATATGTCAACGGATCCTATATAAAATTCAAAGAACAATCAGCAATAATATTGGTCTTTGCATCTCGGTTTCAGTCTCTTTCCCACGGCTGTAATGTTTCCCCACCTCGTGCATTTTCTGTAAATACTTTCATGGTAATTGTTCGGATGTGCTCTTCCCTATGGTATCTAGACTTTATGAATGTAAGCACAGTACTAGACCGGCAACGGCATCTTATCGATATCCAGTTAAGTTGGCTAGATGTAACCATAAATTCTGCGCTAACAGTTTCTTTTCTCGCACTTCTCCTTTGTGGAACTCACTTCCGGCTCCATGCTTTCCAGCCAACTTTGTTTTTTTTTCTAATATTTAAGTGCAAACATTTAAATACAATGTCAGTCGCTATCTACTGTCCTCCTGATTCCTCTTCTTTTGCTCTTTAGCAATGTCTCTGTTTTCTAATTCTTCCACATCCAGTAACCCTTTGTGGCTTAAATGCCTTATCTGGGGTGAACTCAATTAAAAACATGCCATATATCTCCTCTAATATAATAAATGTTGGACAATTCCTTCATAGCTGCAGAACATACTCAAAGTGACAGAGACGTGGTTCTACAAACGGATGTTGCGAATACCATGGACAGAGTATGTGAGAAACGGGGAATTTTTAAGAGAAATAGGATATAAAGGGACAGGTATACTTACAATCATAACGAGAAGGTTTAAATTTCTGTGATCCATAATGAGGGGTATAATCTGACACTCACAGTATATATTGAAGACAAGTGGAGAAACATCGAGTAATCTTCTGAAATGAAGAGTTATCATTATTTACACTATTTATGTTCGGACTAGTGTCCTCATCTTTATTGTTTTTATCATAACGATTCGGTCGTTGTGCCCTCCGGCCTTCTTCAGTTGTATATCGATCCGGGTAACCTACAGGGAATTCCTAACTGAACCCTTTATTTAATTTACTTGGATAGACTCTTCTCGTTCCTCTTCTCTAATTCTTATTTTTATTTAGTACTGCTCAGTTGAGTAATGGATAGCGGCTCGGATTGAGGAATCGTAGAGCCGAGTTCGAATTCCAGTCAAATCCATTCCTTTCACTTACGTGCTAATACCCTCGGGAAAGGTATGAATCATCTTCTTCTAAAAGGCTATGGGTAAGTAGCAAGACAGACCGGGTTCTATAGCCCTGGATGGCAACTGGCCTACCGCAGAAAGAAATGGCAGCCTACTGCGGGGAAAAATCTGCCTTATCAGTCATATATCGAAAGATGCATGATCGCCTATGCATGTATCACGCATGACGCATAACTGACTGACTGCTCAGTTATTGCTCGGCCATTTCCACTGAATGAAGTACACACTGCCCGATTCAAGTATTGAACTCAAAACCACCATGTCACCCAATTTACAAACCAACGCTTTTACCTACAATAGGCTATTGTCCCGATATACACTTGGGGAAGGTCGAGGGGGAAAACGGCCTAAACGTTATGATAAAAAACAACAAAGATAAGGACACTCGTCCAAATATAAATTGCGCAAATAATGATAACTCTTCAATCCAGAAGATTACTCGATGTTTTCTCTTCAATATATATTGTGAGTGTCAGATTATACCCATCATTATGTATCAGAGAAGTTTAAACTGTCTCGTTATGATTGTAAGTATACCTATCCCTTTATTTATTTATTTTTTATGTTATTTAAACTGTCTCGGACAATAGTCGGAATATAAATAATGAAAATAATCGATGAATGGCAAAATGGAATGGTAACGAAACAAACGTTGTTTAGTGCTACAAGGGACAGGAAGTGGTGGAGAGCTATGACCGCTCACTTTCTTAAGGGACACGCTATATAAAATAATATTTTTTTTATCATTATTCACCAGAAGGAATAATAATGTGTTACTTATTTTTAAAGAACGGCCTGCGCGTGAAGAGATTTTATGTAAAGCATTGCACATGTTCAAACTCCTCTCGACATCCCCCTCCAGGTCGAAGTGATTGGTCAGGCGAAGTTTTAATGCTAATAAGATGGAGCTCATACTGGTTGCCAGACCTCCTCCGGCAACGGCTTCAGGAATATTTTCCTCTCACGCTCGAAACTCGTTCGTCACTCGATGATCTACAAGAGATTTGGAAATTTCTCCTGTGAACCTAAGCCAGGATGCTAAAAATTCCAAGCGGTGCTGAAAAATTCTCGGTTCGACTCACTTACCCAAAGTGTTTCTGGCAAAGTTTAACAAACGTACACGCAAAAATAAAACAAATAAACAAAAACGAGGCCTCATTTTTTTTTGGTCTTGACACCGCTGACTCTATAGACTTACTCGGCAATTTTGATATTTTCAAAAAAAAAATATTTTTAGAATTTGAATAAAACCCAAATATATGAATCTGGATTTATAAGTTTTTCTTCTCGACTATGTGGCGGGAGAAAATGAAAATACGTTTAGAAAGCGCATTTTTGCAAAATTTATACATACTCATCCGTATGTATTTATGTAAATGTTCTTGTCCTCTTCTTTACAGACATTTTTTATAAATTTATGAAAGAAAAAAAAGTTTTCCTGTTTATTTATAATATGGTAAATGATAAATTATGTTGTAGTTGGCGTCGATATTTTTATAATTTTGTGAATATAAAATTATTCTTGTAAATAATCTAATAAATAAATAGTGTTTAACATCTTTGTTGTCACTTCTCGAGAAAAAGTCGAAATACCACAAACCCAGTTTCATGTCTTTGGGTATTATTAAAATTATAAAAATAACTTTTTAAAACAATAATAAAACAATAAAATTGCCAAAAGAGTCAATAGAAAACCCGGCCTTCTGACAAACATTTGTTTAGAGAAATGTTAGAAACATTAATGACAAAGTGGAAAAATACTGATTTAAATCGTTTGGAATGACGTTTGTTCATTGAAATCACTAAAACTGGCCATATTAACAAATCTGTCAACACAGGATAATTCTCTTTATTAGAAAATCTTTCAAACATTAAATATACTTTTCTGAAATGTTATTTGAAGGAGATTAATTGGTTTAAAATTTAATTGATCTTAATTAAAACAGATATTACTTACTTTTAGTTTAAAATATTGCAGAAAAGCATTTTTAACACGGGAATGAGTTGTTGGCACATTTATTGATAACAGAATATTTGCGAAATATATGTAATGGGTAAGTATTTGTAATAAAATTACATGGCGAATACAACGTAAACGCTCTTATTTAGATAATTTTTAAATATCCAGTAATTTTAAAAGTTTAAAATATTTGAAAGTGTTATGGGAACTTACCCATAATAATAATGGACTATTCCGGACATCATAAATACTACGCCTCAAGAGGGAGCAGAAGACAGTCGTTCAGAGTCAGAGTCAGTCAGAATCAGAGACAGAGTCGCGTCAGACGATTACTGTAAGACATTGGAATAGTGATACTTGTCGAGACAACATAGTTCTCTCTAACCAAATCTGATAGTCATTACTAATACTTCTACTTTGTACATATTTCTGTTTGTAATATATCCGTGTTATTCCATACCTGTGTTCGGGTTATTCTTCATTGGTTCTACCTTTGACCATCACCGTGGTACAAGGAACTTGGACCATAACAGAAACATACTAATGTTTTATTGTATTTTAGCTACTTTGGCTTAATAGCCTTACTTATGGACATAGTTGTTGAGGAAAATTACCAAAAAATATGCCGCCATGAATTAACATAGAATTTAAAACAAATCAAAATTTATAAATTTGAAAATCAAAATTTATAAATTTGAAAAAAAGAAAATTCCTGTAAAAATTTATTTTTCCTCGAAAATTTGTTTCTTAAGCCAATAGTGTCCATAATATATTTTATTCATAAAAGCAATTAAAAGATTTTCTAATTAAATAATGTCTTAGTTTTACTGCATTTTTATTTTACGATTCAGAGCAGATTTTCTGAAACTAGGGATCCTGTTTGACTAAAAGAAATTGATGACGTAAATTCTCTAACCCTTTGTCCTTATAATTAGTATAAACATTAATCGGTACAAAAAAAAAGAATTTCCTGAAATTTCATAAAATTCAGTAAATGTAGGGTAAAAATTTAAGGAAATATTTTTACCAAAATTTTGTAGAAAAGAAACGTTTAAAAAATAATGCAGTTCTTTGATGAAGAAGTCCTGAAAGTTTCATTAAATCTGAGAAATATCTGATTTTGCAAGAATTTCCAAATTAATGTTTTCACCGCAAAAAAAAGACGCTAAAATCTCCCATTCTATGACCCCACGCCATTGATGCCAGAAAAACAATATTCTGAACCAAATTCTCGATGTTTCTAGAAAGGATAACAAATCATTTTTATATAAAAATCCTTTGGCTTTTCATCTTAATAATAAACACAAAGATTTTGAGGATAAAATTTTCTTTTATTAAGTTTTGGTCATTTTTTCATGTATGCTAATATTGTTAGCGAATCTTTGAAAGTACGTATATATATATATATATATATATATATATATATATATATATATATATATATATAAATATAAAGAATAATTTTAATGAAAAAAAGTATGATAGAGTGGAAATAGTTTTCGTTTTTGGCCTGTAGAACATCATCGGACCAAAATGAAGTTTAAGTTGATGCGATTCTACATAAGCACGAATGAGAGACGATGAGAATTTTAAATTTCAAAATATTTTCTTAATATATGTTTTGTGTCTATAATCTAGCATATTTCATTAAGATCCTTTTTCTTTACGTTTCCGTCACTTTTGTTATTAAATATCCCACATTTACATAATAGAATAGAAACAATAAAACACTTTTCTCACTTTATCATAATTCGCCCCCTTAAAATTGTTCCTGACACACAGATACATACACACGAACACACAAATACACACTCACACACACATTTATATATATATATATATATATATATATATATATATATATAAGAACAAGGCCGCAATATGCTAACCGTATTCGGATATTAAAATCATCCTTACTACACACTAAGACATACACATAATGCACACACTCAATTCAGCTGAAAAATCGAGTCATCCTTGATAATGGCTAAAGAATAGCCGAAAACGCTAGGGACCTATAAAACATTTGGACAGTTTTTACACACTCTTTGTCCAGAAAAAAAGCTCTTGTTCGAACACAAGAAAAATTAAATAAAAAGCTTAACCGTAGTACCCTGTCTGTCGTTTTTAATGAAACATGCATAAACGAAGGATTGCTGCCTAAATATACAAATCTAGCTAGCTAGCTAGATAGATAGATATATAGATATAATGGTGTCGCAAAAATGGATACACAATTTTATATTGTATAGCATATGTTAGGTAAATTAATCACAAAGTTTAAAATATTTTTTATGTGACGAGTTTTCGTCGTATTAGTAAATGTCTGGTCGATAAAGGCCACCATTTTAGTATCTCTTGTGATTATTAATCTCGTGATGTCTGAATAAATTTCGTATTACAATATCTATACAAGTTTTTCCTTTGCTGAAGTGTGTACAGTGAGCCCCTGCCTATTCGCGGCTTCAGCATTCGCGGCTTCACACATTCGCGGGTTTTTTCTGTCGAACATATGTACTTGTTATTCACGGAAACCCCGAATATTCGTGTATTTTTCTGAAGAACATATGTGCAAATTATTCGCTGAGAACTCCCTCAATTCGCGTATTTTTTCGATAGATCATATTTAAAATATTCTTACATTATTTTCGTGTTATTTAAATGACAAAAAATATATAACAGTCCATTTTTATAGTAAAAATTGGCAGAATTTTACATCTTCATCGTAAAAACAAACGCAAAAACAAAAATAGTGCTTGAGCTTTGTTCTTTGTTAGGGGCTGGGGTTTTAAAAGTGGCTTATGCTGAATCTGGGGGCATCATCAGGGTTCTTATAAAATGTTTTAAACTTTATAGTTGATGTCTTGTTACACATATTTTATACAGTATTTTCAATGGTTGTATCGATCTATGCGTAATTAAAAATGGTTATTGGAGTATGAAAGAAAATTTACGGTTATTGTAGGATTACCAATATTATTTTTTAAAAATGTATTTAAAAGGGTCTGAAAGGTTTCTAAAGTGTTTAGGATGAAAGTTGAAGGCATATGGGATTTTAACAATCAAAAAAGGTACTTATAAGCACTTTTAGGCGGGGGTTACAAGTATTCGCGGATTTCTCTCTCTCTCGCGCGCATGTATAATATATAAATAATATCTATAAAAATTGCATATATATATATATAGAATTGGACATAGTCGGAACCATCATTTCGCGTGATGTGACTTAACCTTTCGGCCACAGAGCAGCGTCTGGTTAGCAAGGTCGATTTTACTATCTTTAAACTTAAATCTTCCATGAATCTCTTCTATTCATATCTGCTCTAGCGTATCAAATGTAAACAAATGACGTCATATATTTTTAGAATTGGCCATAGTCCGACAATTTATTTAAAGACATTTATATATATTATGTTTAACGTTCTTTTTTTTTTTTATAGATACAAGTATTTAAGCAAATGCTCTGTTTTATAATAAACAGTATTAAATAACATTTACCGGCCTGAATGTCCGAGAAATTTTCATAGAAATGATGGTTCCGTATAGGATACAGGTTCGATTCCTGTCGGAGAGCGAAAATTTTCTCGGACATTCAGGCCGGTAAATGTTATTTAATACTGTTTATTATAAAACAGAGCATTTGCTTAAATACTTGTATCTATAAAAAAAAATGTCTTTAAATACATATATATATATATATATATATATATATATATATATATATATATATATATATACATGTTACATATATATATATATATATATATATATATTAATTAATAAACATCAAACACTTAAAACCCCATAGGTCATAATTTTTATTTCATGAAAGCTTTAAAAAA
>OZ038492.1:16940797-16965797 GCA_964036315.1 Acanthosepion esculentum | reverse complement strand
ATTATGATAAAGTGAGAAAAGTTTTTTATTGTTTCTATTCTATTATGTAAATGTGGGATATTTAATAACAAAAGTGATGGAAACGTAAAGAAAAAGAATTTTAATGAAATATGCTAGATTATAGACACAAAACATATATTAAGAAAATATTTTGAAATTAAAAATTCTCATCGTCTGTCATTCGTGCTTATGTAGAATCGCATCAACTTCATTTTGGTCCGATGATGTTCTAAAGGACAAAAACGAAAACTATTTCCACTTTATCATACTTTTTTCATTAAAATTATTCTTTATATATATAATATATATATATATATATATATATATATATATATATATATATATATATATATATATATGTAGGTACTTTCAAAGATTCGCTAACAATATTAGCATACATGAAAAAATGACCAAAACTTAATCCTCAAAATCTTTGTGTTTATTATTAAGATGAAAAGCCAAAGGATTTTTATATAAAAATGATTTGTTATCCTTTCTAGAACCATCGAGAATTTGGTTCAGAATATTGTTTCTCTGGCATCAATGGCGTGGGGTCATGGAATGGGAAATTGTAGCAACTATTTTTTTGCGGTGAAAACATTAATTTGGAATTTCTTGCAAAATCAGATATTTCTCAGATTTAATGAAACTTTCAGGACTTCTTCATCAAAGAACTGCATTATTTTTAAACGTTTATTTTCTACAAAATTTTGGTAAAAATATTTCCTTAAATTTTTACCCTACATTTACTGAATTTTATGAAATTTCAGGAAATTCTTCTTTTTTTTTTTTGTACCGATTAATGTTTATACTAATTATAAGGACAAAGGGTTAGAGAATTTACGTCATCAATTTCTTTTAGTCAAACAGGATCCCTAGTTTCAGAAAATCTGCTCTGAATCGTAAAATAAAAATGCAGTAAAACTAAGACATTATTTAATTAGAAAATCTTTTAATTGCTTTTATGAATAAAATATATTATGGACACTATTGGCTTAAGAAACAAATTTTCGAGGAAAAATAAATTTTTACAGGAATTTTCTTTTTTTCAAATTTTAATCAGAAACATTTATAATTTTTAATTTGTTTTAAATTCTATATTAATTCATGGCGGCATATTTTTTGGTAATTTTCCTCAACAACTATGTCCATAATTAAGGCTATTAAGCCAAAGTAGCTAAAATATAATAAAACATTAGTATGTTTCTGTTATGGTCCAAGTTCCTTGTACCACGGTGATGGTCCAAGGTAGAACCAATGAAGAATAACTCGAACACATGATGGAATAACACAGATATATTACAAACAGAAATATGTACAAAGAAGTAGAAGTATTAGTAATGAATATCAGATTTGGTTAGAGTGAACTACGTTGTCTGGACCAGTATCACTCTTCCAATGTCTTACAGGAATCGTCTGACGCGACTCTGACTCTGAACGACTGTCTGCTGCTTCCTCTTGAGGCGTAGTATTTGTGGTGTCCGGAATAGTCCATTATTATTATGGGTAAGTTCCCATAACAGTTTCAAATATTTTAAACTTTTAAAATTACTGGATATTTAAAAATTATCTAAATAAGAGCGTTTACGTTGTATTCGTCATGTAATTTTATTACAAATACTTACCCATTACATATATTTCGCAAATATTCTGTTATCAATAAATGTGCCAACACCTCATTCCCGTGTTAAAAATGCTTTTCTGCAATATTTTAAACTAAAAGTAAGTAATATCTGTTTTAATTAAGATTAATGTGAGTATGGGTTATTTTATTGTATGTTAAATAATTGATTTTGGATGCGACCTGTGCGAATACATTTTCGGCCGGTAATTTGATCAGGTCCGCGGTTGAGCCGGGGTCCGTCGCCCAGAACGCAGAGATAAGAAAAATTAGTTAAATATTCTTCTCTTGCTGATAGATTTTTTTTTACTCTTGTGGCAGTGGAGACTTCAGGGGTTATTGGCCCTCGTTCGATGGCGTTCCTTCGGAGGATTGGCGCGATTGCGTCTCGATTAAGGAACGAGCCTCGCGAAACGGAGTGGCTCTTGCAGCGTGTCTCACTGGCGATGGTTCGAGGTAATGCTTTCTCCATCATAGCGGCTGGCAGAGGATAGAAAAAAATTTGTTTATAGTTACGTTGTTCTGGAATTGTCATCAATGGTCAACTGAACTTGCTTTGTTTCAATAAATTCATTTCGATTCTAATAAATATTCTTCAGTCAAAAAAAAAATGTTGAATAATGACTTCATAATCGCCGATTATTTCAGACGTAAATCCCGATTTGTTTTCATTTTAATTTCTTTTTATAGATTAATAAAATTTTCGATATCTGTTTTTGTTTATTTATATATTTTTTTTGTAATTTCTTTTGCTTTGTTTTTCTTTATGTCATATATTTCAAAAACCGTTCATTTTTGGGGGTAGGGGAGTTTCTAAACACGTTACGCAAATAATGTTTATATATGTACATTATATGTGTTCAAAAGCTTGTCGTAGCCGGAGGGTGATAGTGTGATCAAACTACCATTCTCAATAAAATGCTTCCGTAGCCTACCTCTGATAACTGAACCGAAGAATAGACGAAGACGGATAACTGGCGCCTCATAACCAGCTGCTTCGGGTAGATGGAGCTCGGCAGCCCAGCATCAAGGGGAAGGAAAACCCTGAATTTAAACCTCAGATGCCTAGCGGTCATATCCAAAAACACGGAAAATGCTATAGAAATAAATCCAGACAGTAAACCCGTAGTGGTTTATATATATATCGGCATCCGTCCGTCTCGGGAGACGATGGAGTAGCACTGTATGTGCTAGGACGTCGCTGGAGTGTCCTCTCCAGTGCGCCACGAGCCTGGGCGGGATGTATGGGGAACTAGGGCTGGCCGGACGTTTACTTCTCCCTCTCGGCTTCGCAAGCAGAGTCCAAAGGGAAGGATGAACCAATACAGTTTGGTACCAGCGCGGCTGCAGGAGTTGCCGGAAGGTAACACAGAGTGCCATCCATCCGCCTTAGGGGCTCTACTCCGGATTTGTGTAGGGTTTACTACTTAGCCTTTTCTTCTCCCGAAGATTTCTACAAGGCAGTGGAGCTATTTAACCCATAGCTGGGGTTTGGTTCATGGGCACCAGGTCGTGTCCACAAACCGGTGGGCCTACATGCCGCATGTTAAGGGGGCCAAACTCCTCCCCCGTCGCTTGTAGTTTAGCCCAAGACTGCAAGGTGCTCGGTTGCCATGTGTCGCTACGAGGGGGCACTACATAGGGCTTGCTGATGGAGAGGCTATATACTGACAGGGGAAGACTTACGGACTCGGTTCCCCTTTTCGCATTGCTGCTAGCCAGCGGCGGTAGCTGAAAGCGACAAGCCCGACCACTACAGACTACCACTCTAGACGCATCACAACGGCCGTTGAGACACACACACACACACATATATATATATATATATATATATATATATAGAGAGAGAGAGAGAGAGAGAGAGAGAGAGAGAGAGAGAATGAGAGAGAGACCTGGTTTCAGATTATACGAGAGTAGGATCTCGGCATTTCCTCAAGATCTTTGACGCTGTCGTTATTAAGTTGAGATTGACATAAACTTTGTCGACAAAGGGTGAGCTTTATTTGTTTTCTTCTTCTGTTGGGAGAAAATCACTAATATGTGTATCATATGTGAAGTTTTGTTCTCTCCCCAAACGAAAGGAAATTGTTTTTCTTTGTTCCTGTTACAATACATAATAATTATTTTGCCAATGATTTTCTCAAACGAGGTGTTGGCCGAAAGATTCCTCAGATACCTACCTACTTTTTTTTAGTATTAAGATGTTGGCATCTATTGCATTGAATGCAATAATAAAATTTAGCCATGTACCAAGTTCCTCTTGAAGACGATCTCTTGTTTCTTTTGCAGGTTTTAAAGAAACATCTTTTCTGTACGCGATCTCTTCGGCGGGCTTGGTGCACTCTTTCGCTCAAGCATGCAGTCGCGGCATCTCAGACCGATGTACATGTGACATCTCCAAAAATCTGCACAATACTGAAGCATGGAAATGGGGAAGCTGCGGTGACAATATCCGATATGGCCTCAAGTTTACGCGAAAGTTTTTGCGGAGAGCGCGTCGCTGGGGTAAGGACCTTCACGCCAAGGTTGATCAACATAATACCAATATTGGTATCCAGGTTCGTCTTCAGCATCTCTCTCTCTCTTTCTCCTCTTTCTCACACACACATGCGCACACACATACACACGCGCGCACACACACACAAAACTATATATATATATATATATATATATATATATATATATATATATATATATATATATATATAGGGTGTCCATAAAGTTCGTGTGAACTTTAAAATATGTGTAACTTTATTTGTATTTGCGATAGAAATAATCTGTAAAAAATGTTATAAAGTTTAATGTACTTAGTTTTAAGTATAGCTAAAATAACTAATGTGATTTCAGGCATTACTGTAAATCAGTTGGCAAATGTTTTCCGTGAACTGCAAAATCGTATTACCCTTTGTATTGCTAATGATGGAGGACATGTAGAAACTTAAATAAAATTTCAATAAAACCTTAAAAAATATAGATTTACTTCTTTCTAATCCTTTTTACAAATTATTTCTATCGCAAATACAAATAAAGTTAGAATTTTTTTTAAATGCACAAGAACTTTATGGACATCCTCTATATATATATATATATATATATATATATATATATATATATATATATATATATATATATATATATATATATATATATGGTGTATTTAATTAAGAATCGAGGAAACCACTCCTATAGCCGAAGTCTGACTTTACCAATTTACCTGTGGCCTAATTGGCAAAAGTACGCTTCGGATATACGAATAGTTTCCTTGATGGAAAAAGAAATTCAGGTTCGGTTCCTGTCAGAAGACATAAATCTTTCCTTTGTAAGACTTCTCAGTCTACGCCGGTTGATATTAATTTTACTGTTTACGGAAAAAAATGTAAAAAAAAACAAGCAAACACATGTGCCCACTAAAAATAACGTAAAATAAAAAATAGTAAATAGAATGTCGTAAACCATAATTAGTTATAAGTATTCTAGTAGTTTAGACTTCCAGGCCATGATTAGTGGCATTTACTAGTTCTCCCACGTTGCCACCGGATGTAACACAAGGTCAAGGTTTAACGTGAGTCTGACGGGCACACCGTGCAAAATATTCTAAGCCCCTTCAGTACTTTCACTTTTGAGGACAACACAGGCACCGGACAATAAACCTGGCCACCTTCCGAGGGAGAGGTATTGCCTGGGGGAAATCCCCCTGGCGCTATGGGCTAATATTCAAAGAATACTAATCCTAACCAAAAGGTTAGAATTAGTTTAGCCTCCACCTGTATCAACGGCTATTTATATGATGGACATTTGCATATGAATACAACAACATATTCTGATGAATTTTTCCTGTGTATACAGAATTAAAAAATATACTTGAAGAAAGAATATAGAAATAAAGTATAATTTAGCGTTTCTTATTACTATTACTAGTAATATATTAGAAAACTTATTAGCTTTCAAACGACAAACCTTAGCGAAATGACCTTCGTTCTAGCAATTGTAGCAACTCGTTCCCCGAACCGGACACTTTCTACAAGGGTGACCCCCGCAGTAAAAGCGCTTTTCTTTTAAAAGGGATTTGTTAGTAGCGGATGGAGAACTATCAACTTAGCTTTAAAATCGAAAGGTTTACCTGTGCATCAATCGGAAACCGTTTTATCTGACGCTCTCCACTCCATTCGTTCCTTCCTGTCTACAGCAACGAATTGTTCTCCTAATGAACAGATGTTTTCTTATCCGAGAAGAATCTACCCCCGGGAGATCTGTTCCTTCTTGGTTGGCGATTCCTGGAAAAGGGCTCATGAGAAAAAACTATGTTCAGAACAAAAAGAGCCTACTGTACGAGAAGTTGTGGAGAGCTACGTACTTATTGTACTCTTTGAGGCGAATCCCAATTATGTTCTTGTTAGGTTACCAAATGGAAAAGAATGTACTGTTTCTCTACGTCGTCGAGCTCCTGCCGGGAAGGGAACCACAATCTTCGAAGCTGGTGAAGTTATAAAAGGATGGAAATAACACACTAAAATCAAAACATACTGTTCAAAAACCTGTGTCCAGTGACTCAACTAAAAGGGCCGGACCAGGAACGTGTAGCTCACCTAACCTAAACACTACAAAAATGCCAATCCTCTAAGGAATTCTAAGCGTCTCACCAAAGAACCAAAACGACTCGGTATCGAACGCTAAAAACAAAAATTAATTTGGTTAATTTTTTTAAATAACTGCATTCCTCTTCTTCTTTTGCCGAAATAAAGTATTCCAAATATTGCGAGAGACCACCACCTTCTGATTTTCCACTTGCTGAGAAGTTAGCATGTTAGTCCGGTGTTCCGATACCGACGCCTCTTCATAACTTGTTTTGTTATCAGTAGAATAGTCGTCCGAATTTAGGACAGCCCTTTCCACACTTCACTCCTGATTTACATCTTCTGTGAGGGTGCGCGTTTTGTTTTCAAAAAGTCTCTGCCGAATAGGAGGTGCGGATAGCCCAGAAATAAAGGAATCTCTAATAACTTCTTTGTAAACTTGAGCGGTAACCTTTGAATTTACAGTCTTTCGCCAGAACGTGCATTGCTTGAAGATATTGATCCAAGGTTTCTCCAGCCTGTTGAGTTCTGGCTGCAACTACAGGCTTGGCATATATCACCCATTTCTCTTCGACGATAGCTCTCTTTAGACATTTAATAGCATTTTCAAAGTTTGTACATTCGCTACATTAAAAAATTAATTTGGTTAATTTTTTTAAAAAACTGCATTCCTTTTCTTCTTTTGGCGAAATAAAATATTCCAAATATACTTTGTCAAAAGGAAAAATGGTGGAGAATTTCATATTCATATACAAATCTCCACTATATAAATAGCAGCTGATACAACTGGAGGCTAAACTAATCCTGACCTTGAAGACTAAACTACTAGATAAATAATAATGAATATGCATAATTATAGTTTATAGTTTAGTGTGAGACTTTCTGAAAACATGTTGTTTCTTGTTGTTCTCTTTAAGTTTAAATTCTTTTTCTTATACGTACCGTGTCGCTTCAGGACGTTGGCGATCAAAGCTCTCCACGATTTCCAGTTCTTTGTAGTTCTCAGTAAATTTTATCTTTTTTACTATCTGTCCTAAACCCTGTTCTGCCATCCATTTACACAAGTTCGTTAGGTTGGTTATTCGCTGCTTTCCTCTGTCCCTCTTGTATTCAATATGTCTTGTGAGTGTCAAATTTTCCAATCCCTCTTTCCCCAGTATGACCCCTAGAAATTTCAACTGTCTCTTTCTTATGTTAAGTATACGTTTCCTTTTTGTTTCCATTTTCTCTAAAACAGCGTGGTGTTCTCAGGATGCTGTAGAACCACATTTCTGCTGCTTCAAGTCTCGCTTCTTCACACGCGAGGAGATTGCAACACTCAATGCCATATCGAGAAACTGAAATTACGTAACCGTTCAGTATTCTCTTCTTTTGTCTCTATCGTCATTCTCCTGTTTCTTAATACTGTGTTTAGCTTCTGGAATTGATTATCCTCAGTAAGAGATGATGGATTTGAATTTCGTATTTACGCAATCAATGAATGTCCCTATAGAGCATAGGCGATCATAGCTCTCCACAACTTCTTTTTCTTTAATATCCAAGGATGGCCATGAGTTCATGGGAAAGCTAGTGGAGTTGTTTCGCGTTTCTTTCTCCACGGTGACGAATTCAGATTTTTCATTCTTTTACATTAGTTGTGACCGGGGAGGGAGGAGTATGAACCGGACGATAGGCAACTCTATCAATTCCTACTGAAAGAAAAATATTTTTAAAAAAAATAAATAGTAAATAACATTTCCGAGTTTAGGCGAAGACGTTAGAAGTATAGAGTTGAACCAGAATGAACCGGAAACCTAATCCTAATCAGGAAACAAGGGATAAACCTTTACACATGTTCGAAAGATCGGGAGGAGTGTAGACCGAACGATAAACGAACCTCTATACTTCTATAGCGGAAAAAATAAATAGCAAATAAAATTCCAGAATTTTGGCGGAGACGTTAGAAATATAGAACTGAAATAGAAACCCATTCCTAAACGGAAAAAAAGTGATAAATCTCGACTCCTGTTCAAAAGACTAAGAGGAGTGTGAACCGGGCGATGGGTGAACCTATCTATTCCTATTGGCTTAATTCAGGCATATTGAATGTCTTTATATTAATGTGCTAATCATATATCACAAGTTTACTTTCAGTTAGAAATAAGTAGATGAAGAGAAACCTCAAAGAAAACAAATAGGACAACTGATGCATTTAAACCATTATAAAGAATTCATACATGAATACTGAAAAATTTAATAAAAGCCAGTTAATTGATTTGTTTCGCTGAAAATTTTCCTAATGTAAATTTCGTCTATCTTAAATATGGAAGAATTATTAGCCCAAGTGGTAAAAATGCAACAACAGCAGTTGTTGTAACTCAAGAAACAACAACAAAATTTAACTGAAATAATACGAAAGAAAACAGAGAATTCCACAAGTTCTTTTACTCCCGAACTGGTGGCAAATGTCAGTCAGTCAGTTATGGGCCATCCGTGATACACGCTTAGACTAGGAAGATTTTTCCCGCAGTAGGTTGCCATTTCTTTCTGCGGTAAACCAGTTGCGTTCCAAGGCTACAGAACCCGTCTGTCCTACTTTTTACCCATAGCTGGCGGGAGAAGAAGAGGATTCATACCTTTCCCAAGAATATTAGCACATAAGTGAATGTAATGGATTCGACTGGAATTCGAACTCGGCTCTCCGATTCCACAATCCGAGCCGCTATCCATTACTACACCGAGTCTCCTTGGAAAATGCCACATCTGAATTCACATACACATGATGGAATTACCTTTTCTGCTATTTTTAGAAGATACGAGCAAATTTTCATAGAAGAAAGCAGCGGCTGGGAAGACGAGAAAAAAAATAAGACTTTTGTTGAGAAAGTTAGCACCGGTATAACTGTAAAAATACTGTAATTTTACACTGCAAAAAAAAAAAGAAGAAATCTGCTTTGAATAAACAGTAAATATTCTAACTAAAATTTTTGCGAAAAAATTTTGTTATTCGATGCTCACTGGAAGTGTATGAATCTGACGAAAAAAAGACGAAGATTTTGTCACATATGCTGGAATCGTTAACAAGGAGTGTGAAAGATTCAAATTAAACGAAATGACTCCGGATATGTTTAAAGGGTTAATTGTCGCTCAAGGGTTAACAGCGAAAAAATGACGCCAAAACTAACCCTACAAGAAATATCGGACGAATGTCAGAGAATCCTAAATTTGAGACGTGATACCGACGAAACTGAAGAAAAATAATACGCATGCATATAAGCTAAAGAAAAATTTGGAAAAAGAAAAATTAATCCATGTTTCATCTTGGGAACGAATTCAAAGTGCTACAAGTGTGGAAAAGTAGGACATAAAAAGTCACTCTGTAGAACTAAAGCAAGGAAAAGTTCTCACAGAAAAAATTCGTACACAACATTGCGAGAAAAAAAAATAATTACAGAAAACCAAAGAAAATTTGTGTATGAAAATTTATATAAAATGCAACTAGTGATATCACAATAATCAACGAAGCCAAATGGAAATCTAAAGGAAAACCTATATTAAAAAGAACTTCGAAAATCGCACGTGTCGTGTAGGGTAAAAAATAATTTTTTTATTGGAGAAATGATTTGTAACGTCTCATTTCGTAACAAGTGTGTAAAAGCGCATGTGTTAAAAATATTACAAAATTATTCGTTACTAACTGTATGGAATTATTTGATTTGTGGGATTTACCTATAAATATTTATTGCAAAAATATAAGTGGTCAAAAAATATAAGTGGTCTAAAAAGACAATTTGAAAATTTAGAGGAAGAATTGAAAAATTGTTTTCGAGATGTTCTATCGGATGAATTTGTGTCGGTATTCCAAAGTCAATGCGAAATTCTAAGTGAAAACGGCTCGACGCCAGTGTTTAAACTAAAACGTAGTCTACCGTTCGCAGCATTGGATCACGTCAATTAAACTTGGAAAATTACGTGTAATTGGAAAGATTGACCATTCATTAGAGGCAGTGTATGTAAAAATAAAATAAAATTCATATTTGTGCTAATTTTTCGAAAAGGTTAAATAAATGTTTAGAACCCCATAACTACTCATAAACAAGTTCAAAGCAATTTTTTGCGAATTTAAACAATGGAAACATTTCTTTTCGAAGCTGGATCTTTCTGAAGCGCATTTCCAAATACAGGTTGAAGAAGAAGAATGTTCAGAGTTAAAAACTATAAATACGCATAAGGGATTGTATAAGTTCAACCGATAAAAGTGGCTTCAGCTATATTTTGATAAGCGATGGATACCATGCTTGCAGATTGTGATCTCGCAGTTGCTTACCTGGATGATATATTAATTAAAAGTGCATCTAAGGAACAATATATTTTTAAGAAAATACGAGAGTACGGGTTCAAACTCAGTGAGGGAAAGTGCGAATTGTTTTTGCCTAAAATCAAGTACCTAGGACAAATCATTGTCAAAAATGGTCGTCGACCAGATCCGTCGAGGACAAATACAATTACGAATATGCCTCTTTCAGCAAGCGTTACTAGGTTACAAGCATTTCGGGAATGAGCAAACTATTATCAAATCTATATACCTAATATGAAGAATTTGAGAACCCCACTGAACACTTTTCTTTAAAAAGGTATGAAGTGGAATTGAACTGATAAGTGTTAGAAGATATAAGAAAAAAATACTAACGTCAGACTTGTTATTAGCGCACTACAATCCAAAAGCAGAAATTGTTTCAGATGGCATAGAAGCAGTGATTATACATAAATATTATGACGGTAACATGAAAGCCGTGGCACATGCGTCGCGTTCGTTACTACCAGCAGAAAAAAAACTACAACCAGATCGAAAAAGAAGCGTTGGCAATAATATTTACACTGAAAAAAATTCACAAATTTATACACGGTAGCGGTTTTCGTTTACAGAAGGACCAAAGACATCTATTATGAATTTATGTTTTGAGAAAATGCATTTATACGCATACAGTGAATAGATCCTAACACTGGGGTACCATCTTATGAAATTACGATTTCAGGATGGAATACCAACCGTCCAAAAAGTTAGGACATGCTGATGCTTTATCAAGATTGATACAAAAAAAAATACTGAAGAGTTTGAGGACTCTGTTATTGCCGCATTAAAAATGGAAATAGAATTTTTAAAAAATGTATTATGCAATGTGGTACACGAACTACCAGTGACCCTGGAAGAAATAAAAGTAAAAGCAGAACAGGATATGTTTATTTCAAAAATAAATATCGACTAAAAGAAAGACGATATTTAGAACGCGATCCAGATTTGAAAACTTCCTCTGTAGGTGACGGAGTACTGAAGTTTGCATAAAGAGTAGCAATAACTATCCTATTACAAAAGCGGATATTAAATTAATTTCGTATCTGTCTATATTTCTGAGATGAGGTATAATTATACATTATTTACATTATTCGGGCTCTTGTTCTGACTATTGTCCTCATCTTTGTCGCCATATTTATTACAACGTCACGGCCTTTCAGTATCTGTCTATATTTCTTAGATGAGGTATTATCTACACTATATACATTATTCGGACTATTGTCCTCATCTTTGTCGCCATATTTATTACAACGTCACGGCCTTTCAGTATCTGTCTATATTTCTGAGATGAGGTATTATCTACACTATATAAATTATTCGGACTATTGTCCTCATCTTTGTCGCCATATTTATTACACCGTTTCGGCCTTTCAGTATCTGTCTATATTTCTGAGATGAGGTATTATCTACACTATATACATTATTCGGACTATTGTCCTCATCTTTGTCGCCATATTTATTACAACGTTTCGGCCTTTCAGTATCTGTCTATATTTCTGAGATGAGGTATTATGCACACTATTTGCATTATTCGGACTATTGTCCTCATCTTTGTCGCCATATTTATTACAACGTTTCGACCGTTGTACGCTCCGGCCTTCTTCGGGTGGTTGGAATGTCGAACTGAACCCTTTATTTCGCTCTCTGGGGTAGACTGTTCTAGTTCTACGTGCTATGTTTAATGGATGTCAGTTATCTGCTATCTCCTGTTTATTCCCCTTAATTAACTGTTAATTAACTGGGTATTGAACTCACACTCTTTGGGTCCTGTCACTGGATCTAACTAACGCCTTTATCCACTGTGACATGTGTCCTTGTATATTGAATCATTTTCTAGATCTGCTACGGGGAAATTTGGTTCACTGTGTTCTACTGTTTACGATTTCTTTCGCCAAAATCTATCCGACACATGTATAAGTCTACCATTCCTCCATGCATTGAATATTGCTGCCACATATGGTTTCCTGATTCTGCTATGTATTTAGAGATTCTTGATAAAATACGCAGAAAAACCTGCAATGTTATTGGTCCTGACCTGGCATCTCGGACTCAGTCCTATTCCCACCGCCGTCATGTAGCTTCCTTGTGTCTTTTCTATAAATATTTTCATGGTAATTGTTCCGATGACCTTTGCTCTATTGTATTTAGACTTTATGAATGTAAGGGCAACAAAGTCTCATCACTTTGCAATTGAATTGGATAGATGGAACCGTAAGTTTTATGCTAACAGTTTTTTTCTCGCACTTATCTCCTGTGAAACTCTCTTCCAGCTCCATGCTGATTATGGGGCAGGTGTGGAAAAGTTAGAAATATAATTGCAACTCATACATATATTAGCTGAAAAAACTATAATAAGCAATTTTGAATCGATGTTTCACTGGCATTTATGGGAACCAATAATGACTTGTGTTCATTTTTAATTATTCAGGATAAGTGGAAAAATCATTTATTTGAAATTTAATTTGTAGTGGTAAAATTTAATCTGGAGTGCTAAATATTTTCTAATATTTTAGTAACAAGTTTAGTTTCAATTTATAAGTGCTTACTCCTTTGTTGAAAATGTCTGCGAAGAAAAACATTGTCGCGCTAACTTTTCCCGTTGACTAGAAATGGAAAGATTAAATGATTATATCGAATCAATTTCTAGGTCTGCTACGAGGAAATTTGGTTCACTGTGTTCTGCTATTTACAATTTCTTTCGCCAAAATCTCTATGACACATTTATAAATCTACCATTCGTCCATTCATTGAATATTGCTGCCACATCTAGTTTCGTGATTCTGCTATGTATTTAGAGATTCTTGATAAAATACAAAGAATTATCTGCAATGTTATTGGTCCTGACCTGGCATCTCGGTTTCCATCACTTTCCCCACCGTCGTTACGTGGCTTCCCTCTGGTATTCTCATCCACCTTTTTGCCTTTTAGACAACGTTGTTTATCAAAAATTAAAATGTAATGTCAATCGTTATCTTCTGCCTTTTTAATTCCCCTCGTTTTATTCTTCTCTTTCCTAAATAATACTTTCTCATATTCACTTATGTTGTAAAGTTATTTCCTCAGTGGAAACTGTATTTGGACTAAATTCGGTCCTAAATAGGTTCAACGTACAAAAACGTTAGGAACTTGTTATGATAAGTATTACGCAGAGTAATCGAGTTGTGGTAGCTGACTAATTTCGTATTCGACTCCAGTCGATCCTCACTGACTCCTACTTATATTAGGTGGGAGAGTCTATTATCTATAGACTAGGTGTGTTTCACCATAACAACTTACACTCGGTAACCCCTTGTGTCTTGGTGGCTTGTGGTGAAATGATTTTTAAAAAAAAACATTGACATGGCTTCAACTGCAGCTTGATGGTTAGTAATCGTGTCTCTCGAAAGCATTCACTGGTGCAAAAAGGTGAGATTATTACTGGGCGTTCAACTATAGAAGATCTTGGAGCTTGCTTTTGTGGCTGAAGTAGATACGTGCTTACTACCCGCATCAGCCATCATCTCAAAAGCTGAATTTCATGGCAGCAAATGAGACCTCCCGCTCTTGAATAATCTGGCTTTTTATATTTCCGAAGATTTAGTCACTTTCAAATCGCACACACACACACACACACATATATATATAATTGTCTTCCACAGACAGACTGTTCGCTGTATCACAGCTCTTCAGTGTGGCTAGACGTCCGGTTGCCTCTAGCTAGGATCGAAACCCGACAGAATTGGCTTCAGTCGGAAATTCTACCACTAAGCCGTCGGCGCACGGCAGGGATGAAGGTGAATTTTAGTGTATTTATTTTTAGATAAGCACACAGTGACCGACAGGGCTCAATTCGCTTTTACCGAAGAGACTTGCTATATCAGCCTTAATAGTCACTCTTTACAAACCCACACTTCCTTCCCCAGAGAGCTCAACCGAAATTATTTTTCAGGAGACTATATTATTGTCATATTTGTGTATTTAGTCAGCAATCCTTCTTTCATGCACATTTCATTGAAAACGACAGATAAGTTGCCTTTATTTAGTTTTTTTATACAATTTCTCATGCGATCTTATAATTTTTTTTCTTTTCGGATGATAAATTATATAAAAACTGACCGAATGTTATTTTTATCCGAGCGCTTTCGGCTATACATTTAGCCATTTTCAAGGATTATATTTTAACTGTTAAAATAAGAAAACAATTTCTTATTTTAACAGTTAAATTATATATATATAATATAGGTTATATGTCGGTTCCGTGTAGGATTCAAGTTCGATTCCAGTCGGAGGACACACATTTACTATGAAATTTTTCCGAATATTCAGGCCGAATATATATATATATATATATATATATATATATATATATATAACCTGGATGCTATATCGTTTAGCTTTATACGTCAGATACCATTTCATAATATATGACGTCATTTGTTTACGCTAACATACGCTCCGAGTAGATATGAGCGTTCAAGAGAAATTATGGGAAATGTGTAGTTTATAAGTAGTAATTCGACCTTGCTAACCAGACGCTTTCACTATAGCTCATATATATATATATATATATATATATGCACATTTTTTTGAATACGACAGACAAGGTGCTTTTATTATAGAAATATATATATATATATATATATATATATATATATATATATATATCTTTTATAAATGTTTTGTTGAAGAAAGTGACGGAGCAGAATTTTTTTAATCAAGTTTTCTCATGTTTTTATAGTTTTCCTTTAATGGAGCAAAAAGATTTTAGAAGCTCTCGATAGTGACTTCCGCCACAGACGTTTTCGCCCAATTTATTAGCCAATTTCACGGGGTTTGTTGATGTTATATTTTCCTGTAATAAACATCAATACTACATGCCGGCGTCATTAACTCATCGACTGACAAAACACTTAAGCGATCTCAGTGCCATAAGGAAGCACTTAAACACTCATACACAACTACTTTTTCCATAAAAAAAACAACAAAAAAACTTGTATATAACACTGTCATTGTCAGAAAATCTAATTGTAACGCGTTGGCTGTTTTTAAGACACTCAAATATAGAAGTTCTACTACTTAAAAATATAGGAAAATAGACTAAAAAACAACGCCTTGAAAATGGTTAATGAATTGGTCAAAAGAGCTTGAGACAATAATCATTAAAGACAGTTGATAGACGCTAAGAAGGGTGGCTTAAAAGATTCTAGTAAATCTGCTTAGTTTTTATTCTCCTAAGCACTTTCGGCCACAGAAAAATACAACATTAGTTTTAGTTATTACCGTATATGTTCCCGTATAAGTTGACCTATAAATAAAACGAGACCCAAACTCTAGTTAAATTTTTGTGATTTTATCTGACATCCGTAGTATAAGACGACCGAAATAATTCTAGTACAACATTATAATATGAATTATTTGAAGTAGGAATATTTACATCGGTAGTTACCATAACGAGGCAGTTTTTAATCTACGGTGATCCATTGTGTAAACATACTAGCTTACTTACCAGTGCCGATAGGCCACAGAATTTAAGGCTAGCTTTTTGTAACTGTGGTATTAGACAATCACCTATTTTGGGGTAATTTTTAAAATTTAAGCGTCGCTTTATATGCGGAAATATATATATGTATATGTGTGTTTTTATATATATATATATATATATATATATATATATATATATATATATATATATATACAAATGCCAGTAGCATTTCGGACCGTCATAATGATTTCTATGAGTATAAAATAAAGCTGATGTTACAACAAATGTTGTTTTGCTTACCTTTATATCATTATCAAATTGAGAGGAATAAAAAATATAAATTATTAACACGAATCTCTGAAAATAACAATAACATTTTCATTCTTAAGACTCGTATGAATGAAAACAAACGTTGCGTATAATGTAAGTTATTGAAAGATAAAGTTTAAATTTTATCCTAAATGTTGTTATTTAACATTACTATGAGAAATAATGATTGGTGTGAATGCGAACATAGCTCTACAAGTAAAAAATGAAATATTTCGTTAAGTTATGTGTACCTGTTCCGCAGAGGAAGTTTTGCAAATTGTTGCGTAATCGTCTCTTGAATATTGCATTTTAATGTGAAAATCAAGAAGTTAAAGTAGTTTTATTGCATTTATATCTGTAGTACTGAATTATAATGCCAATTGTTTCAATAAAAATATTTACATTGGTTGTTACGACACCGATCCAGTTGTTAGTCTGCCTTGAACCATGGCGCAAGCATACTAGCCTACTTATCAGTGTCGATATGCCACAGGATTTAAGACTGTCAGTCAGTTACGTGCCATGCGTGGTACACGTTTAGGCGATCATGTATCTTTCGTTACATGACTGACGAGGCAGATTTTTTCCCGCAGTATGTTGCCATTTCTTTCTGCGGTAGACCAGTTGCCATCCAAGGCTATAGAACCCGGTCTGTCCTTCTATTTACGCATAGTTGGGGGGAGAAGAGGATTAATACCTTTCCCAATGGTATTAGCATATAAGTGAATGTAATGGATTCGACTGGAAAGTCAGTCAGTCAGTTATGTGCCTTGCGTGATACACGCTTAGGCGATCATGTATCTTTCGATACATGACTGACGAGGCAGATTTTTTCCCGCAGTAGGTTGCCACTTCTTTCTGCGGTGGACCAGTTGCCATCCAAGGCTATATCCCTGTCTGTCCTGCTCGTTACCCATTGCTAGGGGGAGAAGAAAAGGATTCATACCTTTCCCAAGGGTACGTAAGTAAGTGTAATGGATTCGAATGGAATTCGACTCTCCGATTCCTCAGTCCGAGCCGCTATACAATCCTCCCCCGTGTTTGTAACTGTTATATTTGGGGGTAATTTTTAAGATTTTAAGGCCGCCCTATTCGCGGAAATATAAAAAGCAGTTGTAATATGGAGAATTTTTTTTTTTGTTAGCTTTATCTTGACATTTTTAGGAACGCTTTTTAAAAAATGTTATGTCTTTCTAGGACGTTGATTTCTCTACAGATTCCTTTTCTTTAGTATCCTTGACTTATAACAGGAAACCACTCCAATATCTTCTTTCTTTTGAATCCAGTCTCGTTTCTCCCCGCAACCAGTGTTTCTCAAGGGTTTTTTTTATTTTACTTCAGGGCGCACTTGTAGAATAACTAAAACTCTTAGCGCACTTCAAATTTTAAGAAGGAGAAATTAGTCAAGAAATTTGAAAATCAGAAATGTTGGGTTATGTATTTAGAGATTCTTGATAAAATAAAAAAAACACAAAGTATCTGCAATATTATTGGTCCTTCACAAAGAAGATTAGCATTTAAAGGGATTTAAGAAGAATCTATTATTCTTTATTAGAGAGACGGATAATGACTGATTTAAATCCCTTGAAGAAAGCAAAAGGGAAAGGATTATCCACTCCTTCTTAAAGATTAAGGAATTTAACATCCAGTTTAAAATATCAAATGACAAAGACTTGACTTAAGGATGGAAGTTATATGCTTGGTGCCTTTAGCCTTTTAAAAATAATTTTAAAAAAAATGCAATATCTCTATTATTGCCCCTCCCTCCCTTTGTTAGTTAGTTAGTTCCATAGATCGCACGACCATTGCAAACCCGCCAATACCTCAGGAATAATGGCCTATTACGTTTTGATTGCGTGAAAACACGGAACAAACATATCAGAGACGCTACTTGGTTTCAGTGAGGAAATGAAAGAAAGAAAGAAAAAAGAAAGAAAGAAAGAAAAAAAGAAAGGGTTTCGGATAGTAAAATAATTCATAATGACTCTTCTTCTAGGCCGGAATTCGAATCAGGTTTGCCGATCCACCCTTTTAAAGCTATATATATATATATATATATATATATATATATATATATATATATAAGTGAATATTGAAATCAACACTTTGAGGCGACAGTCTGTTTCATGCTAGGGTGGCCTGACGATTGAGCACTTTATCACATAAATATAGCACACCTTAAGACTATATTTCTTCATATATATATATATATATATATATATATATATATATATATATATATATATATATATATGTATTAAAGACATTTTTGGTATGTTTAACGTTCTTTTTATAGATACAAGTATTTAAGTAAATGTTCTGTTTATAATAAACGGTATTAAACATACCAAAAATGTCTTTAATAAATTGTCGGACTATGTCCAATTCAAATATATATATATATATATATATATATATATATATATATATATTGTGTATATATATATATATATATATATATATATATATTGTGTATATTTAGGCAGCAATTTTTCATTAATGCATGTGTCATTGAATAATATAGACAAGTTTTGTCTATTTTAAGTAAGTTCCTTTCATATTGTCTGATAAGCTTAATAACATTATCCTTGAAAGACGAAAGGAAATCACCATATTGATACATGTTTTAATCCTATCTAAGCTTTCGGCTTACATAAGCCATTATCAAAGATGACAATTTATGGACACACACACACTATATATATATATATATATATATATATATATATATATATATATATTTTAAGCGTTTCACCCCAAGCAAAACGGGAAGCCACTAGCACGCAAGGGGTTACAGAGAGTTGGAGCGAGAGCAAATAGGAGTGATAGAGAAAAGGATGAAGAGAAGGATAAGGGATAGATCAAGGAATCTGGAGATGTCGATTGACATTACATTTGAATAGTTGGAGATTATAGCTATCAGGGAAACAGGAAAAGGGGAGGTAGTTCCACAGATGAGAGGTGCGAGACATGAAACTATTGGAGTAGAAGAGACGATTACATTTAACAGTTTCGCCAGTGAAAGGGCGTGAGCGAGATGCCAGCCTATTAGAACGCTTAAATTCATGAAGTCTGGGAACCAGCGAAAGCAGCTCATCGGAGCAGTTACCATGTCAAGTTTAAAACGCTTGTTAACAATACCCAAGTTGTATACTTTTTAAATTTAACAAAAATTAGAACTTTAGGAGTTCAGCAACCACTTACGGCGTAAATATTCTTGATTTTATAAACATATTTTAAAACACAGTCACTTGTCTTTAGTATGGATTCTTTATTTATTAATAGCTTTGATTATTTTGAGTTTATTGTTGACAGCCACACTCTTAACAGCATAAGTTATGCAGATGGCATAGTGTTGGTAGTAGACACAAAAAGGAAACTACTTAAATCTTACAGAACATAGTAAAAGAAGGCGTGAAAAAAGGACTAAGTGTCAATTGTAAGAAGACAGAATATATGGCTGTCGACAAAAGAAACGACCCAACAGGCAAATTACAAATTGAAGATACCAAAATCCAGCAAGTGTAAAAATTTAAATATCTGGGATGTGTTTTAACAGAGGACGCAAAATGCGAAACTGAGTTCCGAAGGTGCATTGGGATAACGAAAGTTGACTTCCAAAAGCTAAGCAAAGTATTAAGAAACAGGAAAATTTCATTAGAAACATTTACAAAAGCTCTTCTGGTAGGTTGTGCACTGTTTTCATCTGTCTTTCTTGACTTCAATCTGTCTTGAGGGTATCAAATTAGCCGAGCCCTCTTTTTTCATTCTGTACTCTAGAAATTTAAACTGTCTCTTTCTGATTCTAAGTGTAAATGTCCATTTTGTCTCCTGTTTCGTCGTTGCTCACATGTTCAGTCCATGGCATTCTCAGCATCCTTCTTTAGAATTACATTTCGGCCGCTTCATCTCTTTTCTTAATTTGTAGTGACTTTCTCCGGTCTTCACTGCGCGATGGGAGGATAAGTATTACTTAAGTACAATATTATAAATACGATATTACTTCAGTACAATGTTATAAATACGATATTACTTAAGTACAATATTATAAATACGATATTACTTCAGTACAATCTTATAAATACGATATTACTTAAGTAAAATATTATAAATACGATATTACATAAGAACAATATTATAAATACGATATTACTAAAGTACAATATTATAAATACAATGTTACTTAAGTACAATATGAAAGAATTATATTATGAATACGATATTACTTAAGTA
Source organism: Acanthosepion esculentum (assembly GCA_964036315.1). Taxonomy (NCBI): domain Eukaryota; kingdom Metazoa; phylum Mollusca; class Cephalopoda; order Sepiida; family Sepiidae; genus Acanthosepion; species Acanthosepion esculentum. The sequence goes on along the minus strand of OZ038492.1, from coordinate 16,945,266 downwards.
CAATATTATCAGTTCAATAATACTTAAGTACAATATTTCAATACGATATAACTTAAGTAAACTATTATAAGTACAATATTACTTAAGTACATTATTATTTATACGATATTACTTAATTAGAATATTTTAAGTACAATATTAATTAAGTACAATATTATAAATACAATATTACTTAAGTACAATATTATAAGTACTATATTACTTAATTACATTATTATGAATACAATATTACTAAGTACATATTATAATTACAATATCACTTAAGTACAATATTATAAATACGATATTTCTTAAATTCATTATTATAAATACGATATTACATATGCACAATATTATAAGTAAAATACTACTTAAGTACATTATTATAAATACGATATTGCTTAAGTACAATATTATAAATACGATATTACTTAAGTTCTTTTTATAAATACGATATTACTTAAGTACAATATTTTAAGTACAATATTACTTAAGTACAATATTATAAATACGATATTACTTAAGAACAATATTATGAATACGATATTACTTAAATTCATTATGATAAATACGATATTAATTAAGTACAATATTTAAGTAAAATATTACTTAAGTACATTATTATAAATAGGATATTACTTAAGTACAATATTATAAGTACAATATAACTTATGTACAATATTATAAGTACGATATTACTCAAGAACAATATTATAAGTACATTATTACTTACGTACATTATTATAAATACGATATTACTTAAGTACAATTTTATAAGTACAATATTCCTTAAGTAAATTATTTTAAATACGACATTACTTAAGTACAATATTATAAATTCGATATTAGTTAAGTACAATATTATAAGTACAATATTACTTAAGTACATTATCATAAATAAGATATTACTTAAGAACAATATTATAAGTACAATATTAATTCAGTACATTATTATAAATACGATATTACGTCAGTACAATATTATAAGTAAGTACATTATTTTAAATACGATATTACTTAAGTACAATATCATAAGTACAATATTACTTAAGTACATTATTATATATACGATATTAATTAAGTACAATATTATAAGTACAATATTACTTAAGTACACTTTTTAAAACTTTAAATGTCTGTGAATTTTAACACAGTATGGAAAGTTCGACGCCAAAATCCAAACGCGCACTGGTTCAATTTCTCTAATACTTCTTTCTTTATTATGTGACCAAGAAATGTCATCTGCCTTTTTTCTGATCTTGACCTTTTCAAATATTTTCTTTTAAAATATTATTTTTGAACGTTTAATTTTAATTTTGAAAACATAATATTTTTTCTTTCCTATTTTTTTTTTTTTTTACCGGCAGCTTGTGAAAAATAAAGTGCACACACGATGCAAGTGTTACGGCGTGTCAGGTTCATGCACCACAAGAACATGCTGGCGACAGCTGGCGTCTTTTAACCATATCAGCGAAGTCCTGAAAGGAAAGTACGAAAACGCGGTCCGCGTCAATAACTATGACGGTGAACAGGTAAACAGTATCGGCGACCACCTTCCCGTTCGGCTGACTGAACTCATGTACGTTGAAAAGTCACCAAGCTTTTGCCGGCGAGGTCGTTATTCGGCAGGTGTGTCTGGACGGGTGTGTCTCAAAGGTGACAACTGTAAAGTGATGTGCTGTGGACGCGGTTATAATGTTCAGAATGTCAACGTGAAAACGCACTGCTTTTGTGAAGTCATCTGGTGTTGCTATGTGAATTGTAAAGTCTGCAATGACATCCAGGAGGTGCACACCTGTAAATGACAAATCCACTGTGGGGGGCAATCGAACCAGAAAATCCACAATTGATGCCAAAATTTACGCTTTTCATCATGATCATAAATACTGTATTGTAGGTATTAAAACTGAATCAGGAAAACCACACAAAGAAAGAAAAATAAAGAAATGTTATTAATGTATTTTCCTATTAAAATATATATATATATGTTTTTCAATCATTTTACTTCAAGCAACTCAATAAGCCTGTAAGCCGCAAGAGAATATGAGAAAAATATACTATTAAAGAGAGATGACAATAAATGAACAAGAATTAAGAACATAGAAGATAACGATTGACATTGCATTTATATTTTTGAAAATCAAACTTGACTGGAAAACAAGACGTTAGAAGAGAGTTGCGAAAGTGAAAAGAACGAGAAAAGAAACTGTTAGCATAGAACTTAGCCATTTCAGATGTAAAATTATGAGACCTTGCTGCCAATCTAGTACTACGCCTAAATTCTTAAAGCTTAGGTGCCATATATATATATATATATATATATATATATATATATATATATATATATATATATATATATTTGGTTATGACTTTTATGTAATCTTATGTCCCTGTGTCATAAATTGATGAAAAAGGCATTAATTTGTTTTAATTCTTGAAAAAGTTCACCTCCAAACCTAAAATTCGATTTTCCCATATATGCCATAAGAGTAAAAGATCAAAATATTTCAGAAGCTTTATTTTTCAATTTCGTAATTATGTAATTAAATAGTAGTTATGTATTTTTGTAACGCATTTAACTGTTTATAACCATAGCATAACATACAAACTTACAAATAAACATAAACACGTTCTAGAAGGCGCCAAGAAGTTCGAGAAGATTCCAGGACGTTCTAGAATGCTCCAGAAAGTTATCGTACTACTATACTTATGTACGATTTTAGAAATTTCGTTTTTGTTTTTTTACATTTTCTTAAACTGAATTAAATCCTTCTTCCTTATTTTTGAACAAAAGTTCATCGAATTATGATACAGGAAATCAAACATTTTGCAAAAATTCATAACCCTAATATATATATATATATATATATATATATATATATATATATATATATATATAGAGAGAGAGAGAGAGAGAGAGAGAGAGAGAGAGAGAGAGAGAGACGGACTAGAGAATATGTAAAAAATATATTGGTGAGTTACACAGATACGGAATTATGATAATTACTTGGGTAAAAATTTCTTTATATTGGTAACGCAGTTATTTTTTTTTTTTTTGGCTTTTTATTTTTCAGAACTTATTTCGATTAAACACGTTACTTAGAACAGTTACTTTGCTACTTATTTAAATGTAAACTGATTGATTGGTAGTTTGATTTGTTTTTTACGTTTTTTACAGGTTATTTAAAGCCGATATTAATGATTTACTGATACAAGACCTACTAATTAATCCACATCTGGGGGAGAAGAGGTGGATTCATAAATTTCCCATTGGTATTTACACGTAAATGAATATAAGAAAGCGATTTCCAACTCCGAGCCGTTATCTGATCCAAATTTACAGCACCTGGTTTTTCCAAGCTGTCACTCAGCTAGGTAATGACCAGCCTTGACATTGCTTAACTTCGATGATTTTAACTTCGATGATTTTACGGGAACGAAAAAAAATGGCAATAATATAATTGACAGATAGCTATAAAAAGACACTGTTGATTAGCTAATTTGTTTAAATCATGCACTGATTTATTTTCATCACGTGCCAATAACTCTAAGTAAAATGATGCATTTTAGTAAGTAACCAAGTAATCGTTTTAAGTTCTCTGAACATCGGTGCCTTTCAGAAACCCTTCAAAATACGTAAACCATCAAGTTAAATTTTAATTCTTAGTTTTGCGTAAATGAAAGTTTAACAAAAATTAACATAAAATAATTTTCTGTTTCTTGTTAACTAGGAAAATATAATTTTCTTTTAGAAAATCGCAATTATTCTCCAAATTTTAAATTAATTTAATGTGTTGTTAGGTTATTTAAAGCTTAACTAAATTTAACTTAGAAAAATGTAATTTTCTGTTAGAAAATTGTAATTAATTTTCACATTTTAAAATACTTTATTGTGCTTTGATTAATGAAAGCTGAACGAAAGTTAACTTCAAAAATAAAGTTTTCCGTTAGAAAATTCCAAGTAACGTTGAAATCTAAACATTAATAATTGTGTTTTGTTGTGTGTTAAGGTTTTCTTCTTGCAAAAGAAAGGCGAATTATTGAACGCAAGAACGAAAATGGTTTCTTATAAAAACCATTTGTTATTTCCTAAATTAATTAGAAAATAAAAACCTAATTGAATTATTTCTTTGCAAAATTCTAATTTATCTGATGCAAGTGTATTTTGGGAATACTTGACACTTTTCCTTAATTACTATGTAAACTTGAGCTTGAAAAACTAGTTTAATTTCGGCTTAAAAATAAATTATAAAATTGAATCGCTTAAAATACCATATATATATATATATATATATATATATATATATCCGATGTGATGAGAATGAAAGTAATATATAAATTCCAACGTTCTCAGCATTAATCCAATACAGGTCTTGATACCGATAGTAGAGCGATAATTATTTATTATAATTTTATCATATAGACAAAACCATTTTACTCACTACAAAGATGCAACTTCGTTTCAGTGCATTTCAACTGCACTTCGACGG
>OZ038492.1:16910797-16935797 GCA_964036315.1 Acanthosepion esculentum | reverse complement strand
ACACACACACACACACACACACACACACACAGTTTGAAATAATAGAAATGTCAGATTCAAAAATAAGATCCATTATATCTTTAAGACATTTTTATGTTCAACATTCTTTTTATAGATACAAATATTTAAATAAATGCTCTGTTTATAATAAACAGTATTAAACAATGAATGTCCGAGAAATTTTCATAGAAAATATTCGTCCTCCGACAGGATTCGAACCTGTATCCTATACAGAACCGTCATTTCTTTATATAAATGTGTGCATGTGTATAGCAATTTCTAAGGAACCAGTGTGTTGCATGTTATGCATGTTATAGACAAACTTTGACCCTATAAAAGCCAGCTGTAGAAAATTGACCATGGGAAGATTGTAGCTGTTAGTATAGAAATCTATCTATCTATCTATATATAAAATTCTCTGACTACTGTTAGTCCATCACATCATGTTAAAATAACCATACATTGACTGATCAAAAACAAATTTGGGAAAGAAGTGCAACCAAGTAAGCGGGCACAACTGTTGATTTTACTAGTAAAAAGTGCAAAATAAGGTTTTTGTCAAAATGTTTTTCCAAACAAATTAGCTTCTTCAAATTTCATTGATTGGTTTGTGAAATTGAATGAAATGTAGAGATTTTAAATCTCGACAAACTAAATACTGTAAATATTTTAAATGCTAAATGTTGTAATAATTTCAACACGCTCACGTGTGTTTTAAAAGAATTATTGTTATATAAAATGAGTCGAAACAATCTATTTAATTAGATTTTATTACAACTCTACCGAATGATTTAAACAATTGAAAAAAATAGTAACTTTGGCGTTATTATTATTGTTATTAAATATCAAAAAATTATTCAAATGTTTCTCTCATGGTCAGCTCTATATAAATATATCCTAGATACCACCACCGACTTATTAAAAAAAAACAATTAAAAATGCATCTTTAATATTTAAAAGTCTTCTTTAAGGACCAATTTTAGATTTATTTGAAATTTCTTAAAACTAATACGTAAAAAAAAGCAAAAAATAATTTTAAGTATTTAAATAAAATTTATTGACAATTTTAATTTTTTTTTTCATCCATCGCTCATGATTTATCGACTCATTTATAGACAAAAAAACAAGAAATTTTTAAATCTCTAAAAAATGCAATATTTGTTCGGTCTAGGACAAATATTGGTTTTGGTTAGCACATCACATTTAAATTTGCAAAAGACACATGGAAGAAATAGCAAGAGTTTATGTAGTAATCAACAATAAAATGTATTGAAAATAGACGAGTACAACAATCGTGCTTGATGAAATAAAATTAAGAAAAAAGAAGTAGTTTCCCTTGTACTGATGCAAGATTGAAAATATGTATTAAAGAACTTTCTTGTTTAAATGTTCAGAGTTCAGTGATAAATGATAACTGAGTTCAAGTATGAAAAAGCTTGTACAAAAGGATAATAGAATTTTGAGTTTGTTACTTGGCTTTTGGACAGACAGTTCACAGCGTAGTGCAATTGTAGTTTTGTGTCTGTATGTGTGAGTAGAAGAATGTAGGTACACGTACGTAGCTGAGCTGTGTTGATTTATTTGTTCTACTACTGTTCTATTGTTTTATTTTTGTGGTATTTATACTTTTTGAGTAGGCTCCAGAGAGGAGCGGGAAAAATATCGAAAGGAATGTTTAAATTATACGATTGGTCAAAAATCAACCAATCACTGATTTTTTACTAAACCAAGTTTGGCAAAGTCAATGGCAGAAAATTTGGTGTGGCTACTGCGATGGATAAATTGTCCTGTAGTAAATAGTACTTATTTTCTAGCCAATTTATTATTAAATATTTTGTGGGCGTGGTGTATCGGAGTAGTCACTACAAAGTAACTTAAAAGGAAAATTTTTTTGAAAGTGCCGCTATTTTTTTTTTATTTTTTTATTAAAATATAAATCTGCGTCACGGATTTTTTTTTCTAATATTTTCATATATAATAGGATTTTGCAAAGACATTATTCAGTTAGGGTTTTATTTTCTGATTAAATTATGAAATAAGTAATGATTTCTACAAGAAACAATTTTCTTTCTTAGGTTCAGTGAATCGCCTTTCATTTGCAAAAAGAAAACCTTAAAATGCAAATATTTATGCTTAGATTTCAACGTTACTTGCGATTTTCTAACAGAAAATTTTCTTTTTCAAAATAAATTAGTAAACTTATGGATTAGTCAATTGGATTTTGTAAAAGTAATGATTACTTTTTTTGTTTAAAAATAACGTTTATTTAGGTACGCTAACCGGTGAGCTCTCATTAAGGTTAAGGGTAAAAACAGAAGTCTTCAAATGTCACCTAAACTTAAAAAGAAAAAAAACGCGTATAGAATGCAGTGTGAAGGCAAACAATAGAATGTAAAAATTAGTATTATTTGTGTTTAATAATGAATTGTCCTTAACTGTACATAGGCTTTTATGAAACTTAATAGAATGAATTATTTGATTTGATTTATAATACAATAAGAGTAAATTAATTAAATCAATTAAAATAATTAAATGATACACTGAGTCTTAATATATATATATATAATATTATATATATATATATATATATATATATATATATATATATATATATATATATATATATATAATATTATATATATATATATATATATATATATATATATATATATATATATATATATCATCCTGGATATGACAATAAACTACATCCGTGTCCTGGGTAAGACGATAAACTACATCCAGCAGTAAGGCCTCTGATCAGGAAGTTTTGAGGAGCGTGGAACCACCTCTTAATTGCTGGTGTTCCCAGGTCCACCCTGACCCGGGGTGGTAACACCTCTTAGGGTCCCAGCTGTGGGCAAAAAGCATTAGAAAAGTGTAAAAGTATGTTTTAATACCAGAAATATTTTATAAAAAATTATTACCAGAAATAAATTTTTCAAGGCAAAAAACTATTACCAGCAATACGTTTTTGAAAATAATATTTCTGATGAAAGATCGGGGCCGATCTGAAATATCATATATATATATATATATATATATATATATATATATATATACTTTCACAAAAAACATTCAATTTTTTTTAATTTGCAACTTTTCAGTTGTTTTTTCTATATTATATACATATTAAGAATGTATACGTGGCTTCTCATTATGCTATAATATATATCATATAACAACAGTGCTTGTTCTATCGTTTGTTAGTTCGCACGACAATTACGCCCTGCCAATACGACATAAATAATGAACTATACCGCTTCGATCATGTGGAAAGACAAAAAACATATTAGAGACATTGCTTGGTTTCAATGAAGAAAAGAAAGAAAGAATGGAAGATAAAAGTGTTTAACGTCTGTTTCAGTGACATGTAAAAAGTTGTTAATTTCAGATTTTTTTTTCATTTGTACCCCCTTACTTCTGAAATAACGACCAGCATTCTTATTTATGATTGTTATTGTAATATTTTGTTAAAGTTGTTAAGCTCAAATATTGAATGATGGGATAAAGGAAATTCTACGGATATTGTATTGTCTTAAAACCTTGCCATGAGCTTTTTGCAATCATTAACTGAAGAATTATGATTCATCTGAAATTTAAAATAGGAAAATCGTGAAATTTTCACGGGTTAAAACAATTTTTTTAAAATTTTGATTTTAAAATTTATCGAACCAAAAGAAGCGATACACAAGAATATAGAAAATATTGATAAAAATTTATTACAATGATTAAAACAAAATAAAATTTTCTCAAAAAATCTTCACATTATTTCAATTATTCAAAAGTTTTTAAAAAAATAGAAATATTTATCATAGATAAAACTCATTTAAATTCTGAAATTAAATCTTTTATCCAATTATCCAAGCAACAACTCTCAAAAACCTAATATATTTTAAGTCTTATTGTGGAGTAGTGGATAGTGGCTTGGATTGAGGAATCGGAGAACCGAGTTCGAATTCCAGTCGGATCCATTACATTCACTTACGTGCTAATACCCTTGGGAAAGGTATAAATCCTCTTCTTCTCCCCCCCCCCCCAGCAATGGGTAAATAGCTTTGGATGGCATGATCGCCTAAGCGTGTATCACGCACGGTACATAACTGATTGACTGAAGGTCCCACATGATTTTTCAGTATGTTAATTTTTAATAGAGCATAATTTATTTACAAAATTAACGCCTTCAGGGATTTCACATTTCGGCCCTTACTCCACCGTGCCTCCACGGCTTTTCCTTTATATAATTGTAAAAAAAATGGCGACCACACCCAAACTCAAAAGAACAGACAATATATCAAAAAAGTAGGGAGTGAAACTAACCCCCCACCACCAACAAAATATGTCCACAATGTTTTCTAAAATAATGAACTATTTAAAACAAAATCAATTAATTACTGAATTTCTTTCATTTATATGCCGCGTCCCTTCAGGACGTTGGCGATCATGGCTCTCCACTTCTTCCTGTCCCTTGTTACTTCTCCCAGATCCTGTTCTGCCATCCACTTGATTAAACCCATAAAGTATGTCACGCGTGTGGATGTGTGTATAACGGTTTGTGTATGTCCGTATAAAGACCACAGTCCAAGCATGCACCGATATAGGTATATATAAATATATGATTCATAAGTATACATGAGAATTAAAAATGTTTTTTTATACAATCAGCATGGATATAAACATAGGCAAATAAAAGAATCAGGGGTTGACAAATATGGCCTCCCCGCCAAAATGACAGAATAGACCACGGCAAGCAATCTAAACATTGGACGAATAAATAGCTTTAATTATCTTCCCAGACCAAAACTATTAAGTAAGCGACCTAAGCAAATACCCCTACAATTTTTTCCTACTTTAATAAAACATCAAAAACCGAAAAGAATAAATAATACAAAATGAAAATTTAAAACAAGTAAAATAAATTAATCCAAACAAATAAATAAATAAACAAGCCACTCCCGCAAAAATAACCGTCAGAATAGATTACCCACAATGCACCACTGACCAACATATATGAATAGCCGAGGAAAAATCCAGCATTCTCGGCCTGACGATTGCGTCTAGCATGAAACAGCCTGTCGCCTCTGAGTGTTGACTTTAATGTCCACTTTTATATTTATATTTAGATACGCTCTATCTCTGATATTGAGCACTTTATCCCATAAATATAGCACACCTTAAAACTATATATATATATATATATATATATATATATATATATATATATATATATATATATATATATTATTTACCAACTTTCCTGAGGAACTTTATCAGTGTTCCTCGGGGTAAGAAAGAAATGATAAAAGTTTTACTTTCGTATTTTAATTATATTGTCTTATCAGATATATTTTATTCATATCTGAATTTTTCCACACACACACAGAGATATATATATATATATATATATATATATATATATATATATATATATATATATATATATATATATATAATCTTGGTAATCCATATGGATAATCCCAGGGAGGATGAAATGCTGAGAGCTCAATGTTAATTCAGAGCGAATATTTTAATTTAAAGAAAAACAGACTACTTTAAGGCTCTATTTTTAATAATTTATTTCATCAGAGAATTTTATTTTTTTCTGGATCTTCAAACTTCACTTTCAAAAGGTGAAACGAAAAATGAATTTAGAATTTACACTTTTGACGAGCAGTATTAAGCTTATATAAGTTGACATAGACGGTGGTGAGGGATGGTATGAGAGACATGGTCGAGTTTAGAGAGGAAAGGGAGAGTTTTAAAATTTATTTTATATATATATATATATATATATATATATATATATATATATATATATATACTTGACAAAATTCAGCCTTTGACAAAAAATATTTGTCAAAAAATATGGCTTAATTAAATAGTGTCCAATACAATTTTCAAAAAACGAAAATGTAAAGGAATTTAAGATATAAGATATTTGTAACACTGACCTTTGTGCTACTACAGTTTCTACCAAAACAATCATCAGGCAGTAAATCTAGTAATAATGAAATACACAGGTGGCTTATGGACCGAGAAATACTTTGATAACTGTATAATACGGAAAATACTTTGATGACTGAATAATAATGTTATGAATTCATATCAATAAAAAAATTGTATAGCCTAATTTTTGAAATCTTTTGAATCAAACTAAGTATGATGGAATATGGAGGTTTGGAGACATTATCTATAAATTTATAGAAAGGAATGAAAATAATTTGATGACTGAAAAATGACGCTATATATTTATATGAATAAAATATTTTATCAAAAAAATATAGAAAATTTTATAACATCCTGATATGGATGTTATAATACCGCTGATAATACCGCTGATAATTCTGGTCGAAAACACTAGAATTCTATATAAATCACATCATCAGAAACATCACGCTGTTAGAGAGGCCCTGCATATCAAGCATTTCTCACCCACACATTATTTAACAGTGGAATGAAGTGTTAAATGTTTTTGTTTTTCTTTTAATAGAAAGATACTTACAAGAATTCCTGCCACGCTCAACACGTGAAGGCTCGAAATGAACGGTCCTTTTCAAAACAATACAAAAAGAAATTACAGCGTAACAGTCAAAACACGAGGAAAAAAATAACAGCACTACAGACAAAGCATCCTTGAAAATGGCTATAGAAGAGTCTGAAGGCGCTTAGGACAATAAAAATTATGAAAACATTTTTACTCGCTTACTTCTACAAAACGGAAACACGTAAGGATGCTGGGAAAATTTAATAAAAAAAATAATTAAATCTTCCTTGTCGGCCGTATTTAAGGAAAGATGTTTGAAAGAAAGGTTGCTGCCCAAATCTACATAAATCATATATATATATATATATATATATATATATATATATATATATATATATATATATATATATATATATATATGTAAAGTGTCCCAAATTATGTACCCTCTTTTTAAATGCACTCTCTTTTTAAATGACAATAAATGCAGCGTTTATTGACTTGCAAACATTATTAATGGTAAAAATTAAGAATTAATGTTTATTGAATTACAAAGATGAACATTTCAAATTAAATATTAACTGAGATTAAATGCATTGAATCTGCAAAAAGATAAAATTCAAGAAGTTATAGAATGTCAAAAAGTGAGTACGCCCTGTGCGCATACACAAACAAACACACACACACACACACACACACACACACACACACATATATATATATATATATATATATATATATATATATATAATTTTTTCAAGACTAAACGTCCTTTAAAATGGCTATAGAAGTGTCCGAAAGTGCTTGGGACAATAAAATGTACGGAACATTTTTGTACTCCCTTATTCCTACAAAACAGAAAAATGTAAGGGTTCTGGAGAAACTTAATAAATAATTTATTAATTCTTCCTTGTCGGCAGTATTTAAGGAATTTAAGGTATTTGAAAGAAAGGTTGCTGCCCAAATATATCTGTAATTTATTTTCAGATTGATTAATTCTGTAAAGCAACAAAATGAATAAAATATGTATATATTCCAAGCGCCATTTTTTTTTTTTTTTTTTTTTACACATTTGTAGCAAAGTCTTCGGAGTTATTTTGCAGTCTATTCAGCACTTTCTAGTTTGTACACTCAATCAACTGTTAACTATTGTTTATAAAACGGAGAAAAGGTTTAGATCCAAAAAAATGGATTCCATATGAACTTATTTCAAGAAATATCAGTCAAACACTTGGCTTTCTTTTCTTGCTGAACGCATGTAATGTGTAATTTGGGACACAATAGTCACTGGCGATTAAAAAGGGAGCAGAAGATCGTGACTAACTCTACGACCATCTTTTTTTTGTGAGATTCAAAGAGAAGTCTTTATTACAACTTGCGGGAAACTGAAAAAAATCTATTACTATGCAAATCTGAGCAACTGTATCGTTTAAACGACGCATTAAGACAGAAAACATCTTTTTGTTCTGATAAGTAGTTCAAGATATCGAAATAATTTCTGTAAGAATTAATTGAGTGAAAACATTGATTCTTTTATTATGCCCTTAGTTGTGTATCTCTCTTTGCCAAACCTCCTACACCCCGTCCCGCCATCCATTCACACAAGCTCTTCACTTAGGCAACCTGTTGTATTACCTTATCTCTCTTGTACTCAGTGTGACATGTGAGTTTTAAATTTACCAAGCCCTACTTCCAAAGTATGCCTCCAAGATATCTCAACTTTCTCTTTCTGGGTATAAGTGTTTATGGAAAATACTTTGATGGTTGAATAATGATGCTATGAATTTATATAAATAAAATATATTATAAAAAAGATTATAGAAACTTGCAACTACCTCATGTGGTAGAAGACACAATTTGGCTGAAATATAGCGTAAAGACTTAGAAAAACATGATAAATATTTTGATGACTGCTTAATGACACAATGAATTTATATAAATAAAGGATTTCTTCAAAGAGATGATGGATTTTTTTGCAGCAATGTTAACTCATGTGCGCGCAAAAGCTTACGTATGGAAGTGTGATACGGATCTTATGGTGCAACTTCTTCGGCAAAACGTAATATAAATCCCAGCATTCTGCGAGCCGCGTGCTGGTATGATGAAAAGGAAGCTGAAACCGGAGATATTAAATAAATATAATAAATACAGGCATGATCGCCTACATCTTGAACGGCTATATATATATATATATATATATATATATATATATATATATATATATATATATATATATATATATATATATATATATATACAGGGTGTCCATAAAGTTCGTGTGCACTTTAAAAGATTTATAACTTTATTTGTATTTGCGATAGAAATAATTTGTAAAAAGGATTAGTGTTGAGTCTTGACTCATTGTTGAATCTCGACTAATGCATGGAATAATAATGCAACACAAAATGTACTTAGAACAAGAATGTATTATAACAAGAAAGTGTACACAATATTTACATATAGTATTTCTGTATATTTCTGGGAAGACCGTTCCTGGAGAATGTGTTGACTAAGTCGCAGTCGGGCAGAGTCTCTAGCTGGATCTCTGTATTCGCTCCCTGTCTTCCGGTACCAACCATTATTTATATAGTCGGTAGTCACCTATGCAGATTAGGTGGATCCTACCACAACAGTTAGAAAGAAGTAAATCTATATTTTTTAAGGTTTTATTGAAATTTATTTAAGTTTCCACATGTCCTCCGTCATTAGCAATACAAAGGGTAATACGATTTTCCATTTCACGGAAAATATTTGCCAACTGATTTACAGTAATGCCTGAAATCACATTAGTTATTTTAGCTATACTTAAAACTAAGTACATTAAACTTTATAACATTTTTTACAGATTATTTCTATCGCAAATACAAATAAAGTTATAAATTTTTTAAAGTGCACACGAATTTTATGGACACCCTGTATACATATGTATGTGTATATGTATATTTATGTATGTTTCTTTTTGTAGTGATGAATGTGTGCACACATACGTATGCATGTATTTTTATATTGTTATATATTTGTACTGGTGTATGTGTATTTATGCGTATATAAGTATATATGACATATTTATATATTTGTATTTTCTTTTTTTATATATTAGCTGATTTTATTTTATTTTAACTGTTGCCTTTTACTTGGACATTTGGGTGTGGTGTTTTTTTATGTGTGTGTGTATGCGTATATATTTATTTTACTGATTAATATTAAATTTTATATTAAAATTTAATATTAATCAGTTAGATTTGATTTCTATTTAAGACTAACCCTAACATTGAGGCATTAATTATTATAACCAAGGTTCGTTGTCAAGTTTTTTGAATTCTCATATACTTGTATTTTGATTGGTCATTGCAGCTTATGTAACAACGTTTCCACTATCGAGGGGTATTTGGTCGATCTGAAACTTTTAAAACCCTTTATTCTACATTCAACACCATCACTTGATAAGACACCAGAAGTGTTGAAACGAAATGGCCATTTTTGTAGTGATTTTATAACATATTTATGTTATAATTTTCGAATAAATTATATTTGCTCTACTCTGTATTGAGCACTCTTTTAAGAATAGTATTTTTTGGTTATTGGAATTTATTCCGTATGCACCAATCCTATACTTATATATATATATATATATATATATATATATATATATATATATATATATAAAATTTATTTATATTTATATAGATATATTTATAAAATAAAATATTTAAAATTTAGATAGATAGATAGAAAATTTTCGTCCTCCGACAGGAATCGAACCTGTATCCTATACGGAACCGTCATATAGCCTTAAATAGTCATATGTCTTAAAATAATTGTCGGGCCTTGTCCATTTCATAACGTGTGACGTCATTTGTTTACATTTGATACGCCATGAGCAGATATGAATGTACGTGAGAGATTCATGGAAGATTCAAGTTTAAAGATAGTAAAATCGACCTTGATAACTGAACGCTCCTCTGTGGCCGAAACGGCTAAGGTACGTCAGGCTATATGACGGTTCCGTATAGGATACAGGTTCGATTCCTGTTGGAGGACGAAAATTTTCTATGAAAATGTCTCGGACATTCAGGCCGGTAAATGTTGTTTAATACTGTTTATTATAAAACAGAGCATTTACTTAAATATTTGTATCTATCAGGTCATCCCATAAGTTCTGTCCGAATTTTGAATAAAGAAAACAAGTGACCAAATGTTACATTTAATTAATTAATGTATTTTCCCTGATTATCTATGACTTCCTTCCATCTATTAACAAGCTTACTAATTCCATTACTGTAAAATTCTTTTGCCTTTAATTCGAAGAACTCACAAATGTCAGTTTTAACCTCTTCCTGTGTTACAAAAGCTGTTTCTTCCAAATGATTCTGTAAGCTACGAAACAAATGGTAGTCTGAAGGAGCAAGGTCGGGAGAATAAGGTGGATGAGGAATTTTCTCCCAACCAAGTTCTTCGATCTTTTGTGACGTGATTCTTGCTGTGTGTGGTCGCGCATTGTCCTGATGAAACATCACCCGTTTTCGATTCACTAGAGCAGGTCTTTTTTTCTCAAAGTTTGGTTCAAACGCTGTAATTGCTGACAGTATATTTGAGAATTAATTGTTGCATTAGATGGTAAGAATTCAAAGTGGATTATTCCTTGGCAATCCCACCAGATTGAAAGAAGAACCTTTTGCCCATGAAGTTCCCTTCTCAGCTGTGGCTGGGGTCCTTCCCCTTTACCAAGCCACTGTCTACTTCGCTTAACATTTCGATAAAAGATCCATTTTTCGTCGCCAGTCACAAGTCTATCCAAAAAAGTGAAACAAGTTGGCAAGAATGGAGAGAAGAGCAGATGTCAACTCGGGATTTGAGGTTGTTTTCAGACAATTTATGAGGCACCCATTTTCCAAGTTTAGGAACTTTTCCAAGTTGTTGAAGATGACGATGAACAGTTGTATGGTTTGAACTGAGAACCACTGCCAATTCCTCAACTGATAAAGCAGGATTTTCTTCAAGGGCTGCTTCAAGAAGCTTTTCATCAAACTCAACTGGACGTCCGGTTCGATCTTCATCTTCAAGGGTGGAATCTCCACCTCTGAATTTTGCAAACCATCTTCTGCAAGTTCTTTCATTCACACATTTCTCTCCATAAACTGAGTGAATGTTTCTGTCCGCTTCGTCTGCTGAGTTTCCTTTCTTGAACTCATAAAGCATTATGTGCCTCAAATGATTCTTGGATACTTCCATGTTAGCATGGTTTTAATGAAACAAAATTTAATTTTATTGATCTCTGAAACAAAATTTGATCAGTTTAAATGCATCTAAACATAAAAATAATGTTCAGCTCCATTAGACATTATAAAATACTCTTTAAGTTTCGTTCATTTTAACAAAAAGTTAAAATTCGGACAGAACTTATGGGATGACCTAATATAAAAAGAATGTATAAACATAAAAATGTCTTAAAATTCAAACATATATAGATATTAAATATTATTAAATATAACAGACAACGAATGTTTATTATGTATGATCACGAGTCGTTCTAAATTTCGTATAGCTGCTTTAATTTCGGGAGAAAATAGACAAAAATTGTCCAACATTTAGATATTTTTTATTATGCTGGTCCTTGATCCTGTTCTGTTCCGCGACTGTTATCGTCGTATAGTAATCTTCTATGTCAACATAACAGAATATGATCTTTGATGGTGAATATGTTTGTTTAAATTTCCATATAACCACCCTGAAGATGGCTCAAGTGAGCTGAAAGTTTAGATCGAGGAACAGCATAATAAAAAAATACCCAAATGTTAGAGAGTTTTTGTCTTTATTTTTTCCTGAAATTAAAGCAACTTGTAGGAACTTTGTTATTATTATAAATAAAAATAAAATATAAAATAAAAATAATGATAAAAATTATAAATAAATGAAAATAATGAAATTACTCCCAGCATGCAATGGGGACTGTTCCTGCCGGAAATACGGACATCACGCCAAGAGACGTGGGATTGAATCTATTTGCACAGAACTGTCGGGATGTCAACACATGCTTAAACCCCAACCTATCGCCGTGATAGGACCGTGCGATATTACGGAGTGACTTAATCCATTATATAATATGAACTTTATCACAATTGAAATGTAAAACACACACACCAATACACACAAATAGATAAATAAAATTGTATAAAACTACCTTACAATTTACCATGTTTTTTATTGCTGTTACGTACGTTTGTTGGTTCTGTTTTTCGCCGTGAACAAAAGCCCCAACTTATGACCACATGGCGAAAGTGAATATACCACCACAAACTATACGAAGCTTAGAACAGCTCATGATCAAACATAATAGACATTCGTTGTCTGTTATATTTAACAATATATGTTTGAAAATACATACATATATATATATATATATATATATATATATATATATATATATATATATGTATATATATATATATATATATATATATATGTATGAGGAAAAATGTGGAAAAACAAAAAAATCCGAATATGCAACTTTACTGATTTTAATGTTGTTTCAATGTCAACGTCAGACGTTTCGGTCTAGTAGACCTTCTTCAGGACATAGTTATTAAAACATAATTAAAGTGACGCCCACGTGATCGCATTTAAAAACGGAACGCTGATCTTAAAATTCAGTCATTTTGTTTTGATTATTCTTATGTCTATCGTCTTTTCATGTTGACTTGAATATCGTCCAATTTTAATTAGGTTTCGCTTTATATATATATATATAACCTGAACAAAATAAACTATGAAATCTCCAAAAATATCCTTAAATGCCTATAATTAGTAACAGAAGTCATTGGTTCATACCAACGGCTTTCCATACTCAATACTCATCGGATTCACTCTCGCGTGGTCATGTGTGACGTCATGAGCTGTCGTGCGATTTTCGCTTTCAGCGTTTTATATGCACGTGTTTATCGTTGCTTGGAAATCATCCATGTAAACAAATAATACTATCATCAATTTCTTGTTCGTGTATTGCATAAATATATTGTGTAATTGTCATCTTTGATAATGGCTTATGTAAGCCGAAAGCTCAGATCGGATTAAATAAAAAAAAAAAAAAAAAAAAAAAAAAGTATGTATCAATATTGTGATTTTCTTTCATTATTTAATGATAATGTTATTAAGATTATCAGACTATATGAAAAAAACTTGCATAAAATATATAGACAACGCTTATCTATATTATTTAATGAGACATGTATTAATATATATATATATATATATATATATATATATATATATATATATATATATATATATATATATATATATATATATATATATATATATATATATATATATATATATATATATATATATATATATATATATATATATATATATATATATATATATATATATATATATATATATATATATATATATATATATATATATGCATGCGGCACGGTGGAGTAATGGATAGCGGTTTGGATTGAGGAATCGGAAAGCCGTGTTCGAATTCCAGTCGAATCTATTACATATACGTTTGGGAAAGGTATGAATCCTCCTCTTCTCCCTCCACCTAGGAGAAGGAAAACTCTGAATTCAAAACCTGCGGAGGATTTGGGGATCTTGTGGCACGTTGTGCACTATGTCTCCGTATTCGGCACTTCAAAAAGTCTGGATGGTTCTGCAAAACCTTCACCACTATAATCAAATCTCATGTGCTGGGCTGTCGGTTCCTAGAAACTGATCTGTTTGACCCTCATACATCGAATTCAACGGGAGAGTCGGGGCCATATATATATATATATATATATATATATATATATGGCGAAATGAGGGATAAATACAATAAACCGGTTAGAGGAGTCTAAAATGAAGCTTCGTGGAAAATGACTTTCTGCCAAGAAGATATACCATCTTAAAGAACAATAATTTGAAAGTATAAAGTGTTTAATTCAACTTAGAATTCTGTCACTTGCTTCAACTTGTAAAGATGTCTTTGATAAGGCACCTTATAAAAATATTTATCATTATTTTTTATATTATAGTTCACATTTTTTTTAAGTTTTTATTTTTAAGTTTAAAATTTAAGTATGCGTGATATACACCGGAACTGAATATGATTTTTCCGGTTTTGTCCGTCGCCAGATTTAGGATATATGACCGAACGTGGGTTATATGGATGGCAGAGGCGATTCTCCGGATTGGTGGGGATATGGCATATGCCCCCCGGAATTTTGCCTGGCTCCTCGGTTGCCCCCCCACCACCACCACTTTTCTAAGTTTTGTAGAGGAAAAAAATCAAATTACTCTGTTCTGCTAGTATTGACGTTAGTATTAACACTTTGATCTTGTTTTGAAGTTAACCTCTCTTGTGGCTCAACAGCTTGAGAGTGGAAAAGAGGGCAAGAATAGATTAGAATTCGACTACTATGAATGAAAAGTTATTCCGTTTAATTTAGTGACGTAACATATACTAAAACTAATTTCTATGTTGTGTATACGATAGTGGTGTAGTATGAAAATAAGGACGCTGCTTGAATTCGCACCCTCCTCCTCTGCAGAAAAAATCTCGTCCCCCAAGTGGCCCTCCACTTTCAAAGTTCTAGAATCGCCACTGATAGAAGGGTCTATAGTAACTAACGCGTAACAAAATGTTTAATTCAGTAACTAAACAACGAATTTGTATAAAACAGATTTTCTCGTTGACATTAAATACATGACAGCCTACTTTTCAGTTCTGTCTGTGTCAAAGACAGACGTCATGACAGTTTCATCACTGTCGTCATCGTCGTAGATGTCTTTGTCGTCTTCATTTGCGATAAACGGCACCTGAAGTTTAACAAGAAAAGCTATGAGTGACTATCGTGTCTGACTGTCGTTGACCGATGAATAGTAGACATTTTTTCGGTTCTTTTATATGTCGCGATCGGACATAGTATATATGTTCGATTCTGCTTTAGACGTTTGCAGAGAAATATCAACAACCCACTGCCTTCCAAATCCGGAGAAAAACTATAAAGAAACAGAAAATCTTCGTAAGAGACAAAGAAAAGAGTTATATCAATCCTCCTATATGGCAATGGATGCTGGTCAAATCTCTTCACAGACGAAGAAGAGATTTGGTACAGCAGAAATATGGTTCTACAGAAGGATGCTGAGAATACTGAAAGTAACGATGAAGATTTAAGAAAAGGGAAGCGAAAAGGATGTTTATAATTAGAATCAGAAAGCGACAGTTAAAAATTCTAGGATACATAATGAGAAAACAAGGTTTGGAGTATTTAACACACACAAGGATATATTAAAATCAAGAACGACAGAAAGAAATATCGAATAAACTAGCAAGCATATTTGTAATTCTTTATGTGCCTTGTTCCCTCAGGACGTAGGCGATCATGGCTGCCCACAACTTCCTGTCTCTTGTAGTTCTTAATAAACTTTGTCTTCCTGCTACTTCTCCTAAACCCTGTTCCGCCATCATTAAGTAAGTTATACTCTGTCTTCCTCTGCTCCTCTTGCCTTCTATCTGTCCCGTGAGTATCAGATTTTCCAAGCCCTCCTTCCTCATTATGTATTCCAGAAACCTCAACTCTCTCTTTCTGATGTTAAGTATTAGTTTCCTTATTGTTTTCATTCTCCTCCGAGTCTCGTCGTTGCTCACATATTCTGTCATCGTATCCCCAGCATCCTTCTGTAGAACCACATTTCTGTTGTTTCAAGTCTCTGAGGAGATCATCCAACACTCACTACCGTACAGGAGAACAGATATCACAAGCAACTCTTTGCCTTGTTTCTAGCGAAATTTTTCTATTTCTTAATAATCTGCTTAGCTTTTGGAATGCTTCCTTGGTTATCGCAATACACCTTCGGATTTCAATTATTTCATTGTTAAACAAGATGGCGCAACAGGTGCGTGAGATGATGACAAGACATACATTTATAA
Organism: Acanthosepion esculentum; assembly: GCA_964036315.1. Lineage (NCBI taxonomy): Eukaryota > Metazoa > Mollusca > Cephalopoda > Sepiida > Sepiidae > Acanthosepion > Acanthosepion esculentum. Next base: position 16,919,394 of record OZ038492.1, on the reverse strand, counting down.
GAGCTCCAAAGGATGGTGAGCCCTGATCGCCCACGTCGTGAATGGACACAGCGCATGGACAAAGAACTTGAATGTATCATTATTCATAGTGTGAGCCTATTTTCGTTGTGAGCTTGGCACAATTTTTAAAAAAACTCTATAGGCTTTTATTTTAGTCGATACGACCCACATAAAAGTAGTAGGTTACATTTAGCTTTTTTCATAATCATTCCTTGATTTTAATATTTTTTTCCCCAAAAACAGAGGCTTAGGTTTGCCTTTACACGTGTTGAATGTAGGCATGATTTTAGAATTACCTAACAAATATGTAAGTTTTTCCATCACATAGCCATCCATATTTTTATTTTATTATAAAGGGTGTTTCATTAAGTTGGATTATATATAAGAGTGTTTCATTAAAACGGACCAAAGTCAACAGTAAATAAATCTGTGTTATTATTATAACACAGATTTATGTGTTATAAATCTGTGAAACAACCAATCAATGAACAAAAATAATAATAATAATAATAATAATAATAATAATAATAATAATAATAATAATAATAATAAATTATATTAGAACAGACATAATATTACCTCTTTAGGTACATTTGTTTCGAAGTTATTCGTTTCGTGTTCTGTGCTCTTTCCCACTCCTTGGCACTGGTTCTTGTCTCTTGTTCAACATCACTGCAATTTCATTTGTCATCCATTCTTTCTTCTCCTGTCTGATTTTCCTTGGGATGGTTTCGTTCGCCGATGTCACTGCTGCTTTTCTCAACGTGTTCGTCTTTGAATTTTTATTCTCACTCAAGTTTTATATATAGAAAGGGTGTTTCATTAAAATGGATTATATATAAGGGTGTTTCATTAAGACGGATCAAAGTCAGCAGTAAATAAATCAGTGTTATTGGTGAAAAATTATTTATTTCTCTATTGGATCGTGTTATTTAAGCCATGGCAATTATGTGTGAAACATAATATCGCCCAAATGTCCGCCAAATCTGAAAGTAACAGAAAAAATCATTAAACACTTAAACTTAATTCACATCTGAAATCGGTCCAAGTTAATAGTGATCTAGGAACAGGGATAAGACTTGATTGATTGATTTGCTGTTTTTTACGGCTTATCAACCCTTTGTGAGTTATTTAAAGCTGAAACATATTTTGTATTGTACGAAGTTGCTTACAGCACCTGGTGTTCCTCAAGCTCTCCTCAATTAAAGTACTGACCAGGCAAAAGACGGCTTAACCTTGGGGATCAAACTAGGACCGGTGTTTTCAAGGTGATTTGACTGTAGGTGATAATACAAGAAGGCCGGAGAATATATCAGCCATAACGTTGTACTAAAAACAACAAAGATAAAGGTAACTGAATAATGTTTGGAATAATGAAACTACTATGACTTAGAATTTCACAAAGCAAAACTGGCAATGTTTAACCTTATGTGGTAATAAAATAAGCGGATCCCATGTCGCTTGTAACCATCCGCTATAATAAAATAAACATTTTCATCACTAAAGTGGAATTAGTTAAATAAAGCTTCATTCATTTCGACTTAGAGTTTTTGCTAAATAATACTATATTAGAACTACTGCTATATTGCTTGCAAAAAAATGGTTTGTGAAAAGGGATGTTCTTTTTTCCCTTTACACCGCTATTATTTTAACTACATTCATTCCCCAGCTATATTTTCATGTGAACGAACTACTATACAATATATATTATTTACTATTTATTTATGAAGGATAGAACGAGAAAATTTAAATGAACATGATTTTTCCGGACATTTTACATTTTCTTCTCAAATTATTTTATATCTCGGATTATATTTTGTTTTAATTTTCCAATTCTTTTTTTAAATAATTGTGATCTCGGATCAAGGATTCCTAATCCATAGAAATCCAAGGCCTGCAAATCCAGCAATTATAGCTTACTTTTCTACTCTTTTTTTTTTTTTTGTTGAAAAGCAACTGGCGAGGATAACTAATTCTATTCTTTGTAAAGGGTTAGCAAAACATTGTCGAATTGTCAATCGATACAAACTTTATAAAATGGTGAATAATAAAGACTTTACTATAGTTGGTACACATATTTTTATAATTTAGTAAATTTTTGTATAAATTAATGAGTAAAAAACTTGTTTACATATTTACGCGTTAGACGGACGTACACGGCTGGTGGGGGAAAACGAACGTCGGCAAGCAGGCTTTCCCGTGTCCGACGCAACGAACGAGCTACTACTCTGACGACTGCATCGCGGATAGATCTTCGCGACACGTATACGGTCCGTCTATTTGTTTTCCCGACGCGTAAGAAAGCCAAGACACATAGGACCAACAGCACTCGGCGATTCAATTTGTGCCCGTGGAAACGACAACCAGGGAGGCTGGCAAATGATAGAAATGTCGCGCGTGCGCACGACAGCGCGTTCGAACTCTCTTCATTCCTGATCGCATTTCAAACAAACGAGTCCAATTCGAGCACTGAGTCGCAAGGACATTCGACGCAAGTATCGATCACTGAAGCGAGCGCTTGGAAGGGACGCGAGGATTAGATTTCTTGATAATGTTGGACACCCCCACCAAAAAAAAATGGTGTGTTATATGGACGATTTTAATATTCATGCCGCTATTATTTAAAAGGCTTTCACTCCTTGGCAATGTTTATTGTTTTAAAAAGTGCTGATTAGAATTCTAATACAATTTAAAGTAAACATATGAAAGTAAATTAATACATTTTTCTTTTTCTTGAAAATTGACAACAAAAATAATAAATAGTATTTATTTATTAGATTCTTTATTTACACTATTATATTGTCTGTTGGAATGGTTGGCAAAACAGTGGCTAATTGCCAGTTAATTCGAACTTTATAAAATGGTAAATAATAAGGATTTCATTATACAGTGTGTCCATAAAGTTCGTGTGCACTTTAAAACATTTGTAACTTTATTTGTATTTGCGATATATATATATATATATATATATATATATATATATATATATATATATATATATATATATATATATATACAGTGTGTCCATAAACTTCGTGTGCACTTTAAAAAATTTGTAACTTTATTTGTATTTGCGATAGAAATAATCTGTAAAAAAATGTTATAAAGTTTAATGTACCTAGTTTTAAGTATAGTTAAAATAACTAATGTGATTTCAGGCATTACTGTAATTCAGTTGGCAAATGTTTTCCGTGAACTGCAAAATCGTATTACCCTTTGTATTGCTAATGATGGAGGACATGTGGAAACTTAAATAAAATTTCAATAAAACCTTAAAAAATATAGATTTACTTCTTTCTAATCCTTTTTACAAATTACTGTAATTCAGTTGGCAAATGTTTTCCGTGAACTGCAAAATCGTATTACCCTTTGTATTGCTAATGATGGAGGACATGTGGAAACTTAAATAAAATTTCAATAAAACCTTAAAAAATATAGATTTACTTCTTTCTAATCCTTTTTACAAATTACTGTAATTCAGTTGGCAAATGTTTTCCGTGAACTGCAAAATCGTATTACCCTTTGTATTGCTAATGATGGAGGACATGTGGAAACTTAAATAAAATTTCAATAAAACCTTAAAAAATATTGATTTACTTGTTTCTAATCCTTTTTACAAATTATTTCTATCGCAAATACAAATAAAGTTATAAATTTTTTAAAGTGCACACGAACTTTATGGACACCCTATAGTTGATTCAGTTATTTTAATAATTTAGTAATTTTTAAAAAATATGAATAAAAAATTATTATAATATTTATTTCTTTATAAATGTGTAAATCATAACTATTGCATAATATTAGTTCTATATAAAATTGTATTAGTTTTTAGAATGTTGTAAATATAAAATTATTCTTGTAAATAAACCATATAATAAATAGTGTTTAATATATTTTTTGTATATTATTGAAAGTTTCGACTGAGTTACTCATGCTGATAGTATATTTGTATGTTTAATAAACTTTTTTGGTATAAAAATATTAGAAATCTAGTACATAAAAAAGCACGAAAAAGCTTATTCACGAACATGAAAGGAATTTATCGTGCCTAAATTACTTCACGAAACCTGTCTGAATATATATATATATATATATATATATATATATATATATATAGAGAGAGAGAGAGAGAGAGAGAGAGAGAGAGAGAGACAAGTATAGGATTGATGTATACGGAATAAATTTCAAAAATCAAAAAATACTATTCTTAAAGAGAGCTCAATACAAGGTAGAGCAAACATAATTTATTCGAATTTATTCAAAACCCACCATCACTTGATCAGAAACCAGAAGTGTTGAAACAAAATGGCCCTATTTGTAGTGATTTTATAACATATTTATGTTATAACTTTCGAATAAATTATATGCATATATATGTACATATGTATGTACGTATAAGTGTGCATGTGAGAGGTGGGGTGTAAGGGTAAAATTATTTCAAGATACAACTGAAAAATAGTATTACATTAGTCTCTGTAGATAGTATGATTACATGCTTGTTCGTCAAGGTTTGTAATTATTTGCCAGTGTATTAGAGGAGAGCAAGAAAGAGGATATTTTTTTCCTCTTGCATCATATGTCATTGTCTGCTTTGAGGCGAATACGTAAACACCGTTGATAAATATGACATTAATTTCTCTTTTCAAGCCCAGTAACTGTTCTCACTCTTTCCAGTATTGATGGAGGTTTCCTTACTAAACTTTAATTTGAAGAAGTGTAAAATATCAACATCTTCATTATGTCATTATTTTCTCTCCTCAAGCCCAGTAGCTGTTATCACACTTTCCAGTATTGATGGGTGTTTTCTTCCTAACCTTTTATTTGAAGTAGTATGGAATGTCAATATCTTCATTATGTCATTATTTTCTCTTCTCAAGTCCAGTAGCTGTTATCACTCTTTCCAGTATGGATAGAGGTTTCCTTCCTAACATTTTATTGAAGTAGAATCGAAAATCAACATCTTGACTATGTCATTATTTTCTATTCTCAATCACAGTATCTGTTATTACTCTTTCCAGTATTGATGGAACCTTCCTTCCTTACCTTATATTTCAAGTAGTGTGGAATGTCAACATCTTGATTATATCATTAATTGCTTTTCTCAAGCCCAGTAACTGATATCACCCTTTTCAGTATTGATGAAGGTTTCCTTCCTAACCTTTTATTTGAAGTAGTGTGGAATGTCAACATCATGATTATGTCATTATTTTCTCTTCTCAAGCCCAGTAACTGTTCTCGCTCTTCCCAGTATTGATGGAGGTTTCCTTCCTAACCTTTTGTTTGAAGTAGTGTGGAATGTCAACATCTTGATTATGTCATTATTTTCTCTTCTCAAGCCCTGTTGCTGTTATCACTCTTTCCTTTTTTGATGGAGGTTTCCTTCCTAACCTTTTATTTAATATCGTGTGGAATGCTAACAACTTGATTATATTATTACTTTCACTTCGATTTACATGCTCTATCAATTTTCGTTTCTGTTGTTGTTGATTGTCCTCAAGTGATGACGTTTCAGTAGAATTCTTTGCGATTCTGTATTGCCAGTCCACAAAATTCGAACAAGGATGGCAGTCTCCAGGACCCACAAGCTTCACCCACTCAAGTTATTTTTACCATTGAGTTTATAAAGCGTTTCTCTACAGCTGACATTTTACATATTTCTGAACGCGTTTATCATTAATATAAATGTCTCGATTTGATATCTATCTCTATGTTATCACTTAAAACGTTCTTTTTCGTTGATACTCGTATCTAAGTAAACGCTGCGTTTATTTATTAAGTATTATATTTATTTATTTATTTTCGTCTACCGGTCTGAACATTCGGGAAATCTTATCAGAGAAATATATGTGCTGTCCGGCATATTTTTCTCTAATATTCAGGCCGGTAGACGAAAATAAATAAAGATACTGTTTAATAAATAATCAAAACGTCTACTCAAATACGAGTATCCACTAAAAATAAGTAAGTAATAAAAATCTGTCGGATTAATAAATAAAATGTTTATCCTTTTTCTTTATAAATATATATATATATGTATTCATATATCAATCCGTTCATCTATGTCTATCACAATATGTTCATATCTATTTATATATCTCATTCAGTTCATATCTATCAGTTTATTCATATCTATCTGTTCATATCTATCTATTTATCTCTTTTTATCTCAATCTGTTCACATCTATCTATCTATCTCCCTCTCTCACTCTTTCTCTCTCTCTCTCTCTGTATATATATATATATATATATATATATATATATATATATATATATATATATATATATATATATATACATAACTGTTCATATCTATCTGTCAGCCTGTTCACATCTATCTCAACCTGTTTATATCTATCTGTCTATCTATCTGCCTATCTATCTATTTATCTATGTCAGTCTGTTCATATCTAACTCTCTATTTCAGTCTCTCTCTCTCTCTCCCCATATATATATATATATATATATATATATATATATATATTTAAAAGTGTTCATATCTATCTATGTCAGCGTGCTCACATCAATCTCAACCTGTTTATATCTATCTGTCAGTCTGATCATATCTATCTATCTATATATCTATCTATCTAACAATCTCAGTCTATCCATATCTATCTATCTATCTATCTATCTATGTCAGTTTCCTTATTTTCTGACAATCGGTATATTTATCAGAATTACGCTAACCATATCACAATGCCTGTGGTAGAAAAAGAAATGAAAATTTTGGCAAACCGCTCTCCGATAACTACTTTACATGCCCAAACAATAGCAAGAAAATCTGTGGCCTCTATTGTCAACCTTGACATCAGTTCAGCAATGTCCTCTTTCCCAGCTGATTATTGATTACTTTTCTTTTTTCTTTTTTTAACAAATCGCCTTTAAATTTCTGGTAATGTGTACTTTGAACTTTAATCCATCAGAACACTAATTTGACCAATCACCTTCCCTTACTTTGGTCTCTCTCTCTCTCTCCCCCCTCTCTCTCTCTCTCTCTCTCTCTCTGCGTCTGTGTGTCCCTTTTCTATTTTCTCTTTCATTGTTACTTCGTTCCTCTTACAAGTGCGCAAACGAAGCAAAAGTAATCTCTTCCATTCCTGATCCGAACCGGTTTCATCAATCTCCTTTTTGATTTCTCGCGTCTACTTGTTTGACCTAGCTGGACCTCGTCCACCTTAACACGACAGAATTACTTTGCTAGTTCCTCTAAATCTTTCTTTAAATCTCTGGTGATGGGATTAAATGGTATTTTTTGTCTTCGTCGTTTGCATGTAGCAGGAAATCGGGCGGATGAAAACAAAAAATTCGACCTACGCCCCCATCTCGTACAATCGACAAACACAAGGAAACAACCTCGATGTCATTCATGATTAAGAAATTAATAAATAAACGATTCCCAAGCATATCCGTTTCTTGACATTTAGTAAGCTTAGCTTAGTTTGCCACAAGGCCACTAATATGGGGGATATTTTCTGTTAATTCACGCCAAATAATGTAAAGTTACTTATCGCAAATATTGATTCACCCAAGAAATTATAAATTTTAAATCAAAATTTGTTTAGCTTGCTTCACATCAACTCCAACCCACAGAATAAAAAATTACCAAAAATCAGGGAGTTATTCACATTTTCTAAGTGCGGATTATATTCGAGGTACTTACAAGGAATTCTTCAGAATTTAAAAAAAAATGAAAAACATCTTGGAGTGAGCGCGAACGCTGAACCCACACATAGAAATAGCGCATCCGAGTCGCCTACATTTGCAGCGATCACCAAAATCAATCCAACCGGAGCGAAATGGAAGGGCATCGCTCCGGAAGAATTTGGTGGATCTACTTATTTGGGGGGATTAACAGAAAAGAGCGAATATAAGCAGCTCACTAAAGACCAATCTAACTATTCGTTAGTAATGGTCAACCAGACTAGCTCGTCAACCATTACCGTGTCGTCCAGGTGCCATTTACTAAACTTAGCTTATTTTGGCACAAGGCCATAAGTATAGCGAAATCACTAAGGATAAAATTCATTGTTCGGGAATAATGGTCAACCGCACTAGCTCGTTAACCATTACCCTACACGAGTGCGTCCAGTTTCCATTTATTAATCTTAGCTTAGTTTGGCACAAGGCCATAAGTATAGCGCGATCACTAAGGATAAAATTCACTATTCAGTAGTAATTGCCAACCGCATTAGCTCGTTAACCATTACCTACAAAAGTGCGTCCAGTTTCCATTTATTAACATTTTCTATTTGAAAGTACACGAGAGATACATAGAACATTGCAGTTTAAAAGCAGTAAAATCGACCTAGTCAATCGAACGATCCTCAGTGGCTCAATCGGTTAAGGCACGTCAGGCTATATGACGGTTCCGTATAGGATACAGGTTCGATTCCTGTCGGAGGACGAATATTTTCTATGAAAATTTCTCGGACATTCAGGCCGGTAAATATTATTTAATACTGTTTATTATAAAACAAAGCATTTACTTAAATATTTGTATCTATAAAAAGAATGTATAAACATAAAAATGTCTTAAAATATATATAAATATAGATATTTAGTTTACGAAAAACTAGGTAATCCGCATGGGTAGACCC
>OZ038492.1:16868297-16905797 GCA_964036315.1 Acanthosepion esculentum | reverse complement strand
GGGTAAATGCTTTTTCATGAAGGTTTGTTTCTTGTTTAGTGGCATATCAACTCCTTATGGGTCATTTAATGCCGAAATATAATTTTGGGGGCGCATTAGTAATGTAACATTTTTTTTTTCAAAAATGTATTATTTTTTTAAATATGAAAATGTATTGCTGGCATTTTTACTATAAAAATATATTTCATAGTGTTTTGACCAGAATTTGCTGGAACCCTGACAGGTTCTACTACTTCGGGTAAAGGAGACTTGGAAAGAAGACTTGGGAAGAACAGTAATTAAGAAGTGGTTCCACGCTCCTCAAAATCTCTCGATCAGAAGCCTTGCTGCCGGATGTATTTTATCGTCATACCCAGAACGTTTTACATGAAGCGGTCGCATCATTGTCTGCGCTGTGCAAAGTGGGATGCATTACACTAACATGAGTTTCACACAAACAGTATAAATAAAAATTATGTGTACATAATCTGTACATTAATTTTCTTATTAGGTACATTTTGTGATCAGACTGCACAAATATATGAGAAATTAGTTTCGTATTTAATAGGTTTATTTTACTATTAATAATATTGCTACAGCTGGGGACATTTTTTGTCGTGATGATTCCGGTTACTTGTTGATGTACATAAGGTAGATTGCATTTTCAAATCTGTTAGCTGAGTCTCTTTTTAGTTTCCATATTAATAATAAATGAGTTTTAACGTGTGAAAAGTTCACGGTTTCTCTATATCTGATAAATCTCAATTCTTCAGCTAATGACTAAAGAAGCTGAAGGTGAGTTCTACGACAATAAAATATCCGTAGAAATTCCCCTATTAAAGAAATTCCCTTATCCGTAGAAATTCACTTATCCGTAAAAATTCCCCTATGACAATAAAATATCCGTATAAATTGCCCAATTATAGAAATTCCCTTATCCGTAGAAATTCACTTATCCGTAAAAATTTCCCTATGACAATAAAATATCCGTAGAAATTCCCCTATTAAAGGAATTCCTATCCGTAGAAATTCACTTATCCGTAAAAATTTCCCTATGACAATAAAATATCCGTAGAAATTCCCCTATTAAAGGAATTCCCTTATCCGTAGAAATTCACTTATCCGTAAAAATTCCCCTATGACAATAAAATATCCGTAGAAATTCCCCAATTATAGAAATTCCCTTATCCGTAGAAATTCACTTATCCGTAAAAAAATTCCCTATGACAATAAAATATCCGTAGATATTCCCCTATTAAAGAAATTCCCTTATCTGTAGAAATTCCCCTATTATAGAAATTCCCTTATCCGTAGAAATTCCCTTATCCGTAAAAATTCCCCTACGACAATAAAATATCCGTAGAAATTCCCCAATTATAGAAATTCCCTTATCCGTAGAAATTCCCCTACGACAATAAAATATCCGTAGAAATTCTCCTATTATAGAAATTCCCTTATCTGTAGAAATTCCTTTATCCGTAAAAATTCCCCTACGACAATAAAATATCCGTAGAAATTCCCCTATTGCATCGTTAAATATTTGAGCTTAACAACTTTAATAAAATATTGCAATAACTTTTCCATTTCACTGAAAAAGACGTTAAACACTTCTAGCTTCCGGTCTTTCTTTCATTTTCTCACTGAAACCAAGTAGCTTCTTTTCCCCTCATTTCACGCAACTAAATATGTAAGCGTTCATTATTTATAAAATATCCGTAGAAATTATCCTATCACATCGTTAAATATTTCATCTGAACAACTTTAACAAAATATTGCAATAGAGGGCCATAGCCGAGAAAAATGTTTTTTTGTTTTTTGTTTTTTTGTTTTTTTTGCGGGAGGGGGCAAAAAATTTAGAATTTAGTTACCAAAAGCTGCCAACATGTTTAGCGGAAAGAACATTTAAAATTTCGAGTACGTCTAGATTGGAAGAAATCATCTTTGAAATAATAGAGAACCGGCTGTGTTACAAATGAAAGAACTGTCTTTCTGTTTTTGAATGTCTACACGCAAAATATAGATTCCTTAATGAAGAAAAAATATTCTTTTTTTACTTAGTTATTTTTATTTGGGCCTGAATGAAATAAAACAACTACAACAAGAACATTTGAAGCTACTGTCCAGTCTGTATTCCAATACTGGGGAAGATCAGGACTTGAAAATTTCCCAAATAGGAGACTTCAATTTGATTTCCTTTTGGAAAACGAGTTTGCTTCTTCTATTACGTCACCTGAATCAGTCGCGCGTCTTTGTATGCATGCATTACCATCAAACCGCCAAATCACTTTTTACCCAGGGTTGATTGTGAATATGTTTTATCTCTTTTAAGCACTGAAAAAATTCTTCCACTTTCGGTGTTTGTGGTGAGAATGAGTTGGATGAGGTTTAAGACTTTACGGATAATATTTGCTTGTGCTGCCCTTAGCGATCTCAGCTTTTCAAATATTGTTGGAAGATTTCTGTTTGATCTATCAATCTTCAATAAATTGGGCAAAAGTCTGAGCTGAATATTAAGCATGGACATGTCAATATCTTCCCGCCTCATACATTGAAACAAGAGAACTGTTTTCAATTAATTTCTTATCTATCTTGTAGCGGACCATGGGGGTGAAGATGTGAAGAGATATCAGAAGGTTAAACTTTCCTGCTGGCGGGTCCAGCTACATGAGAATGTCGGACTTTAATTAAGTCCAAAAAAAGACAAAGAAAACAAACAAGACCGATATACATGGGTAAACAAATATATATTAATAACAAAACAAGTGAAACAAAGACATGGACTGTTACATAGAGTTTGTATGGAGAAATTATGTGTGTGTGTTGTAAGTGTTCGTACGTACATGTATTGTTCTTAGCGCGTTCCCAGAATTTGGGAAACGTTGTATCTGTGAGAGGTCACATATTGGCCTAAGTGGGAAAAGAGAGATTTTACCTCGCCTCCACGCGAGGTAGCGGCCCAAGGCCTAAGTCGAAAAAGAGAGAGAGAGAGAAAGAGAAGGGTCAGCCAGTATTTATAGCCAGGGTAGAGAGACCCCTGGTGAAAGATTAAAGAACTGGGGAGGAAATAATTCCGACAATCCTTTTGTTTGGGTCTTCTTAGCCACGCAAAGCCTTCAAAAGAACCTGTTTCGTTGTTCTATATACTCCAAAGTCAGATTAATCAAACCTGTCAGTAATAGATGTTGTGATGTTATGCTTTGAAGAGCTTTGTTCTGTACATTTCTTTTGCGGAGGGAAAGTTCTGCTCATTTGCTTGCACGTAGCCAAAGAAATCAGTCAGATGTTTTGGATGTTTCCGTTTTCTTAGACGTTCCGCATCACTGATGTCAAGATATTCTCTCTTTTTAGACACGTATTCCCCAAACAAATTGAATGATGTCTCATTCCTTTCTTGTTGTAAATTTTCTATCACAACTTCGGCGAACTGGTGGGCTTCAACCGCTGAAATCTCAAGAGATTGAATCGTCCGACTAAGACCATCTCTCTACATTAATATTTTCTCGCCAAGTAGACAACCGAAAAAAAAAATGAAAACTTTCTCATATTTGTCTGCGTACGAAGGATTCTACCTTTCATCTCGGTGTCTCTTTTGATCAAAAGAGATTGCTGCCATTAATCCATCAACTCATTATGGTTGGAAATGACGGAAGAGAGGCTAATCCCACACACTGTCTATCATGTTGGGCCAAAGGCGTGGACGCTCTTTTTTTCATTTTCCTTTTCAAGTCTCAATTTTCTCAAGTACGTTTCTCTTTGAAAAGATTTTTTCACCAACTTACCAACCTCCTTTGCAATATCAAAAGAGTCTTTCAAACATTGAACTTTTGTACATGCATCTTTGGTGGATAGATTGAGTGCATGCCCATGGAAATGGGTATACAAACACTTTTTAGTTAAAGGTATTAGTATGGGGTGTACCAGCTAGCCACAATTCAAGGGCTATTTCGTGTTAGGAAGAATTTTACGCTTCAGCCTTCCAATAACCGGACACCGATACTAATATTGGCATTAGTGTAGCCACTGACACACTAACACCGAATGAGGATACAGAAAGACGAAATACGGGACCGTACCCAACGAGACATTTAATAATGCAAACAAATTATATACACATATTAAAAGAGTTTACATGTCCCAAACACAAGATTGTTCATATAGTGCAAAGGACCGAGGCTGTTTAACGAGAACAGAGAAATGCCATACCAACTTTAGGGCCGTCGACTGTCCATAGATGAGTTAACAGGACTTACTTCTTTCTCCATGTTAGGCTGGGTACCAGCAGAACAATTTCCACGTGTGTGGACTCCGGTGGTCGCAAGTAAAAAAGGGCAGAGCTTCCTAAAAACGGAAGTGACGAAAGGGAAGAAGGGACAGGAGAGTTCTCGTCTCTAAGGGGCTGAACTTCTGTTAGCCCGACCCAAGAGAAACAACTGTAGTCTCCCTACAAACGATTTGATTTGAGCGGCCACACCAAATTTCTCACCTGCCATTATTGCAGCGATATCATGACATTGTCCTCTTGCATTTTCAAAATGTACATTCCTTTATCACTTGAACAATCATATCAGCGGTACAAATATCACGGTTTTCGTGGCGACAAATTTCTCGCAGTTAGCTCCTCCTCATCTCCTTAATCCTTCAACAGGGGTCTATCTCTCCCACGCGTATAAATACTGACTGACCTTTCGCCTCTTCCTCTTTTTCCGGCTTACGCACACGTGCGGCCATCTTTCTCGACTCAGGCCTCGGGCCGCAACCACGCGCGTGAGGCGAGGTAAAAAAAACTTTCCCTTTTTTTTACTTACTCCAATATGTGACCTCTCACACATACAGTGTTTCCCATATTATGGGAACACGCTAAAAACAATATACGCGTTCGTACGGACACTCAACACACACACATAACTTTCCATACAAACACTCTGTAACATTTCATGTCTTCGTGTATTAATGTTTGTTATTAATATATATATATTTGTTTGCATACATGTATATCGGTCTTGTTTGTTTCTTTATCTTCTTTGGACTCCATTATAGTCCCACGTTCTTATGTAGCTGGACCGGCCAGCGGGAAATCTTAACCCAGAGATATCTCCTCATCATCCTCACATTCACACGCACGGTCCTCTACAAATTATTCTCGAACCATCAAGGTATCCTCGTCAATACATCTTATGCATATCACGACCTGCTCTTGATTCGACATGTCTACTGTTTCGTCGGCCATAATTGTAAAATATTTGGCCCATTGTATTTATCTAGAGATATTATGAAGGATTCCAAGTGCTATTAACTCGATCCGCTGATTTTGAATTTCAGAACTGGAATATTTCTCTGTTCTTCGACTCAATCAATTTGCTTAACATTTCGTCATTTTCGCATCTTAGTAAAAGCAGTTGGTGAAAGTTAGAATCAACTTCGCTTCTTGATTTGTTACTCCAACTGGCTCGATGTGGCAGTGATTGTTGAGCTGATATTTGTGAGAATCTATAACAACATCTGGCGTTTTTGATTTTGTTTCATGGCGGCCTCAGACAAGATCATGTTTACAACATCGTTTGCTTTGGCAGTTGTAATATTTCCATACCGTTCCATGGTTTCTTGTTGAGAGTTCGAGGTTTGTTTTTCGAACCCTTTTGATTTTTCACGAACCTTCCTCCAATTAGAAAATCCTGTCTTTGTAAAGACATCTACTTGAACCAAGGACAGAATTGAGAGAGGTTTAGCTTCTGCTGTTTTTAGACAGATAAAACAAAATGCGGAGTCACATTCTTTACCATAATGCAAGCGGGGGTAACTGTCAAACCAATTGGACTGAAAAGATCTATCTTTTGGTACACACTTTCAGAAATCTTTTTCCCTTTGTTTGTTTGGAGTATTTATATGACAAATGTCTAGGACAACATTTTTCATGCGATTTACGTCTGATAACTTTACTGGGATTTCTGGCGATCCAGGTCGTAGTCAATTGGATATCGATTTGAACTGTTGCGGTAAGTAATAAATTCGTGGCATCGTAAGAAGGTTTGCTAACATGAAAACTTAAAAAAACAAGTTGTTTTAAGGAAATCACCAATTTTTAGTCCTAATTTCAACGCAACAGGGTAAAAAACTTACAATACTTGTATAAATTTTAACTTTACTATGAGAGACTTCATTTTATTCGCAAGAATTTAGATTGACAAAAATTCTGATATAACAATTATTTCTACGTTGAGTAGAAACAAAAACATAAGAATTTTAAATAACAAATATTTAAAATGCCTATATTTTTGTTTCTATTCAACGTACAAAAATATTTTTTAGAGGTACCTAAAAAAATATTTTAAATGTTTATATTTTTGATTCTACTCAACGTAAAAAATATATGTTTTGTGGGTACCTAAACAAATATTTAAAATGCTTATATTTTTTATTCTACTCGACGTAAAAAAGATATGTTTTTGACGTACGTAAAACAAATATTTAAAATGCTTTTATTTTTGTTTCTACTCAACGTGCAAAAAATGTTTTGGACGTACCTAAAACAAATAATTAAAAACTTATATTTATTTCTACTCAACGTAAATAAATATATTTTGGAGGTACCTAAAACAAATATTTAAAATGCTTATATTTTACTCTACTCAACGTAAAAAAAAATATTCTTTGAAGGTACCTAATTAGGTACCTCCAAAAAATATTTTTTTTACTGAGGAGAAACTAAAAATATAAGCATTTTACTTATTTGTTTTAGGTACCTCCAAAAATATTTTGTTTACTGAGGAGAAACTAAAAATATAAGCATTTTAAGTATTTGTTTTAGGTACATCCAAAAAATATTTTTTACGTTGATTAGAAAAAAATATGAGCATTTTAAATATTTGATTTAGGTACCTCCAAAAAATAGTTTTATACGTTGAGTAGAAACAAAAGTATACGCATTTTAAGTATTTGTTTTAGATACTTACACTAAATATTTTTTTACGTTGAGTAGAAACAAAAATATAAGCATTTTAAATATTTGTTTTAGGTGCTTCCAAAATTTGGACAATTCTGAATTCCTAAGTTTTAAAACGAATTTTATAAACGAAAAATCTTTTTTGAATCTTTTATCTTAGTTTTAATTTCTCGTAATACATTAAATTTAATATTTCCATTCATCAGATACCTTAAAACAACTTCTTTAAAAAAAACGAAGAAATTCTCTTGTTTTTTTTTTCCTGGAAAATTTGAATTTAACGCCATTTTTAGTCCGTGTTTAATTTTCTGTAGTGTTTATTAAAAGATCTTCCAAAAATAAATTATATTTTCCCGAAATTTTATTTGATCAAAATTAAATTATTTAATGTATAATTAATCTGGTTTAAAATAATGTAGAAATGCATTTTTAATCCAACAGTTGCTGTTTAATTAAAGGAGTTAACTTTCTGACAGCGTGATGAAAGTTCTAATATTTTTTACGGGAGATCCTATGTGAAAAATCTTAATTGAAGAAAATTACGTCAGCGCCTTCTTTTATATAACATTTAAGTGTAAATGCTGGTTGTGTTGAAAAGGTTGATGTGGCTGCGTGTTGAATAGCATTTAACAATTATACATTTTTGAATCAAGGAAAAACAATGAAAAACCGATTTTTGTTTCAACGATAAAATATATATTAAAATCAGCAAATACAAAACATTTTTTGTAATGTGTGAAACAGTAAGATAGGAGAAGTTGTTTCCCTTTATCTGTTAGCTGAAAGATTAAATGTAAATAAACAAGTTTTCTGAAATTAAAGTTCTGTATTAGAGAGAATGATGTTTTCAGAAGAACATGTAATAAATCAGTTTGTGGATTAGATATAACTAACAGAGCTGTTGCAACTTGGCTTGTTACATAGAACTGATGGTGAATGATACTTAAGTTCTGTGTGCGTGCGTGCGTGCGTGCGTGCGTGTGTGCAGTGAGAAGAATGAATAGTCTGTGTAAACGTGTGTGAGTTGCTGAGTTCTACTGAGTTCTGCTTCTACTGTCTATTTTTGGAAGGAATTCCGGTTTATATAACCATGGGTAGGCTCCCAGGACAAACACGGGAGAACTTTCGAGAGCACACAAAAATATTGGATAAAAAATTACCCAATCGGAGATTTTATAACAAAAACATGTTTGTGAATTAACAGTAGGAAAAATTCATTGTGGTGAATGCGATCAGTAAATTGTCCTGTGATAGTATTTATTATTTGACCAATTACAGTTGAGAAAAATGTAGGCGTGTCAAACATAGTAGTAATCGCTACATAAGTATTCAGTAATTATAAAAATTAAGGAAATCATTCTCTCTAATCTTTTAGCATCCCGCTACCACCTTTTTTATCAACATCAATTTTCGTACGAAAAGTGGATCACAGAGCTTATTCAGCTTAATAAATATTTTCAGAAAACCTCAACTTTTGATTGGTCACTTAATATTGAAATCATGCCTAATATCAATGTCAATTTTAGTACAAAAAGTGGATCACAGAGCTTATTCAGCTGAATGTATAATTTCAGAAAATCTCAACTTCTATTTGGTCACTTAATATTTAATAGCATCGACCTAGTTCTTGACCTGACCAAAACATAATTCCGCCAAAATCTGCCAAGCCTCTGTGAGCCTAACACGTGACCAAAGTTAGCAATAAAATATGAAACGTCTTTCAGCTTCGACAGTAAGCCGATCGGAATCCTTTGAAGTCGTCACACAGTTCCAGGCTTTACGTTAAAGTTCCTTAACATGATTACAGCCTGAAAGAACACTCACTCACACAGCAATATTTTATGACGAACAATCAACTCAAGTTTTCCACATTCAACTTAATACACGAATCTTTTTCATACGCTTTCAAGCTCAACGTTAATTATTGCAATTAACATAAACACAGCTTGTTAAGAACCGTTTATCCCAACTAGAATATTCTCTTCGAACAAGTGAAAATGAATCAAAGAGTGACAATTCCGTAAAATCAAAGAGTGACAATTCCGTAAAATCAAAGAGTGACAATTCCGTAAAAGTAAGTCGTAAACAATATTTCTCCACTTTAAGTAACAAACTTGAACTGTTTATTTTTTTCTTAAATTACAATAATACCCAAACACACTTTCTCATTATTGTACAGACCATTCAACAACTTATAATCTATCAAACCAGAACTTTGACAACATTTCAATCTAAACATAAAAGGACGTTTGAACTTTTTAAAACGACTTCTTTACTCCAGTTGTTTGTATCTCTTGGTTATATAAATATTTTATTCATTGTTGTGCAAAAACTGTTGTTTCTCATGTTTGTCCTTATTCTATATTTGTTGAATACTAAAATTTAATGTGAGAGGAAATTGTTAATTTCATCACGCAGCCTCATTTACTCAACAATTTTTCATCCATATAATTTAATCCATTAACACAACCTCCACAAGCTAATATTTATTGATATTAATAAATTTTGGCTTTAAATTTACTGCATTTAACGTTTTTATAAAGCCGTGTATGATATACCGTATTCATAAATATGGCGGTTTATACTCATAAAGAAAATAAATTCCCCCCCAAAAAAACTAGAATAGATGACATTGTCGGAGTTAGCTACTCCTTAGTTCCCTGATCCTTCACCAGGGGTCTCTCTCCCCTTGCTATAAATACTGGGTGACCTTTTGCCTCGATCTCTCTTTTTTCCCCTCAGGCCTTGGGCCGTATCCCACCTCGCGTGGAAGTGAGGTAATTCTTTCTCTTCTTTCTTCATTTCAGCTAATGCCAATATGTGAGCTCTCACAAATACAGCGTTTCCTAAATTCTGGGAACACGCTAAGAACAATACCAATACACGTACGTACGAACAATCACCACAATACACACACACATAATATTCACCACACAAACTCAATGTAACTGTCCATGTGCTTGTAACTTGTTGTTAATACATATATTTGTTTACATATATACATATCGGTCTTGTTTGTTTTCTTCGTCTTCTTTGGACTTAATTAAAGTCCAACATTCTCATGTAGCTGGACCGGCTAGCAGGAAATTTTACCTACGTGTGTTCTTTACATCTTCACCCCAACGGTCCTCTACAACATACTAAACTTTTCAAATTATGATTAGTGAATATAATTCTCACTTAATAATGTTATCATCTATAAAAAAACAACAATTTATTACAGAATTTTAAAAGATTAAAAACAAAATTAAAACAATAATTTATTCTAATTAAAATGTAAATAAAAATGAAAACAAATCTTGTAAAAATTCATTATTCATCGTAATTTTTAATATATATATATACATATATATATAGAGAGTACAGACCGCTACTCGAGTTTCACGCTGCTATGATCGTCATGCGATAAGAAGTGGAAAAATTTTCGTATGAAGATTTTCTTCCTTTAGGACTTCATCGGACAAAGTTTATGTTTACATTGATGCGACTACCACGCATGCGCACAAACGAGAAAGGCTGGGAATTTTAATTTAGAGATGATTTTTTTAATTCTTAATTTAAAACAATAAAAGATTTAATTAATGCAAAACAAAACAATAAGCTAAAACTTGAAGGAGTAATTTACTTTATTGCCCGTAAGAATCCTCACAAGGAATACATCGGAGAGACCTCAAGGAAATTAAATAAAAAGACTATATGAACAAAAAAGGGATCTTTTACTAAATAACACATTAAACCGCATTAATTGCTTACCGTAAGGGGACTAACCACAATTTTGATATAAAAAATGCTACACCAATTAAGTGTGTGTGTGTGTGTGTGTGTGTGTGTGTGTGTGTGTGTGTGTGTGTGTGTGTGTGTGTGTGTGTGTGTGTGCGCGCGCGCGCGCGCGCACTAATTAAAAGGGAAAACATTTCACTAAGACGAGAATGTTTAGAAAGTGCTTTAATCGCAAGATCCTCCACAGTAAATTTGCGTCCAGGTTCTTACAAGGTTTCACTTTTTTTGGCAGATCTTTTGTTATCATAATATAGGATATTTAATAACAAAAATGATGGAAACTAAAAAAAAAATGTATCTAAAAGAAATCGACTAGATTATATACCGAAAACACATAAAAATAAATTATCTTTAAATTAAAATTGTCACCGCGTCTCTCGTTCGTGCGCATGTGTAGTCGCATCAATAAAAACATAAATTTAATCTGATGAAGCGTCACACGAAAACTTTTTCCACTGTCATACGCCTTTCCTCACCAAATCTTTCTTGATGCATAAACATTTATATATCTGTGACGATCATCATCATCACACGCATACATACATACTTATGCAAATTCAAATTATACACCAACAAACTTTCATTGGATAGTAAATCAACACTACTGTGTAATGCGACAATTTTATAATCGCTATATTTCCATGTAGTCGATTGCGTGCAATTTTGGGAGATTCGGACCCCAGAAGCTTTTCATGAGTCTCCCCAAAGCTCGCTGATTGGTCAATGCCAACCAATCAGATTGTCTGCACGTGAAGAGTGATTCTTCCTGCGCAGCGCTTTCGGAGCCGATGATCACCTATATATGCAAAGAAAATTCTTAGTAAACCAGTGAGATCCCAGCTGCCACAGAAATCCACGACAGTTGAAACCATGCGCCGATCTTCTCACTCACACCACCATTTACATGCTGAATATTCCCTATACTCACATAATCTTTTTCCTTACACAGCAAAACTGTTGCGAACATTTATTACCAGAAACTATTACAACCTTATTTCTTTCAGTGAACTTTGGAACAATTGATAGTCAAAGAGAGACAACTCTTGTTTTGCTCAATGCATGCTTTTCTTTCACATCCTTGTTTGTACATCTTGTTAAATACAAATTTTATGTGTAATGGTGTCTTTGGCTTATCCTCTTTTTCTTCACGTCAGTTTGGTTTCCTAATCTAAAGTTAAATAAATGTGGTGAAGTCCGCCACATATACTTATCCCATGTGTGTGTGTGTGTTTCAAAACCCTGGGATTTACAATAGATATAAAATCCAATCAAAATATAGTAAATTTCTTAGATAGCATTCAACCTAAACAACGGAACTTACAAACCACACAGAAAACCAAACAACATTCCAATATACATTAACAAAAATTATAACCACCCCCTAACGTATTCAAATAAATACCTATATCTATAAATAAAAGAATTTTAACAAATTCCAGTAGCGTAAATGATGTGGATTCCAGGAATGGAATCCTGCACAAATAAATAAACAACGTCAGTAATTGAGATAGAAAAATAAGTGTATTAAACGTAAGAATACAGACTTGAAGTGAAGATTAGTAGTCCAGGAATGCGGGTTAGTAGAAAGTATATGTACAAGTCTCTGTAAGTGAAGCCGTAATTATCTCTTTTTCTGGACTCTCGTATAACTCTCTGTGAACACCCTGTAAGAACTGTCCAAATGTTTTATTTTTCAGAGCGATTTCGGCTATACCTTTAGCTATTATCAAGGATGATTCGAATTTTCGGTTTAATTGAGTGTGTGCATTATGTGTATGTCTTAGTGTGTAGTAGGGGTGTTTTTAATTTCCGAATACGGTTAGCACATTGTGGCCTTGTTCGTAGTTAATATTGTTAAGAGTTGGCTTTTTCTTTTTTATTATTAAAGCTTCCGTTAACAATATTAACTACTAACAAAGCCACAACGTGCTAACCATATTTGGAAATTAAAACACCACTACTACACACTAAGACATACACATAATGCACACACTCAATTAAGCAGAAAAATCGAATCATCCTTGATAATGGCTAAAAGGTATAGCCGAAAGCGCTCGGAAACATAAAACATTTGGACAGTTCTTACACACCCTTTGTCCTGTAAAGAAAGTTCTTCTTCGAACACAAGAAATATTAAATAAAAAGCTCAATCGTAGTACCTTGTCTGTCGTTTTTAATGAAACATGCATATATATATATATATATATATATATATATATATATATATATATAGATAGATAGATAGATAGATAGATAGATAGATAGATAGATAGATAGATAGATATTGATGCATGTTTCATTAAATAATATTGACAAGTGTTGTCTATTTTATGTAAATTCATTTCATATCGTCTGGTAAGCTTAATAACATTATCATTAAAAGACGAAAGAAAATCACCATATTGATACATTGAAAGCTTAGATAGGATTAAAAAATAAGTATCAATATTGTTATTTTCTTTCTTCGTTTAATGATAATGTTATTAAGCTTATCAGACGATATGAAAAGAATTGACATAAAATAAATAGACAACACTTGTCTATATTATTTAATGAAAAATGTATGAGTGAAAAAATGCTGCCTAAACGGACACAATATATATATACTCAAACAACAAAGAAAACATTGTATAAACCCAACCAACCATAATTAATACCCTAAAAATAGAAAAAAATAACTTCACCATTAATTTAAGTACTACTTTATTAATATCAAAGTACAGACATAAGGTTACATGTGCCTGTGTACGCACGTTTATATGTATATATGTGCACGTGTATATACCTATATATGTGAATGCATGTGCAGGTGTGCGTGTGAACAAGCGTATAAATACAGACATACGCACATAAATTCAAACAATAATAAAAATTTAATTATAAACCTAACGCCCTACAATTAATACTTATGATACCACCAGACCATATATATATATATATATGTGTGTGTGTGTGTGTGTGTGTGTGTGTGTGTGTGTGTGTGTGTGTGTGTGTGTGATATTTATCACTTAAGAATTATTATGAATTATTTATTTAAAAATGAAATACAACTTCCCTAATCAAAAGAATAATCCAAAGTTTTTCTGGGTTTTTTTCTGGAGGTACCTATACTTACGTCATTGCTTGAATAAAAAGATATAATAGCCAAAGTCAAAGTTATTTCCCTTGGGTTGTATTCAGAATGTCCCAAACGTTTTATTTAGGATTTAGTTTTTTGTTTTCGCATTTCTATCAATATATGCCAGTCAGTCGTATGAGGCGTAAACGGTCCCCAGTTATCTGGACTGGTTCTTGTCTTTGGATCAAAAATGTCAGATTCTGAGAGTCCTCGTAGTGTTGCGAAAGCTGTTTATGACTATACAGAATTACACAGGTAGAATTGGGCATTTTTGGAGGTTACTGGAGGAAAACAACCACATCCGCCTCGAGACGTTTGGTGGCTAAACTTGAGCAGTGAGTGGGAAGGGAAGCCATTATGTTACACAACATTGTAGGTGGATAATAAATGAGAACAGACACGTCATTCAGAGATTAATTACTTTCATTATTTTACGCTTTTTTTTAGATTAGTATCTTTCCATTTTTTTTTTTTTGTTGTTTTTCATTTTTTGGTCGTCGGTGGAGATCATCTGCGGGATCGCCAACTGCGGTTTCACGTATCCGCGGTTTGCATACTTAACAAAATTTGAACGCTTTTGTTATAAACACAAATTAATTCATTTTGTTAAAAAAGAGTAAAATATAAACAATGAAAAAGAGATGAGACATAAATTATGAACAAAAATATTTTTGGAGTTTTCTGGGGTTATTGGCTCTCGTTCGATGGCGTTCCATCGGAGAGATTGTGTCTCGATTAAGAGATGAGCCTCGCGAAACGGAGAGGCTCTTGCAACGTGTCTCACTGGCGATGATGCGAGTGTAGCGGTCACCGATTGTGTACGATGGAGTAGCCATATTTGTTGTGCATGTGTGAAGAGGCGTTCGCCACAATTATTTTATTTTTGTACAGGAGAAGGTGTGGAAAGAATTATGCCTTGTTGGAAGTCACTATCAAATGTGTGATAACCATGCAAATTACATTTGATGTGTAATAGCAGATGACAAAATACAAGACAGAAGATAAAGTTGAAAACATAACAACTGGATTTATTATTGAACTGAATATACATGTATTTGAACTGAAAGGTTAGACGGAGTTACGTCTCTTTGACTTGGAAAAATTGTATCGGAGCTCATATTGAATAAGTCGACTATTAGAACGTATAAGAATAGTGTTGTATGTTTGGGATGTATTGAACAAGTTAAACAGAGTTCAGAGATAATACTTGCATGAATTATGTACAGTTCGTTTAACGCCTGACTGGATTAGTTGAGACGAGAGTTCCTTTAGGGTCACATTTTGGCGGCGTGTTGAGATGTACCAGTGACGTAGAGAGGTTAAGAAGTCGAGAAAAGCAGGAACCCGAATGAGAGCGAGTATCACACGTGTTTTTTTTTATATATATATCTTCGTTGTACCACGTGGGAGGCTCAGAACTGAGTTGGCTCCTAAATGGATTTGTCGCGTGGGAGCGATCTGATTGGTCGAAACTGACCAATCAGCAAGCTGGATTTACGGTGATCGACCAATGGATTCTCGTTGATATTTTTGTATGTAAGTAGATGTTATTTACCTCAAGTAGGAAGGGTGCATTTCCTAAAAAGGGTAGAGTTGGTTGTTGTGGACGATTCCACACGAGGTTGTTGCAGACTGGTGAATGTATTTTTAGTTATCAGAAGGATTTATGATGTCGGTGTTCTTAAACATTCGTCCACAACAAATTAAGAGATAAAAGGAATATTGAAAACAAATCATGCAAGAAAAATCAGAGTGAAGACAAACATAATTAAAAGTACAACAATAACATTGATTTATATACAATTAACATATACAATTGGGTTGAATATGTTTGGATAAATGAGGATGGTTGAATAAAATTGTGTAGAGTATTTTTGTGAAGTTTCAGCGTGTGTCAAGCTGTTATCAAGATTTGTTCATAAAATTATTTGGGTATGTACAAAAATGTATTTGTGCGATTTCAATCAATAGTGTGTGTGCGTAAGTTTGTTTGAGTTATTGTTCAAAATTGGTAGGAGTTGTGTACCTTTAGTTGTTTGGATGTTTGATTGATTGTTTACGAATACTTATTTAGTAGTGAGTAAATATCACTTTTTAAGTATTGTAAGTAATTGCTAGAAATTGTTCCTGAGAGAGTGTGGTTGTTGTTTGCTGAGTCAGAGAGGTTTGCGCAGTAAAAGTGTAGTTGACTTGCGTGGATTAGTTTGGCATCTCTCCAGGGGTGAAAGTCTGACTGACTCGATTCAGGTTCCTCTATTTATAGAGTTTTGGTCAAGAAAATAGGCTCCAGAGCGCTGGGCGCGAAAAGACATTTTCGCGTGAACTTGTTACAGTTCTAAGGGTCTGAGCCAATGAGAAGTCTAGAGTGTTGATTGGTTGATAGGTGATTTTTGGTGTAAAGTGGATTATACCGGAGGGGTGAGAGGTTAGTATGGATTATTCCATCAAGGTAATGCTTTCTCCATCAAAGCGGCTGACAGAGGATAGCCAAAAAAAAAAATTGTTATTGAAAATATAAAAAATAATCAATTTAAATTTGATCAAAGACATCAAAATATAAGTGAAAAGTAAAATTTAAAAATACAATTTCCTTCACTGACTACAGAAATGAAGCAAGACGCCGGAAGAGAGTTCCACAAGCGAAAAGTGCGAGAGAAAAAAAACTCTTAGCATAGAAATTAAGGTTATATCTAAACATTTCAACTATAATATGATGAGACCTTGCCGCCAATCTAGTACTAGACTTAAATTATTAAGATCTAGGTACCAAAGAGGAAACCTCATCAGAACAGTTGTCATGAAATTATTTCTAGAAAAGGAACGGGGAAGCTATGTTACGGCGGTGGGAAGGAGACTGAAGCCGAAATGCCAGGTCAGGACCAATAACTTTTCAGACTCTGTGTGTTATCTTATAAATATATATTATATACATATATAAATATATACATAATATATATTTATGCACACACATATATATGTGATACAAATCTAGTTTTAAGGTATGCTATATTTATGGGTAAAAGTAATCAATATCCGGGATAGAGCGTGTGTGAATATAGATATAAGTGGACACTGAGGTCAACAGGAATGGCGCCCGTCTGAAATACTTATATTCTGATGTCAACAAGTAAGTCTCATCAGACCGAAAATATTGTGTGTGTGTGTGCGCGTGCGCGCGTGCGCGCGTGCGCGCGTGTGTGTAGATAGATAGATAGATATACTTTATTTACATTGGCCAATATCCTTAACACTATTTTCATTGGAACTTGTATTATGACATAAATTATTAAATTGGTTTAGCGTTTTATTGTTGTGTAACTTTATGATCTTCTCAAGATTATTGGTACAGCTATAACTTAGTTTTAATGTGTTTCTGCTAAATATTTTACTAAGAGGGTTAGTTTTAAGAAAATATTTATCGATCAATTGGAGGAACTTATGGCCTAACTTAGTACTGACTAATTGATTAAATGGGGGAGAGGGTGTACCAAATGGGCTTTCTATTTCTATTTCTTTTCTTTAGACTACTATTCACATATTTTCTAAACTTGATTTCGTCCGATGTCCTGTTTTTTTTATGTAGGAGACTCACAAAGCACGTAACTTGTTTAGCATTTTGTTAGATTACTACTTCATTTTTTCTTGGGAAATGACATTGTCTAATGTACAATATGTATCCATTTACATCAGATCCTGTTTAACGTTTGCTGGTGCCATTTATTTGCAAATCTACGAGTCATGACCGATTTATGAAAAATAATTTCTTAATTTTTGCTTCCGCGCTTGGTTTAAATTTAACGTAGGTCATATTCGATTGGTTGATCTGAATAAAGCCCACAAAACTTATAACCACCCACCATTTTTTTTTTCGTAAAAAGAGGGTGTATTTTACTTTAAAATCTGAATAAATCGTTCATTCGCCAGTAATTTACAATAGCCTGATGAGATGCACTTTCATACACATCGAAACACAACTATTGCCCTACTTTGTATTGAGCCCTCTTTTAAATTAAATGTTACTAACGAATAATTGTACTCTATTCGTTCTCATCTTACCTGGATATATATATATATATATATATATATATATATATATATATATATATATAAAGGCAGGTTTCGTTAAATAGTTTAGACATGTTCTGTTTACTTATTCTCGATCGGATCCTTTCATGTTCGCGGATAAGCTTTTTTGTGCGGTTATTAAAAGACGAGAGGAAACATCGTGTTAGCTCTTATTGTGTTTATTCTGAGTACTTTCGACATAGCATAATGTCATCATCAGAGTATTGTTGATTATAGAGTAAGTATTTACTGTTCATGGTTGTGAAGGACAAAATTGTTGGGGTCATCCGAAAATTACCATTTTTATATGTGGAGTCAGGAACGCTTGGGTGACGTAGACACTGTTTAAGGGGAGGTAACTAGGTATACAGTGGAAAAATTCCGGACTTGAGTATTTGCTAGATAAAGCAAGCGCTAACATTTAAACACTATCTATTGTACACATTTTAAAATGCATGTGTTTATATATATATATATATATATATATATATATATATATATATATATATATATATATATATATATATATGTATGTATATATAGTGATTTTCCAAGCGTAGCTCAGATGTGGTACAAGGCCGAAAGCATGGGACACCCAGTGAGAATCAAACACTACTCAGTTGTAACATTTCTAGCGAGACAAGCTTGCTAACCATTACATTACGTCGAGGTGCCCTTATTTACCAAGCGTAGCTTGGATGTGGCACAAGGCCGAAAATAATGGGCACCCAGTGAGGATCGAACTCACTACTCATTCGTAATTGTTCTAGCGAGAAAAGCTTGCTAACCATTACACCACGCTGAGGTACCTATATATTGTAGAGAAGGTTCGCGAGAAAAACCAGGAGTTGTACATGATGTTGTGGACTTTACGAAGTCCTTTGACACTGTGAATCGAGATGCTCTTTGCCAAGTCTTTTAAGGAAACTCGGCATCCCAGAAAACATGCTAACGGTCACCATCTCCTTTCATAAAGGAATGAAAGCTAATATCGTGTCTAATGGTATGATGACAGAATCCTTTGGTGTCACAAACGGCACCAAACAAAGGTGTGTCATAGCCCCTGTCCTTTTTGCCCTATTCTTTTCGGTGATGCTGAAATATGCATTCGTTGAAACAGAGAGCGTTTTCTGTTTCGAACAACTGGTGGACTCTTCAATCATCAGTGCTTCAAAGCCAAGACCCACACAAATTATTCATGATTTGTTGCTTGCGGATGCTGCGGCTCTTGCAGCGACATCCGATGAGGAAGCCCAGCATCTAATAAATTGTTTCTCTGCTGCATGTAAAACCTTTGGTCTTACACTTTGCATAAAGAAAACTGAAGTTGGGCACCAACCTTGTCCTACTCCGAAGCAATTTTATGGTGAGAAACAAAAACCACCAGTCTACAAATTTCCAGAAAGACCATTGAAAGTAGAAGACAAAGCCCTGAACTATGCAAAGTATTTCACCTATCTTGGTAGCAAAGATATTTGCTTCGTCAGCCATGTATCGAAAGATACATGATCGTCTAAGCGTGTATTACGCATGGCACATAACTGACTAATATCTAAAGAAAATAGGGAATACTTATAAATAAAAGTATCATTTATGATAATATTATTGAGGTGTTAATGAAAATATAGAGTTTAAATTAAAAATTATAATTATTTTTTATTAAGGTGTTTAACCAGTTTTACTAGTGTTTACCTTAAAAGACTAAACATTAATTGCAAGAAGACAGAATGTATGGTTGTTAGAAAATGAACAGTGCAACATGCAAATTCGATTTGAAATGCAGCAAATATTTTGCTTATTGGAAATATAGAATTTAATTTATGGAATTAAAATTTAAATATAAGCTTCGAGAAAGATTTTTTTCATTTTTAAATTGCTAACAATATGTATAAATATTTGAAGTTTTAAAAAAATTATTTTTCGATTAGGTCATCAGAAGAGTCTGATATACAAAGAAAGTCAACTCGCTCATCTTCACGGTGTAGACTCATTGGTGACGTTAGACGATATGTATGTGTGTGTTTGCGTGTTTGTGTGTGTGTGTGTGCGCGCGCGCGCACGAGCGATAGTTACTGATATGAAATATCCGAACAATTATGTAAGATGCATATGTGAAAACCAGTTAGACGTTTAAAATACTATTGTTGTCAACGTTTCGCTCTGTAAGAGCATCTTCCGAACAACCGAAAAGCTATCTGTCTATATTTCTGAGATGAGGTATTATGTACATTATTTACATTATTCGGACTATTGTCCTCATCTTTATCACTATATTTATTACAACGTTTTGGCCGTTGTACGCTCCGGCCTTCTTCAGGTGGTTGGAATGTCGAACCGAATGTTCTAGTTCCACGTGCCATGTTTAATGGATGTCAGTTATCAGTTATCTTCTGTTAATTTCCCTCTGAAAGTTCTCCACTGCCTTAACTGGATATTGAACTCACACTCTTTGGGTCCTGTCACTGGATCTAACTATCGCCTTTACCCACGGTGCCATGTGTTCTTGAGGAACCGAAAAGCTCTAAAAGAAAAATAATTGCTTAGGTAACGTTGCTACTTAGAAAGGTTGTGGTTAATTTATGTTTTTTTAACAGTTAGTAAAATTTAAAAAGTAAATATCTGTGAACAAATATTTGTATACAGGAAAACATTAAAATTTAAATATGCTGATTTGATATGGGAAAAATAAAAAAAAGCTCAGGGTGACAAAATAAAAAGAAAATAGTGAATAATCGGTTCGGCCGAAAAGTTCATAGGCTGACCCAGATACTCGCATGGAATGTGACCAAATGATGTTTATTTTTCCACATAGTCTTTCAATGTGGCCCACACTTCGTCCGTCGTTGTTGTAGTGCTTCTATTCCATTGGTGAAGAAGCTTTCAACAGATATAACGTCATCAACATTCCGACACTGCTCCCAGCAAATTATTTTTTTCATGTTGGGGAACAGATGATAGTCAGATGGGACCAAATAAGGAGACTAGGGAAGGTCATCAACCAGTTCAAAGCCACAGTCACACACATTGAAACCAAGGAGATATCTGCTGGAGAATTCTCCTGATGAAACAAAACCTCTTTCCTCAGTTTTCCAGGGCGTTTGGTCTAGATAGCCATTCGTAATTGACTCAGCAAGTTAGTATAGTACTCTTCATTGATGGTGTGGCCCTTTTCAAGACAGTCAATAAACTGAGGCTATCACCTTCTCTGCAGATAAAACGGCCTAGTTTGGAGACGGCAAGGAGGGGTATTTCCGCTGCATGGATTGTCTCGTTGTCTTTGACTAAAAGTGATGAATCCAACACTCATCATGGGTTAGGAAACGTTCAAGGAATCCAGCGGGATCTGCCTAAAATAATATCAGATTTTCCCATGATGTGATCAGCCTGGTGCGATTTTGATCAGGTATCAGAAGACGTGGCACCGACTGATCAGAAACCTTTGTCATGCCAGGTTCCTTGTACAGAATATTCTCAACTCTCTTGCGGGGTACCCTAATAGCATATATGTGATATATAGTCAACCGCTTGTCATCCATCAATATTTTCCTCGGTGGCGACAGTTACAGGACGTCAAGACTCTCCCTTCCCTTCCTAAATTCAGCAGCCCACTTTTGCACTGTTGATAAAGCCGGAGCGTCATCCCCTAATGTAATAAATATGTCAGCATGAATATTCTTGGGGGCTAAACCCTTTTTCTGCGGGTACTTGATAACACCACGATGATACGTCATCTCAGAAATATAGACAGATACTGAAAGGCCGAAACGTTGTAATAAATATGGCGACAAAGATGAGGACAATAGTCCGAATAATGTAAATAGTGTACATAATACCTCATCTCAGAAATATAGACAGATACTGAAAGGCCGAAACTTTGTAATAAATATGGTCACAAAGATGAGGACAATAGTCCGAATAATGTAAATAGTGTACATAATACCTCATGTCAGAAATATAGACAGATACTGAAAGGCCGAAACGTTGTAATAAATATGGCAACAAAGATGAGGACAATAGTCTGAATAATGTAAATAGTGTACATAATACCTCACCTCAGAAATAGAGACAGATACTGGAAATATTAAATTTATCTGTTAGCTTTAAATTAAAACAAAAATAAAAGCTTCAAGAATGATTTTTTTTAAAATAATTTTAAAACTTCAGTATCGCATTTCTTTGGAGGTACGTACATGTAACTTTTATTATAGCCAACTACGACTGTTTTTACATTTACGTAAGTAGCGAAGTAATCGTTCTAAGTAACACGGTTAATCGAAATAAATGTCGCGTATTTATTTGTTGCATTGTTTTATCTCCGTTCTGTCTTTGTGATTAAATTCGTTATCAAATGTTATTTCGTCATTTCAAAAACTCGGCAGCTGTTTAGTCTCAACAATCACGTGTCCTACATTCTTCCTTTTTTATTTCATTCTTGTTTCTCTACTATCAATTTTGCTCGACACGGAATCATGGGAACGAATTTGTCTGCTGTTTTCGCGGTTGGTGTAATGCCCAACGGCCCGGCTTCATTCTATCCATATGCGCAAATACTCTGATAAAAGCCGTAAGGCACAACGGCCGAAACAACAAAGATACGGATAATAGTCCGAATGTAAATAGTCGAAATAATAATCATGTTTCTTTTTTTATTTTCAAAACAACACATTTCCTAGAAAATATGTTTTTACTTTAGTTAATAAGAATTGGATTGTGGAGGAGATAATAATAATTTACGTATATAAATCTAAATAATTAACCCATAGCTTGGGGGGGAGAAAAATGAATTCATACCTTTCCCAAGGATTGCTAATAAGTGAATATAGCGTACCCTATTGGAATTATAAATAATAACTCCTCATCAGGGAAACGTGATTATGTCTACACTTTAAATGGAGTTTTGCACATCATGAAATTTAAAATCAAAAAGCTTTTAGCATCCCGCTACCAGCTTTTTTTTATCAACATCAATTTTTGCACAATAAGTGGATCACAGAGCTTATTCAGCTTAATGTATATTTTCAGAAAATCTCAACTTCTAATTGGTCACTTAATATTTAATAACATCGACCTAGTTCTTGACCTGACCAAAAAAATAATTCCGCTAAAATCTTTCAAGCCTCTGTGAGCCTAACACGTGACCAAAGTTAGCACTAAAATATGAAACGTCTTTCATCTTCGACAGTGAGCCGATCGAAATCCTTTGAACTCGTCACACAGTTCCAGGCTTTACGTTAAAGTTCCTTAACATGATTCCAGCCTGAAAAAACACTCACTCACACAGCAATATTTTATGACGAAGAATCAACTCAAGTTTTCCACATTCAACTTAATACACGAATCTTTTTCATACGCTTTCAAGCTCAACGTTAATTATTGCAATTAACATAAACACAGCTTGTTAAGAACCACTTACTCCAACTAGAATATTCTCTTCGAACAAGTGAAAACAAATCAAAGAGCGACAATTCCGTAAACCTTAAAGTAAGTCGTAAACAATATTTCTCCACTTTAAATAACAAACGTGAACTCTTTATTTTTTTCTTAAATTACAATAATCCCAAAACACACTTTCTCATTATTGTACAGACCATTCAACAAATTATAATCTATCAAACCAGAAATTTGGTAACTTTTCATCTAAACATAAAAGGACGTTTGAACTTTTTAAAACGACTTCTTTACTCCAGTTGTTTATATAAATATTTTATTCATTGTTGTGCAAAAACTGTTGTTTCTCATGTTGTCCTTCTTCTATGTTTGTTAAAAACTAAGATTTAATGTGAGAGGAAATTGTTAATTTCATCACGCAGCCTCATTTACTCAACAATTTTTCATCCATATAATTTAATCCATTAACACAACCTCCACAAGCTCTGGGAATATTCTCTTATCACTGTAGGGAGACAACGTTTGTTTTCCCCTAGTTTGAATGCATGGGAGTTCATCCCCTTTAGAGAGGAGAACTCTTCTTCCCTTTGTTTTTTTGTTTTTTTTTGCTGCCATTTGGAGTACGGTTAACCACCAGGGCGTCCACGCACGAAGATAGACAACACACACACAGACTAACATAAAGTCATTTTGATTTACCTTGCTAAGGATGGTTCAAGAGCACGAGAAATATGTTTATTTCTTTGTTTGTTTCTGTCGTAAATAAGAGATCGACTGTGACACTCCTTTACGACACCATATTCGTTTACGGCCCATTCTCCGGATTACGACAATCACCCATATTCGAGAATACCAGGAGCATGTGATGTGAACCCTGCTTGTATTTTGCCGAATAAAGCTTGGATTAACTCATCTTCCGAGTCTCAGTCTTCATTCTTGACAATTTATTCGGCAAAAATATCTTATAACCGCCACGTCGGAGTCTGTATCAAGTTTTGGCTATAAACCAAGAGTATTGGATACCGACCCGAATTCAACACATGCCGCCAGAGAATGGCGGCACTGGCATACTATATTCACCAACTATTTAGACGACTACCAAGACAGAATCCCCAACAAACTATGGGCACTGATAAGCCGTGTAAGCCCTACAGCTTTCGAATTCATTGAATCCTGCGAAGATATCGAATCGGCACTAAATCGACTGGATCGACTGTATTTGTTTATATACAGGGTGTCCATAAATTTCGTATGTACTTTAAAAAAATTATAACTTTATTTGTATTTGCGATAGAAATAATCTGTAAAAAATGTTATAAAGTTTAATGTACCTAATTTTAAGTATAGCTAAAATAACTAATGTGATTTCAGGCATTACTGCAAATCAGTTGGCAAATGTTTTCCGTAAACTGCAAAATCGTATTACCCTTTGTATTGCTAATGATGGAGAACATGTGGAAACTTAAATACAATTTCAATAAAACCTTAAAAATATATAGATTTACTCTTTCTAAATTCCCAAACTGACTCCAGCAAATACCTGACACTTCGTGCTACCCTCGACCTTTACAGGCCGAAAATGGACTAATGCTGTCATATTTAGTCAGGAGCTTTCCAGTCTCGATAGAGTCCAAAAGCGTCTCGGTGTCCTTGTGGGTAACAAATTAATTTGCACCCTGAAACCTCTCTCACAGACAATATGAGATGACTCTTACTGTTCTGTTGATACTTCCCTTGAAAATGCCCAGACGAACTACATTCCTTTGTTCCACCAGTTATTACCTTCACGGCTAGGACCCATCATGCTACGCACATTGTAGCGAGCCATCCTCATTCTCGCCGTATTCCATTTGCTTCTTCCAGTGGAACCGACAATCTTAACCTGTTCAAGTCTAGGGTTAACCGCTATCTTCCCTATCTATCCGCATAAACTCTGCATCTTACTCTGTAACCCCCTACCTCGAGTGTCTCTGGGGTCTTTTACAGATCAAGGAGCCACTTGTAGCGATTACTACTATGTTTGACACGCCTACATTTTTCTCAACTGTGATTGGTCAAATAATAAATACTAACTATCACAGGACAATTTATTGATCGCATTCACCACACTGAATTTTTCCTACTGTTAATTCACAAACATGCTTTTGTTACAAAATCACCGATTGGGTAATTTTTCATCCAATCAGATATTTTTTGTGTGCTTCGAGAGCACACAAAAAATATCTGATTGGATGAAAAATTACCCAATTTCACCACGCCAGACGGCCGTTTCCGTCATCTTCACGTCGACTTGGTGGGTCCATTACCGGAAGCCCACGTACATCAATACATTCTCACAATAATCGACAGATTTTCTAGATGGCCAGTTGCAATTCCTCTCCAAGCTACGACCGCTGAATCTGTTGCCAAGGCTATACTGAAACACTGGATCTCGTTTTTTGGATGCCCATCAGTGATAACAACTGATCGCGGCCCACAATTCCAGTCAACACCTTTTAAGGAATTCATAAATCTTCTTGGGGCGAGACATATATCTACCACAGCATATCACCCTTGTGCTAATGGCCTTGATGAACGTTTTCACCGCCAGCTAAAGGCCGCATTAACTAGCTCCAGTGCTACTAACCAATTATCCTGGATGGACAATTTACCCCTGGTAATGCTTTCACTCCGGTCACAAGTTAAGGAGGATCTTCAATGTTCACCAACTGACCTTGTTTTTGGACAACCATTGGTTTTGCCAGGACAATTTCTGTCTGATAGCTCAGCCTCAGACCCTTCTTAATCTTTTATCCAATATCTACAGAGTAGGATGTCTACTTTCCTTTACACCTACTCGGTTTCAAACTAAGGATATCTTCGTTCCTACCTTTTTGAATAAGTGCGACTTTGTCTTTATTCGACAAGATGCAGTTAGAAAGCCACTCACCCCGAGTTACTCAGGTCCGTTTCGCGTCCTTGCTCGGCATAATAAATTCTATACCGTTCAACTTCCTCGTGGACGATCCAACATTTCGATTGATCGCCTTAAGCCAGCTTACATAGAACAACCAGCATTTACACACTCATTTGTTTTCGCTACAGAAATTCACTAAAATAGGTGAAATAAGCATAAAAAGAAAGACTCGGCGTTATTGAAGAACTTGTTGGGATTGCTATGAAATTAGTGTGAAATCAGAAGGGTTTTAGGTTTGAGATAATAAGCGTGAAAAGCATGTTCTTCATATTAATCACAACAATATTAAGCGTAGACATACAAGTTGAATAAATCTCAAGGCAATATTGAACAAAGAAACAAAGGTAGTCGTGAATTCAATTAGAAATAAACATTGAACATTTATATTAAATTATAATACAATTTGGAAAAGGTTGTGTTTCAGTTTGATTATCTGAATGTTTGACGAAAAGTTGAATGAAGTATTTTATGAATTCAAAGTTCAGGAATGTTCCTTTGTTTAGCAAAAGTATTCACATAAAAATTTAAGGAAAATTTATCGAGGGATAAATTTTAAAGTAATGTAGTTGCGAGATTTTTTGCTGATTTTTGTATGTTCTTGTTTTGACAGAGTTATTCACCTTGGACTGTATTTTTTATATTAATGCTTGAATAGCAGTTTCTGTTTAGTAGTGTAGATAACACTTTTTTGGAAATGTACAATGATTTCAGAGAGAGAGAGAGAGAGAAAGAGGTTGAAGGTTGAGTCAGGTGTTGACGCGCGAAAAGTCCTTTAAGTCAAGATGTAGACACGCGTGGATCTCTGCGGAAATCTCTCTGAAGGCGAATTACTGACTGGTGAATTGGACTGAGATTCGTCCTTTTATTTACTCTGAGAAGTTAGAACAGGCTCCCAGGGATTTTGGCGACAAGAACATTCTGGGGTCGTCTCGACCAATAATAAGCCGAGTTTCGCAATGTGTGGTGTTGATTGGTCGAAACTAGCTCTTATGGAAAATTTCACCTTTAAACGGGGTGAGTGGAAAAATATGGACGATTCTACAAACTATAATTTCATTAGGCCGAAAACATGGTTTTAACAAACTTATTTGTTCGATGTTCTGCTGTGACATGTTTACCAGTCACTTCTCTCTAATTCCCAACCGCCCCACTAGGCAAGATGTGGCACAAGGCCAGTTTTTAATGTGGGGCGTTCCGAGACCGCAGGCTCAGGCAAAAATTGCCTGCAGACCCCATACAAAGGGGTTGGGTTTGTCTACCTCTCCAAACGAGACTGCTGGGATTGCTATGAGTTTGAATTTGTTATCAGAAGGTTTTAATATTAAGATGGTTAGTTTACGGGCATGTTCACCATATTAATCCATAACAATATAGAATATAGGCATTCAAAACGAATCAATCACAAGGCAATTGAATAAGAAACAACGGTAATTTAGGTTTCAATAAAAACAACAGACATTTATGTACAATTAATATACAATTAGAAAACTTGTGGTTTGATAATGCAAGAATTGTCCATGTATAAATTGGATGTCTTATTGATTTACAGTTCAAAATTATTCATGTGTTAAAGAACTGGTCAAATAGAGTAAAATGGAAAATATTACTTATACAGAAATTTGTGTAGTTTGTGTGCGTGAATAAAGTAGAGTATAAATGTCTTATTTTTCTAGAGTTGTTTAACTTTGATTGTTCTGTATTTATCTTTTGTTAAATACAATTTCTATTTTAGTAGTGTGTAACAACACTTTTCTTAGAAAGTTGTAAGTGAATTTTGAGAGAATAATGTTGGTGTTTGAGTCAGCAGTTGACGCGCGAAAAGTTTCTTAAGTCAAAATAGTGACACGCGTGGATTCGTGTAGCATCTCTCTGAATCTAAGTGACTGACTGGTGAATTGGGTCGAAATGGTCCTTTTTATTTGTTTTTGGAATCCAAAATAGGCTCCAGTGAACTGGGCGCGCAAATAGGTTTTCGACAATTGTTACATATGTTGGTGTTGTCTCAACCAATAAAAAGTCGAGATTTGCAATGTGAGGTGTTGGTTGGTTAAAACTGATTCTGATGGAAGAGTGTATTTTATCTCGGGAGTGAGTAGAAAATATGGACGATTCTATCAAGACTCTGCCATTCGGCGTAGACTCATCCGAGTTTCTCTCCGCCCAGAAACAGAGAATTCGACAAAAGAGGAAGAGAAAGCCTTCTCCTCGTTATAGTCACTTAGTTGCCAATCATTTCAAGCTAGCAGTTTTATGCTGTAGAGAGATACGAAACTAACTGTGCGTATTCTGACAGGAAAAATTAACACTTTACAATAGGTTGAGAGCATCTCTTCTGCTTATATATTTTGATAAATTTTTGTAATTTTTTTATTAAAACTATTTCTTTTCAAATTTCTTTCTTTATACAATTGTAAATAGTAAATCGTTATAATAAATATCGCAGTGTACGTGATTAAACATATTTATAATCTTGTAAATAAAGATAAACCTTGTCGAGTTCGTAAAAAAAAGTGTATAGCAATAATAACGGCATTAAGGGAATAACTGCCATTTTGACATCGTTTATTTTACGAAGGTTAAACATTGTCCACGTTTTTTTTTTCTTTATAAGTCCAAAACATTTTCGTTATACGATGCTTTGACTGATTACTTTTTCAATTAAAAAAAATCATCCTTTGACCTCTTGTGCTCATTTTTTAATAATAATAAAAAAAAGTGCTATCAAATGTCATACTTTCATAAATCTGTCATAAAAGCAAAATATACTTGTAAATAAATTGTGAATAAAAATTTGACTGACAATTTCCTGCCATAACAATTGTGTTAATAATAATGTGTTGAAAATAAATAAATTCATCATTTGTTTCTTGTTAACATATTCGTTGTCAAATACTATTCCGCCATTCAGTAATCCGAGATTCATTTTTGCAACAGCCGTTTAGTCGCGTGTCCTACTTTTTTCTTTGTTCTTGTTTCTATTCCATCAACTTTGCTCTCCACAGAATCATGGAAAAGAATTTGTCTGCTGTTCTTTACGGAAAAAATGATTTACGTATAGTGAGTAAAAAACAAAGACATTTGTCGTTTTCTACAAAATCTTTCAAACTTTTGTTTTCATTTCGTTTCGTCTGTTCTTTTATAGACCCTTCGACAT
Source organism: Acanthosepion esculentum (assembly GCA_964036315.1). NCBI lineage: Eukaryota > Metazoa > Mollusca > Cephalopoda > Sepiida > Sepiidae > Acanthosepion > Acanthosepion esculentum. The sequence continues at coordinate 16,876,417 of OZ038492.1, read as the reverse complement.
TATTCGTTGCATGCTTTCGTTCGCACTGAGATGCGAAATATAAAAAATGTAATGTCCTTTATTTTAATGTTATTTCAAATTTAGCAGCTTTAGGCTTACAGAATAAATTAGATAACCTGTTCTAATGTCGTTTCGAGACATTGAAAAGAAGATTAACACAGCTTGTCAGTAATTTTCCTAATTTTATCAGTTATGTTTTTTTTTTTGTTTTTTTTTTATATGAAATTGATTCAGTTCATAATGTCCTACTTTATTTCTCTCTTGGCTTCTTTTTCTTAAACTTGCTGCAGAATTATTATTTTTCAATCCGTTTATGATGACTTTTTTAAACAATTTTCAAACTCTCTACTATCTCTGATTGTAATTGACATCAACAAAAAAAAAAAATAAAAAACTAAAAAAAGTTTTTTTTTTCTCATTGCAAACTTGTAACAAATTACATTTTGTAAAATCACATAAAAAATTAAGTTTTCCTAATTTAAATTTCTTAATCTATAAAAACTAAAATAAATAAATAAAACTGTTTTCATACGCGGAAATTTAATAATTGTAAAAAAAATAAATAATTAAATAAAAAATAGATACATTGACAAAACTCACTTTTTACAATAATAAAAAAAACATTTTTCTATTCACAAATGTGGTTTGAGAAAAAAATATTACAAAAAAAAATTTTTTTTAAATCCCTACTTTTATTTTATGAATTGACCTGTAACTCAAGTTTAAGTATTAACATAATTTTTATTGTTAATTGATAATTAAATTAACTCTGTTAATTAACAACGATATTAGTGGTTTTAATTAGGTACCTCAAAAAAAGCGATAAAATATAAAAAAAATACATTTTAAAAATGAAAAATCTTTAATTTCACACTAAGAACTTAATATTTCCAACAAGCAAAATACTTTGCTGTATTTAAAACTCAAACAAACAAAACTAATAGGAATGATTTGGTGGGGGGGAGGAATTGCACAAATCGGCCCTCTTGATTAATCTGTCAACAATTCTCATTGGTAAAAAACATTTAAAAGTAAAAAAAAATGTGATTTTTTTTCTGGAACTTTATTTATGGAAGATTAACCAATTTAATGTTTAAATCTAAATAAAAACAAATATTACTTTTAGTTTGAAATATCACAGAAAATCTTTTTTTTTAACGTGGATGTGGGTGCTTTTGTAAAGTGTTGACCGATTTTTAGTGTAATATTTGACATTTGTTGTGGCCGGTTTATGTGTTTAGCGATAAACACGAATATCTTCAGAAATGCCCACAATAAGCATGGCAGACTCGGGATGTGAGTCCGCGTAAAGAAATGTAGAGAAACGATAAGAACCTATACATATATATATATATATATATATATATATATCGATTTTCCAAGCATAGCTTAGATGTGGCACAAGGCCGAAAGTATGGGGCACCCAGTGAGGATCGAACTCACTACTCAGTCGTAATTGTTCTAGCGAGACAAGCTTGCTAACCATTACACTGCTTCGAGGTGCCCATATATCAATCTGACACATTTCACTTTGGTAAAGCTTCATCAGACAATGATATTCTCTGAAGTTTTACTAAAAGTGAAATAGTTTAGACTGATAAACATTTCCTGTTTTTTCTTTATCTCATCATTCTGTCAGATTCCGATCTATGTTTGAACTCATATATATATATATATATATATATATATATATATAATTTTAAGGTATACTATGTTTATGGGTTAAAGTGCTCAATATCATGAATAGAGTGTATGTAAATATAAAAGTGGACATTGAAGTCAACACTCAAAGGTGACAGTCTATTTCATGCTTAAACACAATCATCAGGACATATATACACACACACACATATATATTTCTGACACAACCCCATCTTCCACCAGTACCATCCACCTTCCGGTGTTCTATAAGTATGTTGAGTTCATTATACTACAGCTTTTTCAACCTGCCTAAGGAGGTCTAGTGATCGAAACCCTGGTAGCATGGTTGTGAGAGATTTTTTTTTACAGCCTGAAGATGAATGCGTGAAGCATTTGAAAGTACTAGCTGAATTAAAAAATATACAATATCCATTTTATACATAAGGATCTCATCATTCAGTGGATTATTAGTAGTATAATGCTTATAATTATGTCTTGTAAGAAATTCTGCAAATTAAGCGCCTATTGGCTAATTTTGTAACGACCAATCTCATTGGTCGAACTTTGACTGGTTTTTTTTGAATCAGTCGCGAGAAAGGATTAGAAGTGTCCGGACTCATTTTGAATCTTTGACGGGGCCTTGAGTGCCCAAGCCTAAATTAATTAGACATTGAATGTCCAGCAGCATCCAAAATGGAAATGCTTCAGAGGCTGTCGCGACAAATCCTCGGAAGAGACCGGACTCACTGGAAACAGCTTAATAGGGCCTTGAGTGCCCAAGCCTAATAATTAGGCATAGGAGTTTCTACTTGCGCAACCACATGGTAATGCGCCTCCACACCAGCAAGACTGCCTTTCTCGGTTGAGATACAGAAGAAGAAGAGACTTTCCTTTTTTTTCATTGAACTACACTACCCTGTTCCCAGGGGCAAAAAAGGGCAAAATCTTTTTTTGCAAGGTTGCAATAAAATTTGTCTTGTGTTTTAAGGTAAGCCTTGTTGATTTGTTTGACTTTCTTGTCCCTGCCAAAGGTTAATCTGTGTGAGAAGAAATTCTCACAGTCTACTAGTGAAGGGATTTCGCCAATAATTGCATTAATATTGCTAATTGATTCAAAGTATGATTAACTCTTTGTAATATATATACATATATATATACATATATATATATATATATATATATATATATATATATAGCAAATATTATGTTTTATCAAAAGATGATTGACCAGTGTATTTCTGGAAGATGATTTTTATGCAGTCTTTAAAAATATATATATATATATATATATTCTTCATCTATATATATATATATATATATATATATATATTCTTCATCTTTCAAACTTAACATCTGATTTCTTCCCAACATTCCATTTTTTGCCTCTGATTATACCACTGCAGATTTTGAATTTAAAATCTCCTTCTTAAATTAGGTCAGATTATACCTATAGTGACCTACTTTTTTGTAGTAGCAGATATGTCACATATACAGTGTTAATCCAAAAATCACCCATTAAACCTATGATAATGTCATGACCTCGTTCTACTATACTCTCTTTACCAATTCCTTTTTGATGAAGAACGCACTTGACCATGTGTAAAGTAGTTTACAACTGACCTAAAAAAATTAATGATGAAATGTGAAGTAATTTTGTAAATTGCATTGTACTTAGAAAATCTTAGAAACTTCCAGTTGCCCTGTTATCTTCTTCCTGTTTAATATTTACTGAAAATAAAAGTAAAATTAAGAAAAGATAACAATTAATCTTGTATTTATATTTTTTTCTGTGTGTCCGCTTACATTCTACAGCATAGACAATAAACAGACAATTCACAGGTGTCACTTGTGTGACAGATTGCCACCGTGCATTGGTCTCTTCAGCCACAGACGTGTTTCGTCAAGTCCATGGTCACTGATGACCAGCTGAGGCGTCTTTTATTTTTAACTGTTTCATCCCAAGCAAGTCACCATTTTTTTCTTTGTTATCAACCTTGATTACATATTGGGAAACTTCCCTCAACAAACATCATCATCTACATTTTATATTTTCCATGAAGACTCTCAAATCCATATCCTGCAAAAGAAAATTGACGTATATTTACTATGCAGATGACCTATCACTAATACCACAGTTCTCCTGCATCATATAGAAAATATCGCGACGTTGGACACTTTATCAATGCCTCTAAAACAGAGTTCATAACTTTCAACCAGCAAGGCTCAATACAAACTCTCTCAGGTGAACCAATAAAATCTGTCGAATGTTTTACATACCTTGAAAGTGAAATAAATTCTACTGAAAAAGATGTGAAAATTTGTATAGCTAAAGCCTCGACCACCATGAATAAAATGGATGTAATCTGGAAATCTTATCTAACCAAGAGCTGGTCAGGCATAACAATGTTGAAAGTCCTGAAAGGTGTGATTTGTGTGACAGCGTGCTCCCTGCGCAACCGGCCTGTTCAGCCATAGATGGGTTGGATCAAAATGGGTTTTGATCAAAATGTTCAGCCAAAGATTGGTTTGGTCATTGATAACAGGCGGAGGCTTCTAATTATTTCTTTTTAACCATTTCATCCCAAGCAAGCCACCTTTTCTCTTTGTTATCAATCTTGACTACAAATTGGAAAACTCCCCTCAACAAACATCATCGTTTAGGTTTAACTTTATCACGAAGACTCTCAAGTCCATATCCTACCAAAACGTTGACATATATTGACTATGCAGATGACCTATCACTGCAGCCACCATTACCAACGCCACAGTTCTCCTGCATCATATAGAAAATGTCCCTAACGACGTTGGACGCTTTATCAATGCCTCTAAAACAGACTTCTTTAGTTTCAACCAGAAAGGCACAATAAAAACTGTCTCAGGTGACACCAACAAAATCTGCCAAATCTTTTACATACCTTGAAAGTGAAATAAATTCTACTGAAAAAGATGTGAAAATTTGTATAGCTAAAGCCTAGACCGCCATGAATAAAATGGATGTAATCTGGAAATCTTATCTACCAAGAGCTGGTCAGGCATAACAATGCTGAAAATCCTGATAGAGACTGCTATCACATCATCCTGGAGAAGGTTGTTTTTTTCTTCTGCCCCCCCCCCCCCCAAATGATTGATAATGATGTTGCAGCCTATATGTTGAGTCAACCAAAATATATTTTGTACCCAAACCTCCTTCCATGGAGGATTTCTGGGAGAGCTGTGACATGAGTAAGAAATCATATGCTCAGTTATTCACATGTTTATGGCTTTCCTAGGATTTTTTATCAATGAAATTAGTGACCTTCAGTTTCCAATGTCATTGCAAATTGGCACGGCCATTTTGTTTCACTCGGTCATGATTTAAACCAATTGGAAATCTTTTTCCCATTTCCTCCTCCTGCTTATAAAGGCAATATCTGTACATCATAAATTTGGGCAGAAAATGTTTAATATCTCAAAAGCTATTCATTTTAAGATCCTAAGTAATCAGTATTTGATTTCCTTTACATATACATATGTATAATATGACCACTTTTGTAAAACTTTATTTTTCTAGTTTGTTTAATGGCATATCAACTCCTTATAGGTTATTTAATGGTGAAATTTAATTTTCTTGGGAGCTTTGGTAATTTTTTTTTCAAAAATGTATGGCTGGTAATTTTCCTCTTTTTTTTTTCCCCCAATAATGTCTTGCTGGTAACTTTTTTACTATGAAAATGTATTGCTTATTCTTATTCAAAATACACACACACACACATACATACATACATACATATACATACATATATATATATATATATATATATATATATATATATATATATATATATATATTTAGTTTATGCAAAACTAGGTAATCCATATGGGAAGACCCAAGGAGGATAAAGTCCAGAGAGCTCAATGTAAATCAGAGCTAATAATTTAAATAAAAATAAAAACAGACCACTTTAAGGTTCTTTAAAGTGGTCTGTTTTTATTTTTATTTAATATATATATATATATATATATATATATATATATATATATATTTTACAGTGACGTTCACTCTTTTCAATGGTAGAGGGTTATATTTGGAGGCCATTTGTGTGTATAATATATGACAATGGTTTACCACAGCCTTGAACAGGTTAAGATTGTAGTTTTCGGGGAAACATCCTGTTGGGAATCCACAGCAGACCAGTGGTTCATGGGAAGAAGCTTTTCGATTGGAACTTACTTCTCATTGATGGAATACAGAGGGAATGTGGGTAGTTGGCTACTATGTAAGTGTCATGGTATATTCTTGCTGTGAAAGTTTACCTTGACGGGACCAGGGAATGTAGTTCTTCTGAGCACTTTCCGTGGTAATTGTGGTAGAGCAGTGAGAGGCTTACCACATCTTGCCTATGGGAGAGAGTTTGGAGGGTGGACAATAGTTTGTAACCCACAAGGGCTCAGACATGCTTTGGAACCCTATCAAGGCTGGAGAGCAAGGTCTGGTAGCTCCTGTCCATATATGATAACAGTATTCCGTTTTTGGCCTGATCTGGCTCTTGTAAAGGAGGAGGATAGCAGGAGAAGTCGGGTACTTACTGGAGTGGTACAGGGAGCCAACCATTTTATCTACATTCTTAGCAATGGATTGTATGTACGAGTTCCACTTGAGATCAAGTTTGAGTTTGAGGCCCAATAGTCATGGTGCTTCCTCCGAGAGGACATCTGTTCATCCTGATTGGTGGTAGTTTGAGGTTAGATCAGCGATGATGGTACATAACTAGCCTGGTCTTCAAGGCACTGAATGTAACCAGGTAGATTTTACTCCATTGGGTAGTTTGTGCAAGATTGGAAGAGAGTTCACTCACCAATCTCTGACTGTTGAGTTTTAGAGGTGCGTCCGTATTTTGTCGTATCATCAGCATAGATATTTACAAATGATCTGAGAATATTCTTAGGCAGATCATTTATGCAGATCAAAAAGAGGGTTGGTCCAAGGAGTGATCCCTGGGAGATGCCCACGTTGACCTCTAGGGATTCGGGGACCTACCTGTTAGTGATTCCATAACTGAAGAGTTTGTGCAGTAAGCCTCTGCGCCACACCTTGTTGAAGGCCTCTGACATATCTAGTGCTATGGTCCTTGTTGTAGGTTTGTCGTCAAGACCCTCACTGATTCTGTGAGTTAGGATGTTGACAGTGGATCGGACCAACCAAAAGCCATACTGCTTGTCACTGAAGAGTTTGTTCTTTTCTAAGTGCTTGATGACCTTCTTATTGATCATAGCCTCTGCTTGCTGATGATAGTGAGGAGACTAATGGATCTGTACTGGAAGATCACAGGCCTGTGTTCTTGAAAACCAGTCATACACTTGGCACTTTCCACAGGTTTGGGAAGGATTTCTCCTTTAAGCAGTGGTTGAATAATTTTGCTAGGATTGGGGATAGTTCTGGGTTGATCTTCTTAAGGACAACCACCAGAATTTTGTCTGGACCAGTGGCTTTCTTAAGGTCAAGGCCTTTGTTAAATCTAGAGACCTCATGTGCTGTGATGGTAACATTACTGAGATTTTGGTCAGCGAGACATGGTGACTTGGGGAGGGGATGATCTTTGTTATCTAATGTTTTGAGACAAAGATGGAGTCTAACAGGTTTGCCGTATTGGTTGAGGAAGATATCACCTCGGGGCCATTTATAATTGTGGGCACAGCTGCTTTACCTCTGTTCATGATTTGGTTGGTGATCTTCCAGAATTCACGGGATCCAATTTGGGTTTTTTTTTCAACCTTGGTATAGACCACTCATGTGTAGCTGCACTTGACATTTTCTAGGACTATTGTGGGCAGTTCTGAATGTGGTGAGGCCCAAACTATTTCACTCCTTGCGATAGATATTGAAGTAGTAGTTTCAGTGAGTTATGGCTACAGCGCATTCAGGAGTGAACCAGAGTTGACTGGTTTTTGCTGGAATTTCTTTTGGGGTATAAAACTCTCCATTCCAAAAAGGACCCAGTCAGTGACAAGGGCAGCAATTTTGGAGAAGGTTTGGAGGAGAGCTTCCATCATATAGGATTGAAAGCTGTCCCAGTCTGCCTTTGCATATTGGAAAATTCTTCTATGGAATGGTACATCAGGGGATGCTTTATGTTTGGCATCAATCTGAACACTGATGAGAGAATGGTCTGACATACCCAGTGGAGGTAAAACTTTTGATAGGTATTTGTCAGTGAAGGGGGTTAGGAAGAAGTTGAGGAGGTTCACCTGATGTCCCGTCATGTCCAGGACCCAGGTAGGTTCCACAATGACCTGGCTTAGTTCATAGGTGAGGGAGAAGTCTCTGCAATATCTGCTTTTAATAATGGTTTTGTTGGCATGCACTCCTTGTGGTATTGAAGTCACTGCAGATATGAAAGCTGGCCAAAGGAAATTGAGTAAGGATATTGTCAATCTTCTCAGATATTTAGTTGAACATTTTCATCCTGACGATGGTTGAGAGCTAAGACAAATGTGGCACT
>OZ038492.1:16788297-16863297 GCA_964036315.1 Acanthosepion esculentum | reverse complement strand
AGTCTGTAGGCTAAACCTAGCTGGGGCTCTACTCTAGTGTGTAGGCAAAGCTTAGCTGGGGCTCTACTCTAGTCTGTAGGCAAAGCTCAGCTGGGGCTCTACTCTAGTCTGTAGGCAAAGCTCAGCTGGGGCTCTACTCTAGTCTGTAGGCAAAGCTCAGCTGGGGCTCTACTCTAGTCTGTAGGCAAAGCTTAGCTGGGGCTCTACTCTAGTCTGTAGGCTAAACCTAGCTGGGGCTCTACTCTAGTCTGTAGGCAAAGCTTAGCTGGGACTCTACTCTAGTGTGTAGGCAAAGCTTAGCTGGGGCTCTACTCTAGTCTGTAGACAAAATCTAGCTGGGACTCTACTCTAGTGTGTAGGCAAAGCTTAGCTGGGGCTCTACTCTAGTGTGTAGGCAAAATCTAGCTGGGACTCTACTCTAGTGTGTAGGCAAAGCTTAGCTGGGGCTCTACTCTAGTCTGTAGGCAAAACCTAGCTGGGGCTCTACTCTAGTCTGTAGGCAAAACCTAGCTGGGGCTCTACTCTAGTCTGTAGGCAAAGCTCAGCTGGGGCTCTACTCTAGTCTGTAGGCAAAGCTTAGCTGGGGCTCTACTCTAGTCTGTAGGCTAAACCTAGCTGGGGCTCTACTCTAGTGTGTAGGCAAAGCTTAGCTGGGACTCTACTCTAGTCTGTAGACAAAGCTTAGCTGGGACTCTACTCTAGTCTGTAGGCAAAGCTTAGCTGGGACTCTACTCTAGTCTGTAGGCAAAGCTTAGCTGGGACTCTACTCTAGTCTGTAGGCAAAGCTTAGCTGGGGCTCTACTCTAGTCTGTAGACAAAATCTAGCTGGGGCTCTAGTCTGTAGACAAAATCTAGCTGGGGCTCTAGTCTGTAGGCAAAGCTTAGCTGGGGCTCTACTCTAGTCTCTAGGCAAAGCTCTGCTGGGGCTCTACTCTAGTCTGTAGGCAAAGCTCTGCTGGGGCTCTACTCTAGTCTGTAGGCAAAGCTCTGCTGGGGCTCTACTCTAGTCTGTAGGCAAAGCTTAGCTGGGGCTCTACTCTAGTCTGTAGACAAAGTTTAGATGGGGCTATACTCTAGTCTGTAGGCAAATGTTTGTTGGTGCTATACCTTGGTCTGTAGGTAAATTTTGGCTTGGGCTATACTTGGGTCTATAGGCAAATGTTGGCCGGGTCTGTTCTCATGACTGTCAGTAAACGTTGGCTGGGCTATAAAGTTGGCAAGCATTCATTTGGAAAGGGTCCTGCAGGGGATACATTTGCCATATTCTAAGCTCCAACATCTGAGCATGCAATGCTCACATAATATGACACACTTCTAGGTTACATGATAGGATTAGTAAAAAATCTTTAACCTGACTGCTTTTTATTATAATCTTTGAAATTACCAAGGCGCTCAACTGAATTATTTTTGGCATGTCTTCAACAGTGTTACCTTGCCCATCTTGCCAATAGAGGCATTATGGTTTTATAATACAAAAGTTGCAAGGAAAAATATAGGGCCAGACAAATTTAGATATAAACAGATGGTTTACAGTAATATTTCTGGGTGCATTTGTCACTAGCATTTTAAACAAAAAATCGTTTTTCTTTTTAGATGAGATTCACATATGGAGTTTGGAAAATATTGATTGATTTTAAGCTCTCAAAATCTTGTCTACTCTTCCTCCATTTTTTCTCAAATCTTGTGCTATCATTATTAACAGGATTACCTTCCTTGTTAAGAACTCCTTAACACTTTATTTTGGCCTGGATTTTATCATTTGCAGAAGTTCAACTGGCAATGCAGGACGTAGGCATCTGTGGTTCCGATGTCCATTATTGGACACATGGAAGAATTGGTGATTTTATATTGACGTCACCAATGCTTTTGGGTCACGAAGCTAGTGGAGTGGTCAGCAAACTTGGTTCAGGGGTCACAAACCTTGAAATTGGTGAGTAGATATATGAGGTTTGATCAAAAAGTCTCAAGACATTTACGGTAATGGAGCTGCTAAAGTCAGCAGAGTTAAGCCATTTGGCACAGATTCATGTTGAACTCTGTCATGCATACACACTAAGTTATAATGTTCTTGTTCACTTCCATTGTTTATTACAGCGTTTAGAAGGAAAGAGTGTAGAGTTTGGTTGTCTTACCACATAAGCTAATGTTTCAATAGAGACTATGGCTTGTGCTAGTTTTTGGCCAGGTCTGACAGCCACCATATTCCCCAGATCTCACCCATTGTGACTTTTCCTCTTCAAAAATCAAATACCACTTGAAAGGAACAAGATTTCAAGGCGACAAAGAAATCCAAGAGATTGTGATGAGACAACTGCTCACTATCTAAGTGTGTTGATCTATCTAAGTGTGTTGATCTATCTATCTATCTATCTATCTATCTATCGATCTATCTAAGTGTGTTGATCTATCTATCTATCTATCTATCTATCTATCGATCGATCGATCTATCTAAGTGTGTTGATCTATCTATCTATCTATCTATCTATCTATCTATCTAGATAGATAGATAGATAGATAGATAGAAGTAGTTCCAGGAATGCTTCCATCAATGGAAATGATGATGGATAAAGTAGAGTGCCTTCAGAAGGGAACTACTTTGAAGGGGATTAAATTCTGAATTGATATGTGTTGTAGTTTTCTTTTAGCACCAGTCCTGATAATTTTTGATCAGACCTCATAACAATGTTTATTTCTTTTAATTTCTCTATCATTTACTCTTGAACAGGTTCTTTTACAGTAGGATTAGTTACTGAATGAGCCGTCCAATATTGTTTGATTGGAATGTTGGAGAATTTAATTGGACATTATTTACATTATTCAGACTATTGTCCTCATCTTTGTCGCCATATTTATTACAACATTTTGGCTGTTGTACACTCCGGCTTTCTTTTGGTGGTTGGAATTTCGAACTGGACCCTTTATTTCGCTCACTGGGGTAGGCTGTTCTAGTTCCACGTGCCATGTTTAATGGATGTCAGTTATCAAATATCTCCTGTTAATTCCCCTCTGAAAGTTCTTCACTGCCTTAACCAGGTATTGAACTCACACTCTTTTTGGTCCTGTCACTGGATTTAACTAATGCCTTTATCCACTGTGCCATGTGTCCTCAAGGACCCAAAGAGTATGAGTTCAATACCCGGCTAAGGCAGTGTAGAACTTTCAGAGGGGAATTAACAGGAGATAACTGATAACTGACATCCATTAAACATGGCACGTGGAATGAGAACAGTCTACCCCAGTGAGCAAAATAAAGGGTTCAGTTCAACATTCCAACCACCTGATGAAGGTTGGAGCATACAATGGCCGAAACGTTGTAATAAATATGGCAACAAAAATGAGGACAATAGTCCAAATAATGTAAATAGTGTACATAAAACCTCATCTCAGAAATATAGACAGATACTGAAAGGCCAAAACGTTGTGATAAATATGGCAACAATGATGAGAACAATAGTCCGAATAATGTAAATAATGTACATAATACCTCATCTTAGAAATATAGACAGAATTTAATTGGAGTTAAGTAAAAATTTTTATGTCAGAGTTAGTTTACTGGTCAAAAAAAGACTCTATGTAATACCTTCCAATAGTGATTCAAAATGATATCGCTACAAATTAGAACAACAACAGAAAAAACTGAATATTAACTGACCTGAGTCTTACAACAAAGAAGACAAGGATATTAACTTGAATTCATCTGAGCATCTTGGACAAAAATGATAATGGCAATGATATTCATTCATTAAATATTAATGACATCTCAGTCTCAAAGTAAAGCAACAATTTGATCTAAATGGAGCAGGTACTTGAAAATAGCACAGTGGATGAAACAATGTAGGAAATCGTAAACATGAATCAAAATATAATACTTATAATGCGTCATGTAAGAAAAATGTAGACAAAGCTGAACGGCTTTTATTATTTGCATATAAAGATGTTTCTTAGTTATTTATCATCAAATTTGTGTTTAATGCTACTACTAGTAATTATTTCTTGAAGGTGATCGCGTGGCCGTTGAACCTGGTGTGCCTTGTCGGATGTGTAAATTTTGTAAGAATGGACGCTATAATCTTTGTTCCGACATCCGTTTCTGTGCTACTCCTCCAATCCATGGAAACCTGGCAAAGTATTATTGCCATGCTGCTGATTTCTGTTACAAGTAAGTAAAAGACAATGTTTTTATTCATCTTCTTTGAATTTTTGAAATGAAGTTTTTCCATTTTCATTCTGTGTTTTTTTTTTTCTTCTGTCCCTCCTTGCTTTCAACCTGTCCTGTGAGTATCAGATTTTCCAAACCCTCTTTCCTTATTATGTGCCCTCGAAATTTCAATTCTCTCTTTTTGATGTTAAGTATTAATGTCCTTTTTCTTTCCATTTTCTCTAAAACTTTCTCACATGTTTGGCCCAGCGTATGCTCAGCATCCTTCTGTAGAATCATATTTTTATTTGCTTCAAGTCTCTTTTTCATTTCTGTAGGAGATAATTTTTCTTGCCAGGATCCATCCCTGCACATTTATAAATCTGTCATTTGTTCACACATTGAGTATTGCCGCCATATCTGGCCAGGCGCTCCTGCTATATATCTCAAGATTCTTGACAAAATCAAAAGAATTGTCTGCAATGTTATTGGTCCTGACCTGGCATCTCAACTTCAGTCACTTTCTCACCATTGTGATATATAATTCCCTCTCTCTCTCTTTTCTATAAATGTTTTCATGATAATTATTCTGATGAGTTCTCCTTGGTACCTCAACTGCTTGAATTTAAGTGTACTACTAGATTGGCAATTAGGTCTCATCTTTTTATTGTTGGAATTGGTCGATGTAACTAAGATCTATTCTAATATTTTCTTCTCTTGCACTTCTCACCTGTGGAACTCTCTTCCAGTTTCTTGCATCCCTACCACCTAAAATTCTCAAAAATTTAAATGCAGCATCAATTGCCAACCTAAAGACAATCTATAATCTGCAGCCAATGTTTGGGGATTAATCGCATCTGTTCATTATTTACATTATTCAGACTATTGTCCTCATCTTTGTCGCCATGTTTATCACAACGTTTCGGATGTTTTATCACAACGCTCTGGCCTTCTTCAGGTGGTTGGAATGTCAAACTGGACCCTTTATTTTGTTCACTGGGGTAGACTGTTTTAGTTCCACGTGCCATGTTTAATGGATGTCAGTTATAAGTTATCTCCTTGTTAATTTCCCTCTGAAAGTTCTCCACTTCCTCAACCGGGTATTGAACTCACACTCTTTATGTCCTGTCACTGGATCTAACCAAACAACATGCAATAATAGCAAAAAATTGCAATATGAGCACTGGTAAAAATGGTTGCTGAAGACATTAGTTTCATAATACCCAGAAATTCATACACAGATGTCCTCAAGGACACATGGCACAGTGGATAAAGGCGTTGGTTCTACCATTTCAATTCCGTTTCTGGACACACTGGTATCTCTCAACAATAACTGCATGTCCACACCAAACCTACTGATGGTCATTGCTACCTCAGTTTCATTAGCTGCCACTCCACCAATCTAAAGACAATCTATAATCTGCAGCCAATGCTTGCGCATTAAATGCATCTGTTCATATAAGGAAGATTACAACAAATACATAGGACAACTTTCACTTTCTTAATAGGAATTTCCCACTCAAAATAATCAATGAATCTATCACCAAGGCTTCTAAACATAACAGAAACACTCTCCTTACTTACGAAACTAAAAAAGAATAATTTCAGAATCCCCAGAGTCTTTTATTTTAATTATAACATCCACAAACTTTCCCACATATTAACCAAACAATTCCAACATTTAAAACTAGACAATACTGTTAGTAAATTATTTAGTGATAACCCCCTACACGTAAGGTGACAGCCCCACAACCTCTTCAGACTTTTAACATCATCCAGCATCAGCAACACATCACCTTGCCAAGGGAATGGCATCTGCAACAAACCCTGGTGCTTGTGTCTGCAAAAACATTACTCACAGCATTTACACCACCCTTGAATTTAAGCATGCTACTAGATTGGCAATTAGGTCTCATCATTTTATTGTTAAAATCGCTCTATTTAAATTTCCATAATATAGATTTAACTTAATTCACTACTATATTTCCATAATATACACTCCCCTGCAACTCTTTGGGTGTCAAAGGTGTAACTGGTTCTAATTTCTATATTCTCTCCCTGTCTATGATCACTTTACACTGTGTTGTTTATGGTTTATAAACTTCCCCCTGCTCTTGAGTCTCCCCAGCTCTTTCCATTGCATCCTTTTATCTACATATTTTGGGGTTGTTTTTGGGCCCCTTCTTGTTCCTCTTTTGATTTTGGGTTGGTGTTTCATTCTTCATGTGGCCCCAAATTGGTGGCAAAGGATTGGTGTTCAGGTTTGATTTTATGGGGCTTCTTTCCTTTGGGATGGATACCTTCCACCCTCCCCCAGTCCCTGTCTCATGCCTTTCATCTGACTGGTTCATTGGAATGGATGCATTCTGGGGTGGTTGTTTTTCGATTGGTTTGTTTTTCGTTTTTTTTTTAGCTTTCACAATTGGATTTCTGTTTCTGGCATGAGCTCGATCCATACCAGGATTGATGGGAGGGACAACGAACATCTTCATCTGCCGAGATGGGCTATTCTCATGTGGTGTCATTTGGGATTTTATTGTGTATTAATTATTTGTTATGTAATAATAAATACATTGTGCTCTTTTTGTGGATCAGTTTTAATATTTTATATTACTTGGATTAGATACCAACGGGTTTGTTACCTTTACAATATATATAGACACACACACACACACACATATATATATATATATATATATATATATATATATATATATATATGTATGTATTGCATATGTAAGTTCTATTATAATAGTTTCTTTTCTTGCACTTCTCACCTGTGAACTCTCTTCTGCTGTCTTGCTTCCCTGATAACTATGACTTCCAAATTTTAAGAGTAGCATTACTTGGCATCTTCTGTCTTCTTAGACCCTGTTCTTGATGGTTTTTCTTCTTACTGGTTAGGTATTTGCAACGAATAGGCATCTCAGAGCTCAGGAAAGACATAAAAATTAGCAGCACCAGAACTGAATACGAGATCAAGATGAGTAAGGCACCAACAGAATTTCCACATACAAGGGACGAGTGTAGCCAAAACACCAGAAACACAAGCTACACCCGTGTGTAAATTAATTGAAACAACCGCTTTAGTTTCCTTTCTTTCACTATACAGTCAGTTTTAGACCCACTGGAGTGACAGTGTGTAATTAATTTCTATTTTTACCTCAGATTAGATCATTTGCAGTGGTGTGCAGTAATATGAGTCTATTTTTGAGTGTATGATGAAATTTGTTTGGCCTTGAAAAATATTGCATCATCTGTGATTGCATCAGATTTTTATTTTATCACACTCAGACACTATTGTTTTGACTTTCAATTAGTTGTCCAACAGCCATTGTCTACGATGGACATTACTCCAAGGAAGCATACAAAAATTGTAATGCTGCACAAACACAAGCCTTACCAGTGAGCAGATCAAAGTACTATTGACTGGCCTGGAAGCTCTCCTGATTTAAATCCAATCAAGAATCTGTGGTCAATCTGCAAAGAACGACTTTGTGGAAGGGACATACAAAGAACTAACATGTGCACTGGGTCATGTTCCATTGGGAAAATATAAAAAAAAGTAAATAATAATGTAATTATTCATTTTGTTTCAATTAATTTGCACAAATGTGTAGGTTGAAAAGATTTCAGGTGACACTAAGTAACCCTCCTACTCGGACAGAAATCCTTGATGACACACAGCAATCACGTCATACCCTGAGCACAGCACACTGCCTACCTTTCTCCTCAGTGAAGTCTTTTTCATTCACTTTCACTTTCAGTTTCCCTTGCATCTTAGCGGGATTATCACCTTGCTTGAGGTGAAAGAATTAAATAAAAGTAACATTGGTTAGTGATGAGCCATTTTTATCATAGTATCTATTTGTAGGAAGAGGTTAATTTCAGTTTGTATGAGATGGTTTTCTTTTTGTTTATTCAAACACTTGTTGAGAGAAACATTGGCATAAAAGGAACTGATATCTAGATTAGCCATGTTTGTTTATCATACCTATCCTCCTTAGTCTTTACCCAATGTTATTGGAATGTGAAGGGTTAATTGTTCTAAGAAGTGATGCTAAAAATTTTTGTCATGGCTTTCCCTAGTTGATGGCGATCACTGTTTCAGGTATGAAACGTTGTATTACAATGTCTTCTTTGTGCATTTTAAATAGACCGTCAGGCCTCGGTATTTTAGGCTTGAATTTTACAAAAATAGAAAGTAGTGTAAGACAAGGTGTGTCTTCTCACTAGACTTATTCAATCTATATAATGAAGTGATTCTGAGAGAATTACTGTTATTTCTCAAAAATAATATGCAATTTTTCACTGTAAATTACAGGTGATAGTAGGTGTGCATATTGTAAATAGCTTTAAACATAAATATTTATTTTGTTATTGATTTATAATAATATATACGTACTTGTTGTTCTAAAATAAGATATTATTCCAATTTGCATTTTAAATCCAACAATAGTAATTGTAACATTTTTTTTGTCAATAAATTTATGTTTATCAGTAACCACTGGGCTATGGATGTTCTTCTAATAGATATATCAAACCTCTTCATAAAAAGAAAACACTAGTTTGCTGATGCTTTAAATGTGTTTCCAGGATACATGGTTTTCATAAGTTCTTTTGTCTTCATCCTTATTTCCGCAGTACTTATGGAACATCCACTTGATCAGCTTTCTTTCACAAATTCAGTTAAACTTTCTTCCATATTTGAATATTGAGCTTTACTTCGGCACTGGATTTACTCTTTTTTACTTCATTTTTTTTTTTTTTCATAAACGGCAATGTTACCGTTAAAATAGTCACGATGAAAGTGTGGCGGCCTTTTACCACATTTATTTAATTTGTTTAGGAACCGAAACTGAT
The DNA here is from genome assembly GCA_964036315.1 of Acanthosepion esculentum. Lineage (NCBI taxonomy): Eukaryota > Metazoa > Mollusca > Cephalopoda > Sepiida > Sepiidae > Acanthosepion > Acanthosepion esculentum. The sequence continues at coordinate 16,854,296 of OZ038492.1, read as the reverse complement.
GTAAAAAAAAAGAGACAAGGCAAAGATATCAATATATATAAAACTGTATTCAACGAAGCATACAATAAAGAATGTATACGAAAAACATGCAAGGCGTAAGACGAGAGTTGCCTCTCTTTGTCTATCAAAGTCTATCAAAGTTCTCTGAAAGAAAATGAAAGAGTTATTAGTTTGTTATAAATGTTTTTAAACAGTTCTGCTGTGCAAGTGGAAAATTATGTAAGTGTGATAGAATATGCAGTTTGTGAGTTGAGTGAGAAGATGGGCGCATAGCTTCAACTGTCATGGATTTCTGTGGCAGCTGAAGTCTCTTATGCTTATATAAGTGGTCATTGAATCAGAAGTGCTGCGCTGGAAGAATCATTCTCCACATGCAGAGAATCTGATTGGTCGATACTGACCAATCAATGCATGAGTTTCGGGGAGACTTCTGGGAGCCGATTCTCCCAAAAGTGCACAAAATCTACTATATGAAAATATAGCGATTTTAAAATTGTCGCTTCAGATATCAGCGTTGCTTCCTGACCAATGAATGAATGCAGTTGGAGATTTGAATTTGTAAGGGCGTATGTGCGTGTGGTGATGATTGTCATAAAAGAGGTGTGTGGTAGGAAGTGAAGATTATAAGGAGAAGAAAGATAGAAAAATGTTATAATGAATACCAACTGCTGTAGCTATGACTTGAACTTTGTGCTATACTTAACTGTTCCCCTCCTCAATTCAATAGGACCCAATGATGCAGTAAAATGCTTGTCAAACCTGCCTAGCAAAATGAACTCATCCATTTAGCTCAGTATAAACCTTAGACAGTTTCTACTCAAGGGGAGTTCTAACATTGGTTCTCCTCTGATCACTGAAGTTAAGCAATGTTGAACCTGGTGAGTACCTATATGGGTGACTGCTTGGGAATACCAGGTGTTGTAAGCTTGGATGTGCAAGTGTTTATAATGGCTTGGAATGTGAACTTGGAGAGCCAAGTTCTAATTTCAGTTGGGTTTGTTATGATCACTTGTGTGTAAATGCTCTTGGGAAAGGTATGAATCCACCTCTTCTCCCCCAGCTATGGGATAATTAGTAAGTCTTGTATCACTAAATCATTAATATTTCCAAAATTTCTTAAAAAATAAAAATATTTTCTGGTTTTAAATAACCTGCTAAAGGGTGATAAGCCATAAAGAAATCAATGAATTCTTCAAAGCGACCCTTTCCCTCATTTTGCCTGATGAAACAGAACCTGAGTGGGATCAACAATCCAGTTATGCAGTCTTAATGAACACACCTCTTCACTTGATTGAGGGCCAAAGCAAAACTGTGGCTTGCTAGGCATAAAGATGCAGGCGATTAAGGTTTGAAATCTTCTTAGCTAAATCACTTAAAACTAAACACAGTTTATATAAAGCCTACAGTATTTCCCTGAAGTGGTAAATGAAAGGTAAATAAAGAGAAAATTATGAAGGTAGATGTGAAGACCCCAATCCTATGTTTGTATTATGTCTCCTCTTAGCTAAATCACTTCTGGCTACTCACAGTTTATACAAAGCCTACAGTGTTTGACTGCAATGCTAAAGTATCTAGCAGTGGTAGATGGGTGAGAAATTTATAAAGACATACATGAAGGTACTCGGTATCTAGCAGTCATAGATGGGGACAAATAAAAGAGGAATAATGGAATTATTATCAAGCTTTTTTTTTTTAAAGATGTGAAGGTTTTTAAATTTGTGTAAATAAAATTTAATAATTCCTTTATTCTCTAAATCCAATTCTCTTTTGACATCAAAGTTTTGTATATTCGTTTCTGTATGTTTCAGGCTGCCTGACAATGTAAGTACAGAAGAGGGGGCTTTATTGGAGCCACTTTCAGTTGGGGTTCATGCCTGCCAACGTGCTGGTGTAACCATCGGGTCCACAGTACTTATTTCGGGGGCTGGTAAGTTAGTGATTTTATTATCACAGATGATAATACTTTTTGTTGTTTTTATCAAAAATGAGTTCATACGAGAAACCCGGTTATTATGAAGTAGATCAATGCAGTCTAGTTGTCAAAAAAATGTTTAAAAATATGTTGTTTGTTTAGTGGCACATCAACTCTTTATGGGTCATTTATTGCCAAAATTTAATTTTCTTTGAAGCATTAGTAATTCATTTTAAAAACATGTATTTCTGGTAATATTTTTTATTTCTTACAGAAATGTATTGCTGATAAATTTTTACTATGAAAATGTATTTTCGATATTTTTAATATAACATTTTTTATACTTATATAGTGTTTTGACACCAATTTGGGGCTCAACTATTTGCCCATAGCTGGGATCCTAACGGGTGCTACACTCCTGTTAATGGTGAACCAGCAATTAAGAGGGGGTTCCATGCTCCTCAAAGCCTCCTGATCAGAGGCCTTGCTGCTGGATGTAGTTTATCATTATACCAAAGACATTAATTTAAAACTGTAAATATTTTCAAGATAAGCTTTGTCTGTTAAAAGTGTTAGCAGAGCTGGGTTTAGAGTATGCTGCCTATAAATATGCCATTGTGTACATATTCATTTTGATTTTTGATATGACATGAATATTTCAGCATCTCGTGTGCACACTGCAAAAATAAGGGCATGTTTCTCATGTCAAAGGGAAGGTGAGAGAGGGGGGGAGAATAAGTAGGAAGCGTTTGGAAAGAGAAAGAAAATCAAACATTACATGGGGTGGGTGAAAGCGTAAAAGAAAGATTGAAGAAGAGCAGGTGGAATTTAAGAAGTCAAAAATATACATCAAAATTATGTTTAGACTACAGTGAGCAATGAGTGTGTTGTTTAGTAAAAGATCCGTTTTTTGTCCATATAATCTTTTATTTAAATTCCTTGAGGTTTCACCGATGTATTGCTTGTTGCAATTATTACAGGTGATGGTGTTAATTCCACCTTCAAGTTTTAACATTTTATTTTGTTTTGTATTAAGTCTTTTATTTATACTATTTACATCATTAGGACTGTCGTCCTCCTCTTTGTTGCCATATTCACGATGTTTCGGCCATTGTATGTTCCGGCCTACTTCAGGTGATATTTGAATTTTTGTGATTTATAAACCTAATGACTCGGCAATCATTTTTTACCAGAGCTCATATTACATTTCACTCACTGATGTCCCCAAGAATTAATTCTCCAGTGGATAAAAATATTGGTTAAGTGATCCAAAAAGTGACTTGACCCAAAGAGATTCAAGTTCATTACCTAGCAACAGCAAAGGCAACAAAAATTTGGAGACATGAGTTACTAAATGCAATTAACTGAAACTGAGATATCCCAAAAAGGCATAGTATGTGGAATTAGAACAATTTACTCCCATGGACTAAAAAAAAGGGTTCTGTTTGAAATTCCAACTGATATAACCTGAAGAAAGTTGTAGTGTATGATGGCGGGCATGTTGTGAATATGGGAATAAAGATGAGGACAACAGTCCAAGTAGTGTAAATAATTACAATACCTGATTTCAGAAAAATAGACAAATGTTTAAGTCATTTCTTGTTTTAGAAGTAGTTGTAACCAATTTTATGCTAAGCTGAGATAAATACTTTTCAGTCATAATTTTACCCAAATATATATATATATATATATATAGTGAATATTTGTACACATAATATTTTTAATTTATTGTATTTCTAACTAATGAATAAATATACTTTTCATATAATTAACTGTACACAGATGCATAATAACTAAATATCCAGAGAAAACAAAAAATTTTGATTAATAGAAATAGATCCCATTTTTTTATTTTAATGGGTGAAAAAAGTATTCATACAATACAAATTTCAGACTTAAATGTTTTTAAATTGGTTTAATACTCTAAATTATTCAAGTGAAACATTCTAGAATGTTTTAATAATGTTATCAGTCGTTATTTTTAGCCTAAAATACAAACAGAATATTCTGTAATTGATATTTGTGCAAGAAGGTTATCATTATGGCAAGTGGTAAAGAACTGACAAATTCACAAAAAGAAATGATTTTAAGTTCTGGAAAGAAGGTAAAAGTTACAGGAAAATTTCAGACAGTCTGAATATTCTATTTACTACCATTAGTTCATTCACTGCAAGTTATAAAAATCTCAAAAATGTTGGAAACCGAAGAAGGACAGGTGCTCCATGGAAGATTTCTTCAAGATTGTAAAGTGCAGAAGACGTCCGCTGGTCAGGCTTCTGAGCAATGCTGAAAAAGCAAATGGCCGCCTCACTTGCATTTATACCCTCCAAGAGTAGATAACTCTGTTAACATATATACATGCCCTAACGTGGGATGAATTAACATGGTCATCTTTGGATGCGTCCGAGAATCTGTGCGATTTTCCCCGTATTCGTGGGGACAGACTCCTTGGCACTTGTTTTCTGCGACATGAGGGTTGTCTTAATGGTGGGGGACCGACCGGATGTATATACCCTACTGTGTTGCTTTCCGCCACACCTCTAATGTTGTCCATTTCCATTTCTAATTCATTGGGTTGGCTTGGTGTCATGACATTGATATCCTGTTCACAGCGCCTTGTAAAGTGCAGAAGATGTCTGCTGGACAGGCTTCTGAGCAATACTGAAAAAGTCAATGGCCGCCTCCTTCTCACTTGCATTTATACTTTTCAAGGGCAGATAACTCCGTTAACATCTATACAACAGATCTTCAACATAATTAATGCGTCAAATTAAACAAAATCCAATGGTTACTTGTCAAGAGTTGCAGGATGATTTGCTTTCATCAAAAATCTGTGTCACTAAACAGACAATAAGCAATGAAATTCATAGGAACACTCAGATTGAAATTCGTTCACGAACATAAGGATAAGGAAAAATCGTATTGGGAAAGAGCATTATGGCAGATGAAATGAAAATTGAGTTGTTTGGATGTAATTCTAGAAATCATATAAGGAGGAAATATGGCGATGCCTTCAAAAGAACACAGTTCCAACAGTGAAATTTGGTGGTGGCAGCATCATGGTTTGGGGATGTTTTTTTCTGCAAAAGGTACTGGCAACATATCAGTCATAGATGGTAGAATGAATGCTGCAGAATATCAAAATATTTTGGAAGCAAATTTAATGATTTTGGTTGAAAATCTTGAACTTCCTCCTGATTGGACCTTCCAACAAGATTATGATCCTAAGCACACTGCAAAATCTACAAAGAAATGGTTTGCTAAAAATAATGTAAATATCTTGAAATGGCCAAATCAGTCCCTAGATTTAAACCCAATCGAGAATCTGTGGCATTATTTGAAAATTCAAATCCATCGAGAGCTCCAATAAACATCTCGGATCTGAAGAAAAAAAGAAGAATCCAACAAAATACCAACAAAATACAAACTAAAATTTGCAAGTCATTAACTGAGAACTACAAGATGTTGGTTGCTGTAGAAGTGAATAATGGCGATTCTACAAAGTATTAAATAAATATTATGTATTCTTTTTTGTATTGTACGAATACTTTTTCACCCATTAGAATGGATAAATGGGATTTATTTCTATTGAATCAATTTTTTTTCTGTTTTCTGTGGGTATTTAGTTATGCATTTGTATACAGTTAATTATGTGAAAAGTATGTTTATTCATTAGTTGGAAATACAATAAATTAAAAATTTGTATGTGTATGAATATTTTTTTCCCCACTATATATATATATATATATATATATATATATCTCTTGAGAAAGAAAAAAAATGTATTGTATTTACATTTAATCTTGCATTTTTATTACTTCAAACATTATTTTTAGTGGATACCCATGTTTGAAATAGACGCTCTATTTTTTTAAATTTTTATTTTACACAGTGTGTATTATATCTCTCAGCCTGAAAAATGTGCTCTCTGGCAGGGTTTGAGGCTGCACCCACCCCGCTTTGTTAGGGAAACCCTTGTTTAGTCTGACATGCCTTAAACCATTCAGCCTGAACATTCACATCCAAAGGGTAGATAATAAAAAAAAACAAAACATTTTGCTGGGCTCCCTGGCTAAACTGTCTAAAGAATGTCGAATCAAATGGTGGTTTCTCCTACAAAGGTGGACATAGACCCGAGCACTGCTGGTGAGCATATTTTCTTTTTCCGTCAAAAGATGTAATACAAAGTTTACCCCCCCCCCAAATAGTTGTCTATTTCAAAGATTGATATACACTAAGTAATATATATACTATAAAGAATTTTACTATAAGAATATACATACTATAAGGGATTTTACTATAAGAATATACATACTATAAGGAATTTTGAAGGTAAAGGGCTTTGTTCATGATTCTTTACATGCTCCACAGGTTAGGAATCTTGAAGTTAAGAAAATTTGTCCTTGATTCGTTAAGTACCTGATAAGCTATTCTGTTAATAAGTGCCAATGTCACTCTTGTGTAATGGTACCAAAGTCAGAGAAATAAATGGCCTAAACACTGGAAATCTGACCTTGAAAATTAATCCCTGATTTTAATAATCTGTCCAAATAACCTGTAATATAAATCAGAAATTACAAGAGCTGCTTAAAAGTTCTCAGCTGAACCAAGGAAAAGATTCTGATATTTGTCAGATTTTTGGAAGAGTTTGAAATTGAGAATTTTTCATCTTAATATATTGAAATTATAGTTATGTTCTTGGCAGTTAAAATTTTCACATTCCCTATATTTTAATGGGGTTTAATTGTGACTCCATAAAATGTGCTATCTCTTTCAGAAATAAAATCAAACGTAGGAAATGTTTCTGGGAAATATTAATGTCTTTTTTTTTTTTTATTTTAAAGATTCCAAACTTTTTAAAATTAAATTAAACTAAAATATCTATTCTTTTTTTTTTTTTTTTTTTTTTTTTTTTAATTTAAACTTTAGGGCCAATTGGATTGTGTTGTTATTTGACAGCAAAAGCCATGGGAGCAAAGCGTGTATGTATTACAGGTAATTTATTATTTTATTACTAGTTTTATTCCATTTTATTATTGTTGCTTTTTATCCCAACACTATGGCTCTATACACTCTTCATTATTACTATTATTTTATTACTAGTTTTATTCCATCTTATTATTGTTGCTTTATATCCCAACACTCTGGCTCTATACACTCTTCATTATTACTATTATTTTATTACTAGTTTTATTCCATCTTATTATTGTTACTTTTTATCCCAACACTCTGGCTCTATACACTCTTCATTATTACTATTATTTTATTACTAGTTTTATTCCATCTTATTATTGTTACTTTTTATCCCAACACTCTGGCTCTATACACTCTTCATTATTACTATTATTTTATTACTAGTTTTATTCCATCTTATTATTGTTGCTTTTTATCCCAACACTCTGGCTCTATACACTCTTCATTATTACTATTATTTTATTACTAGTTTTATTCCATCTAATTATTGTTGCTTTTTATCCCAACAGTCTGGCTCTATACACTCTTCATTATTACTATTATTTTATTACTAGTTTTATTCCATCTTATTATTGTTGCTTTTTATCCCAACACTCTGGCTCTATACACTCTTCATTATTACTATTATTTTATTACTAGTTTTATTCCATCTTATTATTGTTGCTTTTTATCCCAACATTCTGGCTCTATACACTCTTCATTATTACTATTATTTTATTACTAATTTTATTCCATCTTATTAATGTTGCTTTTTATCCCAACACTCTGGCTCTATACACTCTTCATTATTACTATTATTTTATTACTAGTTTTATTCCATCTTATTATTGTTGCTTTTTATCCCAACACTCTGGCTCTATACACTCTTCATTATTACTATTATTTTATTACTAGTTTTATTCCATCTTATTATTGTTGCTTTTTATCCCAACACTCTGGCTCTATACACTCTTCATTATTACTATTATTTTATTACTAGTTTTATTCCATCTTATTGTTGCTTTTTATCCCAACATTCTAGCTCTATACACTCTTCATTATTACTATTATTTTATTACTAGTTTTATTCCATCTTATTATTGTTGCTTTTTATCCCAACACTCTGGCTCTATACACTCTTCATTATTACTATTATTTTATTACTAGTTGTATTCCATATTATTGTTGCTTTTTATCCCAACACTCTGGCTCTATACACTCTTCATTATTACTATTATTTTATTACTAGTTTTATTCCATCTTATTATTGTTGCTTTTTATCCCAACACTCTGGCTCTATACACTCTTCATTATTACTATTATTTTATTACTAGTTTTATTCCATCTTATTATTGTTGCTTTTTATCCCAACACTCTGCCTCTATACACTCTTCATTATTACTATTATTTTATTACTAGTTTTATTCCATCTTATTATTGTTGCTTTTTATCCCAACACTCTGGCTCTATACACTCTTCATTATTACTATTATTTTATTACTAGTTTTATTCCATATTATTGTTGCTTTTTATACCAACATTCTGGCTCTATACACTCTTCATTATTACTATTATTTTATTACTAGTTTTATTCCATCTTATTATTGTTGCTTTTTATCCCAACACTCTGGCTCTATACACTCTTCATTATTACTATTATTTTATTACTAGTTTTATTCCATATTATTGTTGCTTTTTATCCCAACATTCTGGCTCTATACACTCTTCATTATTACTATTATTTTATTACTAGTTTTATTCCATCTTATTATTGTTGCTTTTTATCCCAACACTCTGGCTCTATACACTCTTCATTATTACTATTATTTTATTACTAGTTTTATTCCATATTATTGTTGCTTTTTATCCCAACATTCTGGCTCTATACACTCTTCATTATTACCATTATTTTATTACTAGTTTTATTCCATCTTATTATTGTTGCTTTTTATCCCAACACTCTGGCTCTATACACTCTTCATTATTACTATTATTTTATTACTAGTTTTATTCCATATTATTGTTGCTTTTTATCCCAACATGCTGGCTCTATACACTCTTCATTATTACTATTATTTTATTACTAGTTTTATTCCATCTTATTATTGTTGCTTTTTATCCCAACACTCTGGCTCTATACACTCTTCATTATTACTATTATTTTATTACTAGTTTTATTCCATCTTATTATTGTTGCTTTTCATCCCAACACTCTGGCTCTATACACTCTTCATTATTACTATTATTTTATTACTAGTTTTATTCCATATTATTGTTGCTTTTTATCCCAACATTCTGGCTCTATACACTCTTCATTATTACTATTATTTTATTACTAGTTTTATTCCATCTTATTATTGTTGCTTTTTATCCCAACACTCTGGCTCTATACACTCTTCATTATTACTATTATTTTATTACTAGTTTTATTCCATCTTATTATTGTTGCTTTTTATCCCAACACTCTGGCTCTATACACTCTTCATTATTACTATTATTTTATTACTAGTTTTATTCCATATTATTGTTGCTTTTTATCCCAACATTCTGGCTCTATACACTCTTCATTATTACTATTATTTTATTACTAGTTTTATTCCATCTTATTATTGTTGCTTTTTATCCCAACACTCTGGCTCTATACACTCTTCATTATTACTATTATTTTATTACTAGTTTTATTCCATCTTATTATTGTTGCTTTTTATCCCAACACTCTGGCTCTATACACTCTTCATTATTACTATTATTTTATTACCAGTTTTATTCCATCTTATTATTGTTGCTTTTTATCCCAACACTCTGGCTCTATACACTCTTCATTATTACTATTATTTTATTACTAGTTTTATTCCATATTATTGTTGCTTTTTATCCCAACATTCTGGCTCTATACACTCTTCATTATTACTATTATTTTATTACTAGTTTTATTCCATCTTATTATTGTTGCTTTTTATCCCAACACTCTGGCTCTATACACTCTTCATTATTACTATTATTTTATTACTAGTTTTATTCCATATTATTGTTGCTTTTTATCCCAACATTCTAGCTCTATACACTCTTCATTATTACTATTATTTTATTACTAGTTTTATTCCATCTTATTATTGTTGCTTTTTATCCCAACACTCTGGCTCTATACACTCTTCATTATTACTATTATTTTATTACTAGTTTTATTCCATATTATTGTTGCTTTTTATCCCAACATTCTGGCTCTATACACTCTTCATTATTACTATTATTTTATTACTAGTTTTATTCCATCTTATTATTGTTGCTTTTTATCCCAACACTCTGGCTCTATACACTCTTCATTATTACTATTATTTTATTACTAGTTTTATTCCATCTTATTATTGTTGCTTTTTATCCCAACACTCTGGCTCTATACACTCTTCATTATTACTATTATTTTATTACTAGTTTTATTCCATCTTATTATTGTTGCTTTTTATCCCAACACTCTGGCTCTATACACTCTTCATTATTACTATTATTTTATTACTAGTTTTATTCCATCTTATTATTGTTGCTTTTTATCCCAACATTCTGGCTCTATACACTCTTCATTATTACTATTATTTTATTACTAGTTTTATTCCATATTATTGTTGCTTTTTATCCCAACATTCTGGCTCTATACACTCTTCATTATTACTATTATTTTATTACTAGTTTTATTCCATCTTATTATTGTTGCTTTTTATCCCAACACTCTGGCTCTATACACTCTTCATTATTACTATTATTTTATTACTAGTTTTATTCCATATTATTGTTGCTTTTTATCCCAACATGCTGGCTCTATACACTCTTCATTATTACTATTATTTTATTACTAGTTTTATTCCATCTTATTATTGTTGCTTTTTATCCCAACATTCTGGCTCTATACACTCTTCATTATTACTATTATTTTATTACTAGTTTTATTCCATCTTATTATTGTTGCTTTTTATCCCAACACTCTGGCTCTATACACTCTTCATTATTACTATTATTTTATTACTAGTTTTATTCCATCTTATTATTGTTGCTTTTTATCCCAACACTCTGGCTCTATACACTCTTCATTATTACTATTATTTTATTACTAGTTTTATTCCATCTTATTATTGTTGCTTTTTATCCCAACACTCTGGCTCTATACACTCTTCATTATTACTATTATTTTATTACTAGTTTTATTCCATATTATTGTTGCTTTTTATCCCAACATTCTGGCTCTATACACTCTTCATTATTACTATTATTTTATTACTAGTTTTATTCCATCTTATTATTGTTGCTTTTTATCCCAACACTCTGGCTCTATACACTCTTCATTATTACTATTATTTTATTACTAGTTTTATTCCATCTTATTATTGTTGCTTTTTATCCCAACATTCTGGCTCTATACACTCTTCATTATTACTATTATTTTATTACTAGTTTTATTCCATCTTATTATTGTTGCTTTTTATCCCAACACTCTGGCTCTATACACTCTTCATTATTACTATTATTTTATTACTAGTTGTATTCCATATTATTGTTGCTTTTTATCCCAACACTCTGGCTCTATACACTCTTCATTATTACTATTATTTTATTACTAGTTTTATTCCATCTTATTATTGTTGCTTTTTATCCCAACACTCTGGCTCTATACACTCTTCATTATTACTATTATTTTATTACTAGTTTTATTCCATCTTATTATTGTTGCTTTTTATCCCAACACTCTGCCTCTATACACTCTTCATTATTACTATTATTTTATTACTAGTTTTATTCCATCTTATTATTGTTGCTTTTTATCCCAACACTCTGGCTCTATACACTCTTCATTATTACTATTATTTTATTACTAGTTTTATTCCATATTATTGTTGCTTTTTATACCAACATTCTGGCTCTATACACTCTTCATTATTACTATTATTTTATTACTAGTTTTATTCCATCTTATTATTGTTGCTTTTTATCCCAACACTCTGGCTCTATACACTCTTCATTATTACTATTATTTTATTACTAGTTTTATTCCATATTATTGTTGCTTTTTATCCCAACATTCTGGCTCTATACACTCTTCATTATTACTATTATTTTATTACTAGTTTTATTCCATCTTATTATTGTTGCTTTTTATCCCAACACTCTGGCTCTATACACTCTTCATTATTACTATTATTTTATTACTAGTTTTATTCCATATTATTGTTGCTTTTTATCCCAACATTCTGGCTCTATACACTCTTCATTATTACTATTATTTTATTACTAGTTTTATTCCATCTTATTATTGTTGCTTTTTATCCCAACACTCTGGCTCTATACACTCTTCATTATTACTATTATTTTATTACTAGTTTTATTCCATATTATTGTTGCTTTTTATCCCAACATGCTGGCTCTATACACTCTTCATTATTACTATTATTTTATTACTAGTTTTATTCCATCTTATTATTGTTGCTTTTTATCCCAACACTCTGGCTCTATACACTCTTCATTATTACTATTATTTTATTACTAGTTTTATTCCATCTTATTATTGTTGCTTTTCATCCCAACACTCTGGCTCTATACACTCTTCATTATTACTATTATTTTATTACTAGTTTTATTCCATATTATTGTTGCTTTTTATCCCAACATTCTGGCTCTATACACTCTTCATTATTACTATTATTTTATTACTAGTTTTATTCCATCTTATTATTGTTGCTTTTTATCCCAACACTCTGGCTCTATACACTCTTCATTATTACTATTATTTTATTACTAGTTTTATTCCATCTTATTATTGTTGCTTTTTATCCCAACACTCTGGCTCTATACACTCTTCATTATTACTATTATTTTATTACTAGTTTTATTCCATATTATTGTTGCTTTTTATCCCAACATTCTGGCTCTATACACTCTTCATTATTACTATTATTTTATTACTAGTTTTATTCCATCTTATTATTGTTGCTTTTTATCCCAACACTCTGGCTCTATACACTCTTCATTATTACTATTATTTTATTACCAGTTTTATTCCATCTTATTATTGTGGTTTTTTATCCCAACACTCTGGCTCTATACACTCTTCATTATTACTATTATTTTATTACTAGTTTTATTCCATATTATTGTTGCTTTTTATCCCAACATTCTGGCTCTATACACTCTTCATTATTACTATTATTTTATTACTAGTTTTATTCCATCTTATTATTTTTGCTTTTTATCCCAACACTCTGGCTCTATACACTCTTCATTATTACTATTATTTTATTACTAGTTTTATTCCATATTATTGTTGCTTTTTATCCCAACATTCTAGCTCTATACACTCTTCATTATTACTATTATTTTATTACTAGTTTTATTCCATCTTATTATTGTTGCTTTTTATCCCAACACTCTGGCTCTATACACTCTTCATTATTACTATTATTTTATTACTAGTTTTATTCCATATTATTGTTGCTTTTTATCCCAACATTCTGGCTCTATACACTCTTCATTATTACTATTATTTTATTACTAGTTTTATTCCATCTTATTATTGTTGCTTTTTATCCCAACACTCTGGCTCTATACACTCTTCATTATTACTATTATTTTATTACTAGTTTTATTCCATCTTATTATTGTTGCTTTTTATCCCAACACTCTGGCTCTATACACTCTTCATTATTACTATTATTTTATTACTAGTTTTATTCCATCTTATTATTGTTGCTTTTTATCCCAACACTCTGGCTCTATACACTCTTCATTATTACTATTATTTTATTACTAGTTTTATTCCATCTTATTATTTTTTGCTTTTTATCCCAACACTCTGGCTCTATACACTCTTCATTATTACTATTATTTTATTACTAGTTTTATTCCATATTATTGTTGCTTTTTATCCCAACATTCTGGCTCTATACACTCTTCATTATTACTATTATTTTATTACTAGTTTTATTCCATCTTATTATTGTTGCTTTTTATCCCAACACTCTGGCTCTATACACTCTTCATTATTACTATTATTTTATTACTAGTTTTATTCCATATTATTGTTGCTTTTTATCCCAACATGCTGGCTCTATACACTCTTCATTATTACTATTATTTTATTACTAGTTTTATTCCATCTTATTATTGTTGCTTTTTATCCCAACATTCTGGCTCTATACACTCTTCATTATTACTATTATTTTATTACTAGTTTTATTCCATCTTATTATTGTTGCTTTTTATCCCAACACTCTGGCTCTATACACTCTTCATTATTACTATTATTTTATTACTAGTTTTATTCCATCTTATTATTGTTGCTTTTTATCCCAACACTCTGGCTCTATACACTCTTCATTATTACTATTATTTTATTACTAGTTTTATTCCATCTTATTATTGTTGCTTTTTATCCCAACACTCTGGCTCTATACACTCTTCATTATTACTATTATTTTATTACTAGTTTTATTCCATATTATTGTTGCTTTTTATCCCAACATTCTGGCTCTATACACTCTTCATTATTACTATTATTTTATTACTAGTTTTATTCCATCTTATTATTGTTGCTTTTTATCCCAACACTCTGGCTCTATACACTCTTCATTATTACTATTATTTTATTACTAGTTTTATTCCATCTTATTATTGTTGCTTTTTATCCCAACACTCTTGCTCTATACACTCTTCATTATTACTATTATTTTATTACTAGTTTTATTCCATCTTATTATTGTTGCTTTTTATCCCAACACTCTGGCTCTATACACTCTTCATTATTACTATTATTTTATTACTAGTTTTATTCCATATTATTGTTGCTTTTTATCCCAACATTCTGGCTCTATACACTCTTCATTATGACTATTATTTTATTACTAGTTTTATTCCATCTTATTATTGTTGCTTTTTATCCCAACACTCTGGCTCTATACACTCTTCATTATTACTATTATTTTATTACTAGTTTTATTCCATATTATTGTTGCTTTTTATCCCAACATTCTAGCTCTATACACTCTTCATTATTACTATTATTTTATTACTAGTTTTATTCCATCTTATTATTGTTGCTTTTTATCCCAACACTCTGGCTCTATACACACTTCATTATTACTATTATTTTATTACTAGTTTTATTCCATATTATTGTTGCTTTTTATCCCAACATTCTGGCTCTATACACTCTTCATTATTACTATTATTTTATTACTAGTTTTATTCCATCTTATTATTGTTGCTTTTTATCCCAACACTCTGGCTCTATACACTCTTCATTATTACTATTATTTTATTACTAGTTTTATTCCATCTTATTATTGTTGCTTTTTATCCCAACACTCTGGCTCTATACACTCTTCATTATTACTATTATTTTATTACTAGTTTTATTCCATCTTATTATTGTTGCTCTTTATCCCAACACTCTGGCTCTATACACTCTTCATTATTACTATTATTTTATTACTAGTTTTATTCCATCTTATTATTGTTGCTTTTTATCCCAACACTCTGGCTCTATACACTCTTCATTATTACTATTATTTTATTACTAGTTTTATTCCATATTATTGTTGCTTTTTATCCCAACATTCTGGCTCAATACACTCTTCATTATTACTATTATTTTATTACTAGTTTTATTCCATATTATTGTTGCTTTTTATCCCAACATTCTGGCTCTATACACTCTTCATTATTACTATTATTTTATTACTAGTTTTATTCCATCTTATTATTGTTGCTTTTTATCCCAACACTCTGGCTCTATACACTCTTCATTATTACTATTATTTTATTACTAGTTTTATTCCATCTTATTATTGTTGCTTTTTATCCCAACACTCTGGCTCTATACACTCTTCATTATTACTATTATTTTATTACCAGTTTTATTTTATCTTATTATTGTTGCTTTTTATCCCAACACTCTGGCTCTATACACTCTTCATTATTACTATTATTTTATTACTAGTTTTATTCCATATTATTGTTGCTTTTTATCCCAACATTCTGGCTCTATACACTCTTCATTATTACTATTATTTTATTATTAGTTTTATTCCATCTTATTATTGTTGCTTTTTATCCCAACACTCTGGCTCTATACACTCTTCATTATTACTATTATTTTATTACTAGTTTTATTCCATATTACTGTTGCTTTTTATCCCAACATTCTAGCTCTATACACTCTTCATTATTACTATTATTTTATTACTAGTTTTATTCCATCTTATTATTGTTGCTTTTTATCCCAACACTCTGGCTCTATACACTCTTCATTATTACTATTATTTTATTACTAGTTTTATTCCATATTATTGTTGCTTTTTATCCCAACATTCTGGCTCTATACACTCTTCATTATTACTATTATTTTATTACTAGTTTTATTCCATCTTATTATTGTTGCTTTTTATCCCAACACTCTGGCTCTATACACTCTTCATTATTACTATTATTTTATTACTAGTTTTATTCCATCTTATTATTGTTGCTTTTTATCCCAACACTCTGGCTCTATACACTCTTCATTATTACTATTATTTTATTACTAGTTTTATTCCATATTATTGTTGCTTTTTATCCCAACATTCTGGCTCTATACACTCTTCATTATTACTATTATTTTATTACTAGTTTTATTCCATCTTATTATTGTTGCTTTTTATCCCAACACTCTGGCTCTATACACTCTTCATTATTACTATTATTTTATTACTAGTTTTATTCCATCTTATTATTGTTGCTTTTTATCCCAACACTCTGGCTCTATACACTCTTCATTATTACTATTATTTTATTACTAGTTTTATTCCATATTATTGTTGCTTTTTATCCCAACATTCTGGCTCAATACACTCTTCATTATTACTATTATTTTATTACTAGTTTTATTCCATATTATTGTTGCTTTTTATCCCAACATGCTGGCTCTATACACTCTTCATTATTACTATTATTTTATTACTAGTTTTATTCCATCTTATTATTGTTGCTTTTTATCCCAACATTCTGGCTCTATACACTCTTCATTATTACTATTATTTTATTACTAGTTTTATTCCATCTTATTATTGTTGCTTTTTATCCCAACACTCTGGCTCTATACACTCTTCATTATTACTATTATTTTATTACTAGTTTTATTCCATCTTATTATTGTTGCTTTTTATCCCAACACTCTGGCTCTATACACTCTTCATTATTACTATTATTTTATTACTAGTTTTATTCCATCTTATTATTGTTGCTTTTTATCCCAACACTCTGGCTCTATACACTCTTCATTATTACTATTATTTTATTACTAGTTTTATTCCATATTATTGTTGCTTTTTATCCCAACATTCTGGCTCTATACACTCTTCATTATTACTATTATTTTATTACTAGTTTTATTCCATCTTATTATTGTTGCTTTTTATCCCAACACTCTGGCTCTATACACTCTTCATTATTACTATTATTTTATTACTAGTTTTATTCCATCTTATTATTGTTGCTTTTTATCCCAACACTCTGGCTCTATACACTCTTCATTATTACTATTATTTTATTACCAGTTTTATTCCATCTTATTATTGTTGCTTTTTATCCCAACACTCTGGCTCTATACACTCTTCATTATTACTATTATTTTATTACTAGTTTTATTCCATATTATTGTTGCTTTTTATCCCAACATTCTGGCTCTATACACTCTTCATTATTACTATTATTTTATTATTAGTTTTATTCCATCTTATTATTGTTGCTTTTTATCCCAACACTCTGGCTCTATACACTCTTCATTATTACTATTATTTTATTACTAGTTTTATTCCATATTATTGTTGCTTTTTATCCCAACATTCTAGCTCTATACACTCTTCATTATTACTATTATTTTATTACTAGTTTTATTCCATCTTATTATTGTTGCTTTTTATCCCAACACTCTGGCTCTATACACTCTTCATTATTACTATTATTTTATTACTAGTTTTATTCCATATTATTGTTGCTTTTTATCCCAACATTCTGGCTCTATACACTCTTCATTATTACTATTATTTTATTACTAGTTTTATTCCATCTTATTATTGTTACTTTTTATCCCAACACTCTGGCACTATACACTCTTCATTATTACTATTATTTTATTACTAGTTTTATTCCATCTTATTATTGTTGCTTTTTATCCCAACACTCTGGCTCTATACACTCTTCATTATTACTATTATTTTATTACTAGTTTTATTCCATCTTATTATTGTTGCTTTTTATCCCAACACTCTGGCTCTATACACTCTTCATTATTACTATTATTTTATTACTAGTTTTATTCCATCTTATTATTGTTGCTTTTTATCCCAACACTCTGGCTCTATACACTCTTCATTATTACTATTATTTTATTACTAGTTTTATTCCATATTATTGTTGCTTTTTATCCCAACATTCTGGCTCTATATACTCTTCATTATTACTATTATTTTATTACTAGTTTTATTCCATCTTATTATTGTTGCTTTTTATCCCAACACTCTGGCTCTATACACTCTTCATTATTACTATTATTTTATTACTAGTTTTATTCCATATTATTGTTGCTTTTTATCCCAACATGCTGGCTCTATACACTCTTCATTATTACTATTATTTTATTACTAGTTTTATTCCATCTTATTATTGTTGCTTTTTATCCCAACATTCTGGCTCTATATACTCTTCATTATTACTATTATTTTATTACTAGTTTTATTCCATCTTATTATTGTTGCTTTTTATCCCAACACTCTGGCTCTATACACTCTTCATTATTACTATTATTTTATTACTAGTTTTATTCCATCTTATTATTGTTGCTTTTTATCCCAACACTCTGGCTCTATACACTCTTCATTATTACTATTATTTTATTACTAGTTTTATTCCATCTTATTATTGTTGCTTTTTATCCCAACACTCTGGCTCTATACACTCTTCATTATTACTATTATTTTATTACTAGTTTTATTCCATATTATTGTTGCTTTTTATCCCAACATTCTGGCTCTATACACTCTTCATTATTACTATTATTTTATTACTAGTTTTATTCCATCTTATTATTGTTGCTTTTTATCCCAACACTCTGGCTCTATACACTCTTCATTATTACTATTATTTTATTACTAGTTTTATTCCATCTTATTATTGTTGCTTTTTATCCCAACACTCTTGCTCTATACACTCTTCATTATTACTATTATTTTATTACTAGTTTTATTCCATCTTATTATTGTTGCTTTTTATCCCAACACTCTGGCTCTATACACTCTTCATTATTACTATTATTTTATTACTAGTTTTATTCCATATTATTGTTGCTTTTTATCCCAACATTCTGGCTCTATACACTCTTCATTATTACTATTATTTTATTACTAGTTTTATTCCATCTTATTATTGTTGCTTTTTATCCCAACACTCTGGCTCTATACACTCTTCATTATTACTATTATTTTATTACTAGTTTTATTCCATATTATTGTTGCTTTTTATCCCAACATTCTAGCTCTATACACTCTTCATTATTACTATTATTTTATTACTAGTTTTATTCCATCTTATTATTGTTGCTTTTTATCCCAACACTCTGGCTCTATACACACTTCATTATTACTATTATTTTATTACTAGTTTTATTCCATATTATTGTTGCTTTTTATCCCAACATTCTGGCTCTATACACTCTTCATTATTACTATTATTTTATTACTAGTTTTATTCCATCTTATTATTGTTGCTTTTTATCCCAACACTCTGGCTCTATACACTCTTCATTATTACTATTATTTTATTACTAGTTTTATTCCATCTTATTATTGTTGCTTTTTATCCCAACACTCTGGCTCTATACACTCTTCATTATTACTATTATTTTATTACTTGTTTTATTCCATCTTATTATTGTTGCTTTTTATCCCAACACTCTGGCTCTATACACTCTTCATTATTACTATTATTTTATTACTAGTTTTATTCCATCTTATTATTGTTGCTTTTTATCCCAACACTCTGGCTCTATACACTCTTCATTATTACTATTATTTTATTACTAGTTTTATTCCATATTATTGTTGCTTTTTATCCCAACATTCTGGCTCAATACACTCTTCATTATTACTATTATTTTATTACTAGTTTTATTCCATCTTATTATTGTTGCTTTTTATCCCAACACTCTGGCTCTATACACTCTTCATTATTACTATTATTTTATTACTAGTTTTATTCCATCTTATTATTGTTGCTTTTTATCCCAACACTCTGGCTCTATACACTCTTCATTATTACTATTATTTTATTACTAGTTTTATTCCATATTATTGTTGCTTTTTATCCCAACATTCTGGCTCAATACACTCTTCATTATTACTATTATTTTATTACTAGTTTTATTCCATCTTATTATTGTTGCTTTTTATCCCAACACTCTTGCTCTATACACTCTTCATTATTACTATTATTTTATTACTAGTTTTATTCCATCTTATTATTGTTGCTTTTTATCCCAACACTCTGGCTCTATACACTCTTCATTATTACTATTATTTTATTACTAGTTTTATTCCATATTATTGTTGCTTTTTATCCCAACATTCTGGCTCTATACACTCTTCATTATTACTATTATTTTATTACTAGTTTTATTCCATCTTATTATTGTTGCTTTTTATCCCAACACTCTGGCTCTATACACTCTTCATTATTACTATTATTTTATTACTAGTTTTATTCCATATTATTGTTGCTTTTTATCCCAACATTCTAGCTCTATACACTCTTCATTATTACTATTATTTTATTACTAGTTTTATTCCATCTTATTATTGTTGCTTTTTATCCCAACACTCTGGCTCTATACACACTTCATTATTACTATTATTTTATTACTAGTTTTATTCCATATTATTGTTGCTTTTTATCCCAACATTCTGGCTCTATACACTCTTCATTATTACTATTATTTTATTACTAGTTTTATTCCATCTTATTATTGTTGCTTTTTATCCCAACACTCTGGCTCTATACACTCTTCATTATTACTATTATTTTATTACTAGTTTTATTCCATCTTATTATTGTTGCTTTTTATCCCAACACTCTGGCTCTATACACTCTTCATTATTACTATTATTTTATTACTAGTTTTATTCCATCTTATTATTGTTGCTTTTTATCCCAACACTCTGGCTCTATACACTCTTCATTATTACTATTATTTTATTACTAGTTTTATTCCATCTTATTATTGTTGCTTTTTATCCCAACACTCTGGCTCTATACACTCTTCATTATTACTATTATTTTATTACTAGTTTTATTCCATATTATTGTTGCTTTTTATCCCAACATTCTGGCTCAATACACTCTTCATTATTACTATTATTTTATTACTAGTTTTATTCCATCTTATTATTGTTGCTTTTTATCCCAACACTCTGGCTCTATACACTCTTCATTATTACTATTATTTTATTACTAGTTTTATTCCATCTTATTATTGTTGCTTTTTATCCCAACACTCTGGCTCTATACACTCTTCATTATTACTATTATTTTATTACTAGTTTTATTCCATCTTATTATTGTTGCTTTTTATCCCAACATTCTGGCTCTATACACTCTTCATTATTACTATTATTTTATTACTAGTTTTATTCCATCTTATTATTGTTGCTTTTTATCCCAACACTCTGGCTCTATACACTCTTCATTATTACTATTATTTTATTACTAGTTTTATTCCATCTTATTATTGTTGCTTTTTATCCCAACACTCTGGCTCTATACACTCTTCATTATTACTATTATTTTATTACTAGTTTTATTCCATATTATTGTTGCTTTTTATCCCAACATTCTGGCTCTATACACTCTTCATTATTACTATTATTTTATTACTAGTTTTATTCCATCTTATTATTGTTGCTTTTTATCCCAACACTCTGGCTCTATACACTCTTCATTATTACTATTATTTTATTACTAGTTTTATTCCATCTTATTATTGTTGCTTTTTATCCCAACACTCTGGCTCTATACACTCTTCATTATTACTATTATTTTATTACTAGTTTTATTCCATCTTATTATTGTTGCTTTTTATCCCAACACTCTGGCTCTATACACTCTTCATTATTACTATTATTTTATTACTAGTTTTATTCCATCTTATTATTGTTGCTTTTTATCCCAACACTCTGGCTCTATACACTCTTCATTATTACTATTATTTTATTACTAGTTTTATTCCATATTATTGTTGCTTTTTATCCCAACATTCTGGCTCAATACACTCTTCATTATTACTATTATTTTATTACTAGTTTTATTCCATCTTATTATTGTTGCTTTTTATCCCAACACTCTGGCTCTATACACTCTTCATTATTACTATTATTTTATTACTAGTTTTATTCCATCTTATTATTGTTGCTTTTTATCCCAACACTCTGGCTCTATACACTCTTCATTATTACTATTATTTTATTACTAGTTTTATTCCATATTATTGTTGCTTTTTATCCCAACATTCTGGCTCTATACACTCTTCATTATTACTATTATTTTATTACTAGTTTTATTCCATCTTATTATTGTTGCTTTTTATCCCAACACTCTGGCTCTATACACTCTTCATTATTACTATTATTTTATTACTAGTTTTATTCCATATTATTGTTGCTTTTTATCCCAACATTCTAGCTCTATACACTCTTCATTATTACTATTATTTTATTACTAGTTTTATTCCATCTTATTATTGTTGCTTTTTATCCCAACACTCTGGCTCTATACACTCTTCATTATTACTATTATTTTATTACTAGTTTTATTCCATATTATTGTTGCTTTTTATCCCAACATTCTGGCTCTATACACTCTTCATTATTACTATTATTTTATTACTAGTTTTATTCCATCTTATTATTGTTGCTTTTTATCCCAACACTCTGGCTCTATACACTCTTCATTATTACTATTATTTTATTACTAGTTTTATTCCATATTATTGTTGCTTTTTATCCCAACACTCTGGCTCTATACACTCTTCATTATTACTATTATTTTATTACTAGTTTTATTCCATCTTATTATTGTTGCTTTTTATCCCAACACTCTGGCTCTATACACTCTTCATTATTACTATTATTTTATTACTAGTTTTATTCCATATTATTGTTGCTTTTTATCCCAACATTCTTGCTCAATACACTCTTCATTATTACTATTATTTTATTACTACTTTTATTCCATCTTATTATTGTTGCTTTTTATCCCAACACTCTGGCTCTATACACTCTTCATTATTACTATTATTTTATTACTAGTTTTATTCCATCTTATTATTGTTGCTTTTTATCCCAACACTCTGGCTCTATACACTCTTCATTATTACTATTATTTTATTACTAGTTTTATTCCATCTTATTATTGTTGCTTTTTATCCCAACACTCTGGCTCTATACACTCTTCATTATTACTATTATTTTATTACTAGTTTTATTCCATATTATTGTTGCTTTTTATCCCAACATTCTGGCTCAATACACTCTTCATTATTACTATTATTTTATTACTAGTTTTATTCCATCTTATTATTGTTGCTTTTTATCCGAACACTCTGGCTCTATACACTCTTTATTATTACTATTATTTTATTACTAGTTTTATTCCATCTTATTATTGTTGCTTTTTATCCCAACACTCTGGCTCTATATACTCTTCATTATTACTATTATTTTATTACTAGTTTTATTCCATCTTATTATTGTTGCTTTTTATCCCAACACTCTGGCTCTATACACTCTTCATTATTACTATTATTTTATTACTAGTTTTATTCCATCTTATTATTGTTGCTTTTTATCCCAACACTCTGGCTCTATACACTCTTCATTATTACTATTATTTTATTACTAGTTTTATTCCATATTATTGTTGTTTTTTATCCCAATATTCTGGCTCTATACACTCTTCATTATTACTATTATTTTATTACTAGTTTTATTCCATCTTATTATTGTTGCTTTTTATCCCAACACTCTGGCTCTATACACTCTTCATTATTACTATTATTTTATTACTAGTTTTATTCCATCTTATTATTGTTGCTTTTTATCCCAACACTCTGGCTCTATACACTCTTCATTATTACTATTATTTTATTACTAGTTTTATTCCATCTTATTATTGTTGCTTTTTATCCCAACACTCTGGCTCTATACACTCTTCATTATTACTATTATTTTATTACTAGTTTTATTCCATCTTATTATTGTTGCTTTTTATCCCAACACTCTGGCTCTATACACTCTTCATTATTACTATTATTTTATTACTAGTTTTATTCCATATTATTGTTGCTTTTTATCCCAACATTCTGGCTCTATACACTCTTCATTATTACTATTATTTTATTACTAGTTTTATTCCATCTTATTATTGTTGCTTTTTATCCCAACACTCTGGCTCTATACACTCTTCATTATTACTATTATTTTATTACTAGTTTTATTCCATATTATTGTTGCTTTTTATCCCAACATTCTAGCTCTATACACTCTTCATTATTACTATTATTTTATTACTAGTTTTATTCCATCTTATTATTGTTGCTTTTTATCCCAACACTCTGGCTCTATACACTCTTCATTATTACTATTATTTTATTACTAGTTTTATTCCATATTATTGTTGCTTTTTATCCCAACATTCTGGCTCTATACACTCTTCATTATTACTATTATTTTATTACTAGTTTTATTCCATCTTATTATTGTTGCTTTTATCCCAACATTCTGGCTCTATACACTCTTCATTATTACTATTATTTTATTACTAGTTTTATTCCATCTTATTATTGTTGCTTTTTATCCCAACACTCTGGCTCTATACACTCTTCATTATTACTATTATTTTATTACTAGTTTTATTCCATCTTATTATTGTTGCTTTTTATCCCAACACTCTGGCTCTATACACTCTTCATTATTACTATTATTTTATTACTAGTTTTATTCCATCTTATTATTGTTGCTTTTTATCCCAACACTCTGGCTCTATACACTCTTCATTATTACTATTATTTTATTACTAGTTTTATTCCATATTATTGTTGCTTTTTATCCCAACATTCTGGCTCTATACACTCTTCATTATTACTATTATTTTATTACTAGTTTTATTCCATCTTATTATTGTTGCTTTTTATCCCAACACTCTGGCTCTATACACTCTTCATTATTACTATTATTTTATTACTAGTTTTATTCCATCTTATTATTGTTGCTTTTTATCCCAACACTCTTGCTCTATACACTCTTCATTATTACTATTATTTTATTACTAGTTTTATTCCATCTTATTATTGTTGCTTTTTATCCCAACACTCTGGCTCTATACACTCTTCATTATTACTATTATTTTATTACTAGTTTTATTCCATATTATTGTTGCTTTTTATCCCAACATTCTGGCTCTATACACTCTTCATTATTACTATTATTTTATTACTAGTTTTATTCCATCTTATTATTGTTGCTTTTTATCCCAACACTCTGGCTCTATACACTCTTCATTATTACTATTATTTTATTACTAGTTTTATTCCATCTTATTATTGTTGCTTTTTATCCCAACACTCTGGCTCTATACACTCTTCATTATTACTATTATTTTATTACTAGTTTTATTCCATATTATTGTTGCTTTTTATCCCAACATTCTAGCTCTATACACTCTTCATTATTACTATTATTTTATTACTAGTTTTATTCCATCTTATTATTGTTGCTTTTTATCCCAACACTCTGGCTCTATACACTCTTCATTATTACTATTATTTTATTACTAGTTTTATTCCATATTATTGTTGCTTTTTATCCCAACATTCTGGCTCTATACACTCTTCATTATTCCTATTATTTTATTACTAGTTTTATTCCATCTTATTATTGTTGCTTTTTATCCCAACACTCTGGCTCTATACACTCTTCAATATTACTATTATTTTATTACTAGTTTTATTCCATCTTATTATTGTTGCTTTTTATCCCAACACTCTGGCTCTATACACTCTTCATTATTACTATTATTTTATTACTAGTTTTATTCCATATTATTGTTGCTTTTTATCCCAACATTCTGGCTCTATACACTCTTCATTATTACTATTATTTTATTACTAGTTTTATTCCATCTTATTATTGTTGCTTTTTATCCCAACACTCTGGCTCTATACACTCTTCATTATTACTATTATTTTATTACTAGTTTTATTCCATATTATTGTTGCTTTTTATCCCAACATTCTAGCTCTATACACTCTTCATTATTACTATTATTTTATTACTAGTTTTATTCCATCTTATTATTGTTGCTTTTTATCCCAACACTCTGGCTCTATACACTCTTCATTATTACTATTATTTTATTACTAGTTTTATTCCATATTATTGTTGCTTTTTATCCCAACATTCTGGCTCTATACACTCTTCATTATTACTATTATTTTATTACTAGTTTTATTCCATCTTATTATTGTAGCTTTTTATCCCAACACTCTGGCTCTATACACTCTTCATTATTACTATTATTTTATTACTAGTTTTATTCCATCTTATTATTGTTGCTTTTTATCCCAACACTCTGGCTCTATACACTCTTCATTATTACTATTATTTTATTACTAGTTTTATTCCATCTTATTATTGTTGCTTTTTATCCCAACATTCTGGCTCAATACACTCTTCATTATTACTATTATTTTATTACTAGTTTTATTCCATCTTATTATTGTTGCTTTTTATCCCAACACTCTGGCTCTATACACTCTTCATTATTACTATTATTTTATTACTAGTTTTATTCCATCTTATTATTGTTGCTTTTTATCCCAACACTCTGGCTCTATACACTCTTCATTATTACTATTATTTTATTACTAGTTTTATTCCATCTTATTATTGTTGCTTTTTATCCCAACACTCTGGCTCTATACACTCTTCATTATTACTATTATTTTATTACTAGTTTTATTCCATATTATTGTTGCTTTTTATCCCAACATTCTGGCTCAATACACTCTTCATTATTACTATTATTTTATTACTAGTTTTATTCCATCTTATTATTGTTGCTTTTTATCCGAACACTCTGGCTCTATACACTCTTCATTATTACTATTATTTTATTACTAGTTTTATTCCATCTTATTATTGTTGCTTTTTGTCCCAACACTCTGGCTCTATATACTCTTCATTATTACTATTATTTTATTACTAGTTTTATTCCATCTTATTATTGTTGCTTTTTATCCCAACACTCTGGCTCTATACACTCTTCATTATTACTATTATTTTATTACTAGTTTTATTCCATCTTATTATTGTTGCTTTTTATCCTAACACTCTGGCTCTATTCACTCTTCATTATTACTATTATTTTATTACTAGCTTTAGAAAAAAAAACTTTTTAGAAAATGCACAATGAAAACCATCATTGCAAAATCCAGTTTAAAAGGGATGTATTTGTAAAAATAAAATCTGTGTATGGTGGGATTTAAAAAGTTTTTTTTTTATTATGAATTATTGAAACTAAATAAAATATTACTATACAATGTTATAGTGAGCAGTTGGCTTGATTGAATGCCGCATTATGTTAGGTACTTCAACTTCAGTTGATTAATTTAGCTAAGAAACATTTCTTTTAATTATCATTTCAAATTAATAATAAAACTTTCAGATGTTGATGACAGTCGGCTGCAATTTGCCAAGACAGTCGGAGTAGACCACGTATTGTCTGTAAGGGCTGGGACTTCGAAAGAATTGGCCTCCCAAATTGAAATGACTTTGGGTCAAAAACCAGAAATTTCCATTGAATGCAGTGGCAATCCAGCCGGTCTCAAAACTTCAATATTGGTAAGAATCATATCAATTTTTTTTTATTATTTTTTGTCTTTTTCATTCCTTTTCAGTTGATCCATTTACAAGAAATTATCATTCTTGAACATTCTACAAATTATATAGATATAATAATCACAAACCCTTTTCAAACAACATGGTTTGAGACACCCAGTGTGGATCAAATATGCTCTAATAATAATATCTAGTCAAGTTTGTTTTATAAACCCCTGCTCTGTAATGAGACAGATAAATATTAAGTAAGCTTGCATTACATGGAATATATGAAAAAGAATGCTCGTTCAGTCTAATCAATCAGTTTTTCAGAACTTACGGCCACGTCAACTTGAAACACCAGTTCCCTTACAATCACCAAAGTTAAGCAATGTCAAGCCTGGTCAGTACCTAGATGGGTGACCACTTGGGAATACCAGGTGTTGTAAGCATGGATGTGCTGGTAATGTAATGGTTAATTGGAGAGCTGTAATGGTTAATTCGAGTCGGGTTTGTTATGATCACTTGTGTGTAAATGCCCTTGGGAATGTATGAATCTACTTCTTCTCCCCCAGTTATGGGTTAATTAGTAAGACTTGTATCACTAAATCATTAATATCTCCAAAAAATTTTAAAAATATTTTCTGACTTTAGATAACCTGCTAAAGGTTGATAAGCCATAAACAAATCCTTCAGTGCAATGCTTTCCATCATTTTGAATGATCGATCAACTTTGGTGAAAATAGACCGTACACAAGTGGGATCAACAATCCAGTCGTCTCTGATTTTTCTCTCTTGGTAGAAAACTAAATTAAAATGGTGATCGTATTGAAGAATTGTTCAAAGTTTCTAAAACAAATTCATCACTAGCAAATTAGAAAATTCATCTCAAAGGTCAATGATGCATGACCTTTTAGAGAGTAGTTCAGTTAGCATAGCTTGCCGTGGAACAATGATTAATAATAAAGTATCACGGACTCATTACTATTATTATGTGTCTGATCTTCACTTGACCCTCTCTTCTTGTGGCCTTGTGCCAGACTAAACTAAGTTTAGAATATTAGGTAAAAATGGGGAGTTAGTTTCCCTAGATCCTGTCTGAAATCTGGAAGAATAATTTCTTGATAAAGAAATATAGAAAGGCAATGTGTTTAGTTATACTTTCATTTTTTTGTCCATAAGTTGGGCACAAGGCAACAATATTGAAGTAGCCTGTGCAAAAATTCATGTCCAGCTTATTAATGTTTCAGTAACCCTAAAAGACAAAAATAAATATTTTCGAAACTGGCAGGTGATCTTAGAAACTCGTGTATAACACAAAATGAAAGTTGATATTCTCTTCACTTTGCTAAGGGAAGTCAGGATGGCGATCACTTAAAAACTTCTAACACTGTTAAAAGAAGGATTTTGAAAGTAAGTACAAAACAACGGTAGCAGAGATTACTTTGTTGTTATTGATGTTACAGGCGACAGCAAATGGAGGGTGTGTTCTGATGGTCGGTATGCAGCCTGATGAAGTCACTGTGCCTTTGTTAAATGCAGCTGTCAGGGAAGTGGACATCAAAGGGACATTCAGATATGCCAACTGGTAAGTGGACAGTCACAGATAATGGTATTCTTTTTTTCTGTACACTTTAACATATCTTATGGCTTGGCTACCTTAAAAATCTGTATGCGAAATTCTGTCTTTTCAGAAAAGTTAAAAACCTGACTGCTGTGATTGTCTTTTTTTTTTTTTTTTTTTTTTTTTTCTTGCAGTGAGGTTCACCCTTTATAAGGTTCAGGGGTCACTCGAGGTAGAGGGTTTATGTTTTGGTGGGCCATTTGTGTGTTTAGGAGTGGATTATAGCATTCAGGTGGTTGGAATGTCGAACTGAACCCTTTATTTCGCTCACTGGGGTAGACTGTTCTAGTTCCACGTGCCATGTTTAATGGATGTCAGTTATCAGTTATCTCCTGTTAATTCCCCTCTCCAAGTTCTTCACTGCTTTAACCAGGAACTAGAACAATCTACCCCAGTGAGCGAAATAAAGGGTTCAGTTCGACATTCCAACCACCTGAAGAAGGCTGGAGCGCACAACGGCCGAAACGTTGTAATAAATATGGCGACAAAGATGAGGACAATAGTCCGAATAATGTAAATAATGTAAAAAAAAAAAAATGTTGGAAAATTTACAGTTAATCTGTTGTGTCAAACTGCCGTCCCATCTTGGAAATCAGAATGTTTTTTTTTTTTAAAATCATCACCTTGTACAAGGCTCACGAGCCCATTAAATTTTGAAATAATGACAAAAGTATGTAATACTCAAATATTTCATCTTCCAGACTGTTACTTTCTCTTCATGGTTGTTCAAATTAATTTTTGACCCGTAGTCTTAATAATTTAATTAAAATTTGTTTAGTTTGTAATTGGTTGTACCAATTATTGTATTGCTAAAATGAAATTATCTCCCTTTAATTAAATTATCTCCCTTGGATTTGAAGCGTCACACTTTCGAAATAAAACAAAAGAAAATCAAAATTAGTCTCTGAAATTAATATTTGCCTAAAGTATTTTGAAAAATCAGTTCATCTCCCAAGCAAGGCGACAATGACACAAAGAGTGAAAGAGAATGAGAATATTTTAGAAGGAACCGGAAATCCAATCCTAAATAGTAAACCAGGGATAAACAGCTACACCTGTTTGTTTTTTTCTAGTACAAACTGAAATATAACATCCATGAAAAAAATTGACAGATATATTTCAATTTATTTGGGATAAAATTTTAAAAAAATATAAAAAGGAAAAAAAAAAAAATTTATTTATCCTTCCTCAAAAAAAAATTTTTTTTTCATGTTCATATTGAATAAACACTCCAGATCATTAATATAAAAAATGAAATAAAATATTTTCTAAATTGTAATTGTTGGGGGTTCAGTTTACTATGTAAATTCA
Source organism: Acanthosepion esculentum (assembly GCA_964036315.1). Classification (NCBI taxonomy): domain Eukaryota; kingdom Metazoa; phylum Mollusca; class Cephalopoda; order Sepiida; family Sepiidae; genus Acanthosepion; species Acanthosepion esculentum. The sequence continues at coordinate 16,823,557 of OZ038492.1, read as the reverse complement.
TGATGAATTGATCCCCCAGCATCCTTATCCCACCCACCCTCCAAATCTCCTGCTACAGGATAATCTTGAAAAACTATTGAATATTTTAATTTTTTTAAGTAATTATATTAAATTATATTAAATCATTATTTATTAAATTAATTATATTATTATTTTTAATATTATTCATTAAATTATTTATTTTAAATTATTATAATCTCAAATTATTTTTAAATTTTGTATTTTAACTTATTTTTAAATTTGATAAATTTTTAAAAAAGGTTTTTTTTTTATATATATATTCTGCATATTGGTTGTTTTATTAATATTTTAACTTGTTTTTAAATTTTAAATCTTATTTTTAAATTTAGTATGTTAACTTATTTTTAAATTTTTAAATAAATTTTTAAAATGTTTTTATTTTTTGTTGTAGGTATTGTTTGTATTCTTAATATTTTAACTTTTTTTAAATTTTAAAAATTTAATATTTTAGCTTATTTTTAAATTAAATTATATATTATTATTAATTAAATTAATTTTAAATTTAATATTTTGACTTATTTTTAAATTTTAAAAATATTTTTTAAAAAAACTAAACTGTTGTTTTTTTTAATTTTTTAAAGATTTTTTTAGATATTCTGGGTGTTGTTTGTATCCTTGATTATTTTAACTGATTTTTAATTTTAAATGTTTTTTTTTTCTTAATTTTTCTTAATATAAACTATCTAATAATGATTTCTTGTTAATCTTATATTTTATTTCTAAACATATTTTGGTAAATTTGAGTGTTAAAATTTTTTTTTTTATTTCTTGTAATTAATAATTTTCATATTTAAAAACTTTTTTCTTTCGGCTTCCCTTAGAATAATTTCTTCCTTCTAATGGTTACATCTAAGTTGAATTGTGTAGCGAATTTTTCATTTAAGCCAAACAATATCCACCACTCTGGCATTTTTTTTTTTTTTTTTTTTTTTTTTTTGCGTTGTGTAATAAATTAACTATGTATCAATTTTTCCAACCGTTTCTTGCAAATTTAAATTTCAAATACTGAGACTTCATTTTGGGTTGAATAAAGCCAACTTACGGACATTGGTGGAAATAGTCTGTAACCATGAGGTAATTTTGATTTTCCTGTTATGTAATATATATATATATTACGCGAATCACTCATACGAAAAGCAGATAATGAAGTTAATGATATGGCAAGAATCACTCTTGCAAACAATTTTTAATAAAATACATTAACCTCAAATCCGTTAATGAATGGTATGATCTTGTTTATAAATTCCGGTTTTATCAGGTCTTTTTTTTATTTTTTTTTTATTTATAAACTTATAAACAAGGATCATACCATTCATTAACGGATTCGAGGTTAATTTATTTTATTATTAAAAATTGTTTGCGAGAGTGATTCTTGCCATATCATTAACTTCATTATCTGCTTTTTGTATGAATGATTCGCATAATATAAATTGATCCCGCACCACATAATTGAGATATATATATATATATATAAAAATCTTAAACACTAATGTTCCATGGTTATGACTTATTACATAGGAATTGTAATCACGATCCAATTCGTCAGACCTACAAATTCCAAAAGAAATCGGAAAATATAACTCCGGGTATAAAAAATAAAATTTTAGTGAGAGTGTATGTGTGGGAGTAGAAAACAAGTGTGAGAGGGAAATGTATGAAAGCTTTAGAGAGAAGTGTAATAAAATAATACACTCTCACTAAAATTTTGTTTTTTATACCCGGAGTTATATTTTCCGATTTCTTTTGGAATTTGTAGGTCTGATGAATTGGATCGTGATTAAGATTCCAATGTAATACATTATATCCATGGAATATTAGTGTTTCAGCGTTTTTTATTATATTCTTACTCTGTCCTGGACATTGAGTTCTACCTGGATTCTATCCTCTTGGAAATTTATTTATATATTTATATATATGTATATATATATATATATATATATATATATATATATATATATATTTATGTATATTGACCACTAATATTATCTATCTATCTATCTATCTATCTATCTATCTATATATCTATCTATCTCTCTCTCTCTCTCTCTATATATATATATATATATATATATATATATATATATATATATATATATATATATATATATATATTAAAGACATTTATGATATGTTTAACGTTCTTTTTAATAAATTGTCGGACATTGTCCAATTCAAAAATATATATATATATATATATATATATATATATATAGCATGAAATGTTATTTTTAGTTGATTCCCATATTTGAGTAGATGTTCTGTTTATTTTAAACAATTGACTGCTTATATTTCTCGTTTTTTCTTTATATATGCACATTTCATTGGTACTGGATTGATTTTTTTTTCCTCTTTCATTGTTGGTGTGTGTGTATATATGAGAGAGAGAGAGAGAGTTCTCATGTGTATGCATAGAAGGTTGTGGTTATTCCACCATTATGTTGTATTTTCTTTTTGTCATATGATACTCTCCTCATTGGTTTTATACTTTTTACTCTTTTTCTCTTTCAATTGTAGCAATTTTGATATTCAATTTTCCAGACATTCACTCATTAATTCTTGGGCATTCTAGTGTTTTCTTAAGTTAGGAAAATTGTGGGGGCACTGGCTTAGATGCCATCCAACCTACCATGCAGCTGGTTGTACTGGGTTACATGTTAACTAGTAGCAGGACTGACCTGACCGACTTGAAAAAAAAAATTAAATAACTTCAAAACAACTATGAAATATGAATTTCAAGCAGATTTTTACTTAACTTTTCCCTTCATTACTACTATTATTATTATTACTATTACTACTACTATTACTACTACTATTATTATTACTACTATTATTACTATTATTATTACTATTATTACTATTTTTATTACTACTACTATTATTATTACTATTACTACTACTATTATTACTACTATTATTACTACTATTATTATTACTACTACTATTATTATTACTACTACTATTATTATTACTATTACTATTACTACTACTACTATTATTATTTTCCTTTGGATTTTTGGCTTATGCAGGGTGGTGAGGGGGACCAGTTTACTATGAATTTACATAGCAAACTGAAACTAGAAAATTAATCTTTTTTTTATATTTGATTTGGAGAGATTGACTGATAAGAATATGAAAAGATTTTAAAAGTAAATTATCATTTCCTGGAGATTAACATCGCTGTAGAAATGACAAAAAAAATGTTCTGACTTATGGTCGTATTTTCCCTCCATAGATAATCCTTTCTATAGAATGGTGAAAGGAAGGTACTGAATATAAGAAATCTATTGGAATTAATTTAGTCTTTGATATGCAGGAATAGTTCAAGACATTAAACTCAATGCTACTCCAATTTTTTTTTTACTCAATACCAACTTAGAGGAAGATTTTTTTTTTTTTTTTTAATTTATCATAACATTCAAAAAACCTTTTGCTTTATTTTCCCTTTCAGTTACCCAACTGCTTTGTCGATGATCGCCACAGGCCAAGTAAACGCGAAGCCACTGATAACTCATCGATATAAACTTGAGGACAGTCTGAAAGCATTTGAACATGCCCGGACCATGCGAGACGGTGCTGTTAAGATTATGATCCATTGTGCCCAAGAATAAAATTCCACTTGACTATTCCTTCTTCCTTTCCCTGTTTGATTTCTTCAGGCTGAAGTGAATGCAATTAAAATTTTTAAATTAAAAAAAAAAATGATTTATAGAATTTTGGTATTGGATAAATAAAATATACAAAAGTTTCTGCAGCTTCAGAGTCTTGGAAGAAATAAAAATGGAACTAATAGATTTTAGTTTTTTAATCCAGTTTTATGGGATTTTTTTTTTTTTTCTAAACGTTTCATCCCAAGCAAGGTGGGAAGCCACTAGCATGCAAGGGGTTACAGAGAGTTGGAGCGAGAGCAAATAGGAGTGATAGAGGAAAGGAAGAGAAGGATAGGGGATAGATCAAAGCATCTAGAGATGTTGATTGACATTACATTTGAATAGTTGGAGATTATAGCTATCAGGGAAACAGGAAAAGGGGAGGGAGTTCCACAGGCGAGATGTGCGAGACTATTGATCTATGAAGTAGAAGAGACGGCTACATTCGACAGTGAAAGGGTGTGAGTGAGATGCCAGCCTAGTAGAACGCTTAAATTCATGAAGTCTGGGAACCAGCAAAAGCAGCTCCTCGGAGCAGTTACCATGAAAGTATTTGTAAAAAAGACAGAGGGAGGCGACGGCACGTCTGTGAGAGAGCGACTGTAGACAAGATGCCAGATCAGGGCCAATTACAGTGCATATCCGTCTCTGGATCTTATCAAGGACCTTGAGACAAACAGAAGGGGCTCCAGACCATATATGGCAGCAATACTCCATGCAAGGGCGAATGGTTGATTTGAAGGATTGACTCCGGCGAGAAAAATTTCCTGGCGCGGCATAGGGAGCCGACTTTCCAAGCGGTGGACGAAGCTATTGACTCAATGTATTCGTTCCATCTCAGGTTAGCAGTCAATGTGAGGCCGAGTAGTTGCAAAGAGGAGCTCTCGACAGACATTTTAATTGGGGGGGGGGGCAGGGATGGTTCTCTGTGATGAGTAATAGAGAGCAGTTTTGTTTTTGAGGCGTTAAAGTTAACCAGCCAATTCCCGCCCCACAATCGACTGGAGGTCCTTTGAATAAGTTATTTTAATTAGAATCCAAAGAGTATAGAGGAAGAAGATGCTGTTAAAATAGGTACCTCCACTCCACGTAAAGTGTGATATCTAAGGTTTAAATTAATTTTTAAAAATGAAAAAGCTTTCTTGAAACTTTAACTGAAAACTAAAAGACTAAATTTACTATTTCCACTAAGCAAAATACTCTAGTATATTTTAAACAGAAATTATATTGATTGGAATCGATATATATATTTTTTTTTTTTTTTTTTGGCTACTTTTATCTTTTCTCTTAATAATAACAAATATTTTGATGATAAAACTTTGTTTTTATCAAGTTTATGCCTTTTTTTCATTATGCAATGCTCTTTTTGTAGCAAAAACATGGAGGTACCTATGTTAGAATGTTCATTTATGTAAACAAAATAATTATATGTAATTACTGCACAGGTAAAGTAAACGGTTTTCTTTTCCATATTTTATTAATATTAAATATTTATTTAATATTAAATAACAATTAAAATAAATCTATTTACTGCTCAGGTAAAAGAAACTTGTTTGCCTATTCATTTAATTTAAACTTCTCCTTAACCTACAGTTTAATTCAGAGCCTTTATTCATATATTTGTGCTATCAATCCAAAATTAAGAGATTTGGTAAGTGTATAATGAGTGGGTTGGAAGTGTTTTCTTTAATTGGCATTGTACAATTTAAAGTTGTGAATCTATAGCATTTGAGGATTCAAGTAAACACTAAATTCGATTTGGATACCTGGGAGTCAGACAAAATTGATTTCATTATTTTTGTTTTATCAACATTTGAAGGCTGTTTAAAACCAGGGAATATTTTTAGAGTAAGATTTTAATTTTTTTTTTTTTTTTTAAGATATTAATGATTTACTGATACTAATTAATCTATAGGTAGGTGTGAGAGAAGTGGTGAATTTTTTACATTTCCCAAGGGTATTTGGTGCACAAGTGAATATAATGAACCTAACTGGAATTAGAACTCGGCTCTCTGATTTCCAATTCCGAACCAAAGGAACAGCAAATCCTGTTATTTCCTTCAGATTCAAAAGTGCCCTTCCCTGAAAAAACATTTTCTATATGGAAATTGTTTAGGTTATCTGTTGTTTCTGCCTTACATGGCCAGCAAGATAGTGTCGAGGGCAGACTGCTTTATGATGTCCAGGTCACCGATCTTGTCTTGCCATTTCATGTGACGGAGTCTGTAGAACAAGGTAACTCATGTTAATAAGCATGCTATGAATATATATATGGTAACCCTAACCCCGACATGAGAGAATAAACAATCAAATGGTAGGGTTAAGCACTAGACATCGAGGACAAAGACAATGAGAGATGATTAGCTGCTCACCGTTTGTGAGCATTAGCAGTCTTTCCTCCATAATAGATTTGATGAGAGAATAAACAGTCGAATGGTAGGGTTAAGCAATAGACATCCAGAGCACTGAGGGAGGATTAGCTGCTCACCATAACAAGACAGACCACAATTTTGTTATAAAATATGTGACTAATTAAAAGAGAAGACAATTCAGAGACGTAAATGTTTAGGAAGTGATTTAATTGTCAATCCATCCACAGTAAATTTGTGTTCCGGTTCTTACAATGTTTTCACCATTCTTGGCAGATTTTCTGCTATTACTCTGTGGAGATATTTAATAACAAAGGTGGTGGGAACAAAAAGAAAAAGAATCTAAATAAAATCGGCTAGATTATATACTCAAAATCTACAAAAAAAAAAAAAAAAAAAAAAAAAACCAAGAAAAAAATGCAAATTTAAAATTCCCAGCGTCTCTCGTTTGTGAGCACGTGTAGTCACACAAACATAAACAAAGTCTGATGAAGTCTGTGCTGTTCCTTATTTTATTTTCCATACACACAATAAAAATTAATTCACACCACGGGTATCAAAAAATACAACTGCGCGGGAATTCACTCCTCACCATACCCTGTGGGGTCAAAAACAAGAACGGCGCACCCAAAAGTTCGGACGTAGTGAAAAGCACACCACGTGGTAAAAAAATATGATTTATTGACCAATCAGGGCTCGACATAAGAAACCCATTTCTTAATCTCCCCGGAGCCTCATCATTCAGATATAAGGAAGGTAGAAACTCTCATCAGACCAGAGGGAGAACAGCGACAAGCCGACATCAAAGCGACACGGACAGCTTCGAACATACACACACAGAGAATTCAGCAGTTCACACAACAGGCAGTATCGCGTATCAGTGAACATTCCTTCACCCTCTCTTTCTTTCATCTCGCTCGCTACACATCGTCCTACCTTTTCCCTCTCACATTCCCAGTGCCTTTCTTTCTCCTTTTCTTCCACTGCTTTACAGACAATTTCATTTTTGTACAAAGAAAATAATTCTTATATTTTTTTTTTTACGAAAATAAACAAAAGTTTATTTTGCTTTATTTCTAGTGTATTTTCCTTTTATTATTTGTCTGAGGGACTTCTTTGCACCCTCAACAAGTCCTAAAGCACAAAATGTATTCCACGAAAAATTTTCCACTTTATCATATGTCATTCCTTCATAAAATATTTATGAAAAGCTGCTGAAACTTTTTCATCAATCTAAAAAATAAATAATTCTCAAATTGAAATGAAACAGACAAAGTTCAAAAGCATATTCGTTTTACATGCAAATATTGCACACCAGACTGCTTCCTTGGTGATGTCTATTTTGGGGTCATAGAATATTTTGACATCAAACTTTCTCTCTTATGGGTCTAGCCGAGAGCGATCATTTCTTGACTAGCATTCTGGCATAGCTTCCGCAGGATTGCAAGAATTGGGAACACTACTTTCGATCCTTGGTTCCACTTTGGTTTTAGTTTTCATTAACAACTTGCCTGTTGGTACCAGCTCTCAACTTGGTATATATGCTGATGACCGAACCGTTTACTCCTGTCTCAATAGTAAGTCTGATCAGTTTGATAAGAGGACAAACTGTCAGATAATCTCAAGAATGACCTACAGTCTGTTGTTAACTGGGACACGGAATGGCTTGTTAATGCCTCTCAAAGTAAACATCTCTATTAATCATCTATGTTAGCCCTTCCCGTCTCTCATGGCTGAGACTAACCTCCATGAGCGAGGCTAGTTTTGTCTTCTTGGGCTGACATGAAGTGGAAAGATTATATTGAATCCATTGCAAGGTCAGCTGCTAAGACAGATGGTTCACTGTGCCATGCCAGACAATTTTTCTCTCCTGAATCTATCTTACATATTTAAAAGTCTATCATCCATGCTTTGAATATTGCTGCCACATATGGTCCCATGCCCCTGCTGTATATTTAGAGATTCTTGGTAAAATCTAAAGAAGAATCTGCAATGCTATTGGTCCTGATCTGGCATCAGTCACTTGTCCACCATCGTAATGTAGTTTCTGTATTCCATTTTTTTTCTTCATAAATACTTTCATGGTAATTGTTTGAATGGACTCTTCGTTGTGGTACCTAGATTTTATGAATTTAATCTTAATGGCAAAGTCTCCTCAATTGACTGTCAAATTGGCTAAATGTAACCTTAAGTTCTATGTTAACAGTTTCTTTTCCTGCACCTCTCACTTGTGTAAATATCTTCTGGCTTTATGCTTTCCCGTCAACTTTGATCTTCAAAAATTTAAATGCAATGTCAATTGTTACCTACTGTTCTCTCTCCTTAATGATGTTTCGTTTTTTTTTCTCATTCTTTCACACTCAGTAACACTTTGTGGCTTATTTATCAAAAGCTGCTGAAACTTTTTCATCAATCTAAAAAATAAATAATTCTCAAATAGAAATGAAACCGACAAAGTTCAAAAGCATATTCGTTTTACATGCAAATATTGCACACCAGACTGCTTCCTTGGTGATGTCTATTTTGGGCCTTAATGACATCAAACTTTCTTATGGGTCTAGCCGAGAGCGATTATTTCTTGACTAGCATTCTGGTATAGCTTCCGCAGGATTGCAACTATCTATCAACTATCTTGCATGGGGTGAAGGGATTAAAAAAAAAAAAAAAGTATTTAGTTTAGTCGAGATGTATCCCAAAAGATCGTGTAGCTCGGAATTTTAGCCCTTTAGTAACATTTCTGTGAGGAATTATAGACTGCACGACTATTCAGATAGTATATTAAATGTTGATTGTCAAGTCATTCGTGTGTTTTGTAGTTAAAAGTTGGTGAAAGAATCTTTCGCGTTACCATCATTTGAACATATCCAAAAGTGAACCAAGTAAGTTTCAGTTGGTGGGGGGGATATATATATATATATATATGAAAAATGGTGAATGTCAGGTGTGAAGGAAAGTAGCCTAATGGAGTCCAAATGTATAAGATATAAGTATTTAGTTTAATATAGATTTATCCCAATGCTAATATTTACAAATAGACTGTTATCCTGATCTTTGTTATTAGCACTTTTCAACCAATGTGCCCTCAGGACTTCATCAGGGAATTTTGAACCAAACTCTTTATTTAGACTACAAGTCGTATATTGTTCTCATTCCAATCGTCTAGGGATATACTCGTCCGATTCCGTAGATATGATCAGTAGAACGAAAGCAATCACCCCACCTCTGTAGACTGTATTGCACTCCAGATAACCTTCAGGGAATTTCGAGCTTAAGCCTTAAATATAAAGAGTTTAGTTTGAAATTCCCTGTAGGTAATCCGAATCGACAAGCTCCTGAAGAAGACCGGAGAGCACAATGGCCAAAACTCAGTACAAAAGACGAGGACAATAAAAATTCGCATGTAAATAATAACTACCCATTGTAGAAATTCGGGCAGAAATTATTGGATTAGTATAAGCATATTGGGCCAGCGAAAAATGCCATAACAAAAAAATAGCAAAAGAAATTACAACTGAGTAGTGAAATTGCTCCTCACTAGGTGTCCCGCATACTTTAGGCCTTACGACACATCTAACCTATGCCTAGAAAAAAAAATATAACCATACATCCCAAGCCGAGAGACTTCGACGTGTTGTAACGGTTAGCAAGCTTTGTCTTCCGAGACGAATTATGAACAGTAATGGGTTCGATCTTCTGAGTGTCCCACACTTTTGGCCTTCTGCCATACCTAAGCTTTCCTTAGAATACCATCTTTTGGCATCTCGATGTGGAGTAATGTTCAGCAAGCTCGTCTTGCTAAAGAAATTAAGACGGAGTAGTGAAATTGCTCCTCACTAGGTGTCCCGCCTACTTTCAGGCCTTATGACACATCTATGCTTAGAAAAAAAATTATCATCATACACCCCAAACTGAAACACTTCGGCGTGGTGTAACGGTTAGCAAGCTTTGTCTTCCTAGAAGAATTATGAACGAATAACGTAGCTAGAGGCAGGCGTTCCACTCCGGCCGGCCTGTCCTGGGTATGACGATAAACTACGTCCACTAGCAAGGCCTCTGATCAGGAGGTTTTGAGGAGTGTGGGACCACCTCTTAATTGCTGGTGTTCCCAGGTCCACTCTGACCCGGGGTGGTAACACCAGTTAGGGTCCCCGCTATGGGCAAATAGTTAACCCCAAATTGGGGTCAAAACACTATGAAAGTGTAAAAATAGGTTTTAATACCAGAAATACTTTGTAAAAAAATTATTACCAGCAATATATTTTTTGACAAAAATATATTACCAGCGAAGGAAAATTATTACCAGAAATAATTTTTGAAGGAAAAAAAAATTTTACCGGAAATAGATTTTTGGAAAAAATTATTACAAACAATGAAAATTTTGTCGGCATTGAGTGGCCCATTGAAGTTGATGTGATGTAAACCAAACCATACCTTACCATTCCGGCCGGCAATTTTGTGTCTGCTGTCGACTGTAATCCTGTATTAAAATAATAATGGTTGTTACTTGGGGTCTGTACTCACAGTTGAAGGCTCTGTTGGATTTCGGGTAACTTAAACTGTGGCATATCTATATTGGTCTGTTATAGCTATTAATCACTCAGCAAGAATTAAACGGTCCTATCTCTTTCAGAAAGTAGAAAATTCCTGTTCACTTCAATTATTTCCCGTGTTACTTTGAACAATACAAGCAACCTATTTTAATTGATTCGACGAACTTTTACTAAGTGTCGGGGCAGTTTTATCCTTGTATGAACGCTGGGCTGAGTGATCTTAGAAACAACTGAGGTTTCAACAGCTTCCAGAACATGCTGAAAAATGTGGCTTCCTTACCTCGTTGAAGCTTTTGGGTGATAAAAGCAGAGTCAAATAGATCACGATGACATTGATAAATATGAGTTCCTAGTTGAGAGAAAAAGACTTCAGAGTTTTAGTGCTGCTATTACAGACATAGAAAGAAGCCTCCCCCCAACAGTATATCCCAGAGTATAACCTTAATAATTCCGTTGCAAATTTAGCAATAATGCAGTGGATTTTCTTCACAATTGCTGTTAGTGTTGCTACCTGTGAGAGAAGCTTTTCAAAACTAAAAAGTTCCAGAATTACTTAAGATTTACTATGAGCAGCTTGCGGTCGAGAAATCTTGCCATACTGTCTGGTGAGCGACAATTGACAGATTTGATTTCTTTTGACAATGTCATCGAAGAATTTAAAAAAAAAAAAAAAAAAAAAAAAAAAGTTACTTTGTAGAAAGTTATTTTCATTATTTTTTTTTACCATTATGTCGTTTTCGACTTTAACTGTTACTGCTAAAGTTTAAGTACGTTTGGTGAGTATTTAAAGTATACTATATTTGATGCTGTGAAAGTAATATAAGGCTACACAAACAAGTTAAAATAGAGTCACTGTTCAATATATCTGTGGGAGCCTTAGCAAACTCAAGGGCTGTCGGGGACGACACACTAGCTATGCCAGTGCATTTAAATAGCAGGAGCTATTAGAAGAAAATTGTCACCAAGTATATTTATACATCAGGAACTACAGTAGACAGTTTGCAAGCAATGTAAAACAAGGGACAGAGTTCTGTACATACAGGTGGACCTTGAGCGAAGGAAATTCTTTTTCTATTACATTATTGCATATAGAATAGTGATGTAGGTTTATCCTTACATAGAAAGACTACAAAACCAATACGAGTTAAGACTAGAGCTTATATTTATTAAAAAATAAATAGCAAAGTAAATACCTGTTTTATGTCTGCATTTAGCAATTATTTCATTACTTATGTCAAAAATGCACAGAAATTGATGGTTTAATAACATTATCATATATTTACATGAGAAATAATGGGAAAGTATTTTAAAGTAGTTTCAATTTTTACCTCACACTAGCCCCCGATAAGTTTGTATATATACACAGCGTATATTTTTGTACAAAAAGAAAAAAGTAAATTTCAAGAAAAAAAAAAAAAAAAAAAAAAATCGAAAAGTTAAAATTTCTTTTAATTTAACTTATTTGCATTAATATTTTATCATTGAATTTTAAATATATCCGCGCTATGACTGTCAAACGATCCTTGTATACGTATACATTGTTAATAACAAAGGCGAAAAAAAAAAAATAATAAAAAAAAAATGCAGTTAAGTTTTTCAGTCATGTCTTCAAAATAGTAAATTATCGTTTGACGAAAAAAAAAAAAAAAAAATTATGACGCCATTTTATATTCATTCAAATAAATTTTGTTATGTTTTTTTTTTTTTTCTTCTGATATTGCCAACTCATAAAATGTCAGGTTTACCAATATTCATTCAAGGAGTTTAATCAAAGTAACTTTTTCTAAAGCAAAGAATTCACAAACGATGCAGTCAAGTTTTGAACCAACTGGAATACGAAAGTGAGTACGAAATTCTGAACAAATATTTTTAGTCTTAAATTTGAGAGACGAATTTTTTTTTTAGGAAATCTTTATTTTCTAACAGAAGTTTTTTTTTTTTTTTTTTTTTTTTTTTAGCGGGAAGCGAATTGAAGCTGATAAATAATTCCATTAAGTTAAACTACGAAAGAAGCTTAGGTTATTGTAGAAAAGAGCTGATTACTTAAATTTGAATTTGATGCAAAAACGTTGTAGGAATTACGCGCATATTTATACGTAAAGGCTTTTCGCAAGGTACGTTTCTCAGTTTTCTGTTGATCCCTTTCCAAACGATCACTATGTCCGACTTCCTCGCCAGCTTTGTAACGAGGCATTCAGGAAGAGAAAGTCGGAGTTATTGACCTGCTTTCCGGAAGTGTCACTTCTCAAATATTGGATAACCGGTCGATTAGCAGAAATCGGATAGAGGGTCATTTGGGAGATAGACGAACTTGGAATCGGCGGTAGTTTTTGCCATTGACGTGTATCGAAGTGAAACAAGTAGACATTAAACATATGCGGCGCACGGTGGACTCCGACATAAAGAACGGATCCGTGCATCTTAACAGAGTTGCGTGGGAAGTCATCCTGTTTTAAAGGCAGAGGTTCGAGTTCAATTGACGGCAGAGTCAGTTCCTCCGGGCTCCACTCGTTAGAATTCATGTTGTAGCAGATACAGTTGATTTTTAGATTACCTGACATTATCCATTGTCTATTTCTTTGCAGTTTCTCATCAGGAAAAAAGAGTTTCTCTTTGGAAAAAAAGGCATTTTCTAACTGAGCATTGCTTACGTACTTCCAACCTGTTGACAGCAGATCGTAACTTCTTTTGCAAAGATTTACTCGATACAAGTTACAAAGTGATCTTGGATATCGAGATATGTTCGCATGTTGTCGGTCATTCCTCGACTCGCTGGTCCAGCTACCCGAGTTGTTTAGACAGTTCTTTAACGAGAGTTTGGCGATAATTAAAACGTAATTCCCGTCAAGTGAAACACAGTGAAGCTTTAGACTTACATCTTCCCTGGTGAAAGAGCCAGGAAGAAACCGGTTATCCAGCTCTTGGGTGATGTCTAACAACAGTGACCAGTTATTAATAACATCAAACTGATAGAGTGACAAAACAAGATCAGATGATTGAGCCCACAAGTTCATCATTACATAGAGGCGCCCGGAACAACAGAAATAGTGGATCGCTTCCTTGCCTGGGTTGATAACCCGTCCTTCTCTCATTACTGTTCGCAAAATAGACACTGGTGTCTCAACAGTTTTCGTGTTCAAATTCGTCAAGTGGATAGTGTAAGGATCACTGCCAATGGACACTAAATAACAACTGTCGATGATGCCAAGAGGAGTCTGCCCGATACTGAGGACAGTTTCATAAGCCCACCTATTGTTTTCCTGGCAGAAAAAACTCGATCCTTTGCAAGAATCTTCATAAACTAATAGACCATTATAATTTCCCCTAGAAAAACATGGTTTCTCTTGCGAGATTCCTTGTTCTGTCTCTTGACAGCTGCTCCAACTGATTTTTCCAACAAAATTAGGTATCGTCGTACTCAATTCACAGTTGGCAGAGGCTTGACCATAGCAGCTTAGGTTGTGAATAGACTCCAAAATGACATCAAGTGCTTGATCCTTTAAATATTTCAGGAGGAGGGTCTTTGAGAATTCTTTGCGGCTCTCCAAGTCTCCAGCCTTCAGCCAGCTAACAATCAAGTAAGCGACATCTCTGGGTTGCATAGTCTGAATCAGATCGTCGCAGTTTAAAAGAACAGAAAGGCAATCAGGAGTGAAAGCCCGCATGTCAGTTTTGTCAACGAGGTGTCGCGAAAAAACCGTTAATAAGAGGGCGAGGCAAACCACCTCGAGCTCGGCCATATCGTACAGGTAGGCTAATCTCCAGGTCCAGAGAGAGTTTTGCGGTTGCAGCTGTTCGAGAAGAAACTGGGCGCAGTGCTCTTTTAAGCCGTTAAGCATAAAAAGATGCGCTGCACCCAAAACCTGTTCCAAAATATGTTGTCGGAGACTCACTTTACCCGTGTACATATAGTCCACAACGATTTTCAGTACAGCCATATCTTGAAAGGATGTGGAGAAGTCTATGATTCTCGTCGAGCTTTCGCGAAAGCCAGACTGAAGCATGACCTGGAAATATTCGCTTACAGAACTAAGAACAATTCCGTGAACGCCAAGGGACTCGTCTTTTACTTTCAATATAACATCTGTGTAAAAAGAGGCCTTATACAAGTCGTAGAGTTTAGAGTCCCTCTCCTTGAGGGTGTTTTCGTCAGAGTACATGATGCACAGATCAAGAGACAGCTGCTCAAGTGGGCACTGGTGTCCTGTAAAGAGAGAGAAAACGCATTAGGTTTAAAGCATTCATTAGGAATAAAGGTGCTCGTAGCGTAACGGCTATCGCCACGGAAAACTTGACCTGCACCAAAAAGCCTTTAGATGAATCTATGTGCTAACCCTACTCCAGGAAGGACGGTGTTTTTTGCCTGCCGGCAACTTTCAATTGAAAGTATTCCCTTATAACAGGGCTTAGATTCGAAACTATGTTACTGAATACATACAAGGTGTCCATAAAGTTCAAACAACTATTTGTATTTGCGACAGAAATAATTTGTAAAAAGGATTAGAAAGTAAATCTATTTTTTAAGGTTTTATTGAAATTTTATTTAAGTTTCCACATGTCCTCCATCATTAGCAATGCAAAGGGTAATACGACTTTGCAGTTCACGGAAAACATTTGCCAACTGATTTACAGTAATACCTGAAATCAGTTATTTTAGCTATACTTAAAACTAGGTACATTAAACTTTATAACTTTTTTTACAGATTATTTCTATCGCAAATATAAATAAAGTTATAATTTTTTTAAAGTGCGCACGAACTTTATGGACACCCTGTATTATAGCTTTGAAAAGTTAAGATTTTGTTTTGTGAATATACTGCTTACTCTGCAGGGCGTTGATTTACGACCACGATCGGTTACGCCTGACAAGTCAGGAATCGTCCTGTAATTAATTTTGAAATCATTTTAATCTTAGATTTTTTTACGGTTGTCTCCCACAAGCGCTTTGCTTCGTCTGCACAGTAGGAAATGTTCATCGGAATCTTTTTAGATTTGATATTCCATCGACATATGCAGCAATTTATCAATTTCGTGGATGGGTCCCGGTCCGTTGCTTTTTTATAACTGTCAATCGTTTAAGTGCAGAAACCGGTCAGGTTCTAAAATTCTTTCTCTATCCTCCAAAATCGTTGCCACAGAGTGACAACTTCAGATCACGTGCGACAGCATTCACTTTCCCCCCTCCGTACTGTTTAAAAATCAACAATCATTTTTGTGCCAAGATCATCTTTCTTTCCATCTTGGCAGGTTGAGTAGACAAAGACCATTTTCTCTTGGTAGACTTTAAGAAAATTTAGACACGAACCACCCTAACACTGAACATGAGGCGCGCGAGGAAAGCTTAGCGTTGCCTGGAGCTTTGAGCGGAAACTGTCGTACGCCAATCTTGGAAACACTCACGCTGCCAGACGCGGTACAGTCGGAGACGTAATTCGTAAATCGACAACGATCCGTTTTGGTTTCAGAACTGCTGCCGTCAGCTTAATTTTGTTGATAGGAAGACTTCAGAAATCTTGAAGCATAATCTTAACCATTCCAATGCAGGCACTGTATGAATTCGGTACAAATATTTCCAAGTACATTCAGCATAAATTATTTACGTTGTAAACTAAATTAATCTATTACAGCGAAGCATTTAGTTAACTTTCAAACTCGCATTTTATCTAATGTTGTAAGTACAAAGATATTAAAAACTATAATTTAAAATACGTAAAAGAAATTTGCAAAGCACTAGATAGCTTTGTCCCTTATTCAGACCTCTAGGTCCTTTTAAAGCTGATGGGCAAAAAAGATAACTCCAAAATACCTTTCCTGGGTAGAGGGTAAATGGATAGTAAAGCTTACTAGAATTGCGTAGCAGCCAATGGGACTAACAAGATTCAAAACCGTGGAAAGACAACGAAGAAGTCTTTTCCTAGAAGTTATGACAGCTTAGATATAAAAATCTTACAGCCATGATAGCCAACGTCTTGAAACAGGAATGCGTTCAAACGTGTTACGTGCTCTGTACGGAGCTCCATGGCACTAAGTGGGGAACATTGAGATCGAATACTAATTAAATCATTTCCAATTTTAGTTACCAATATCTGTCGTAGTGAAGCATTTCATAACTGCAGGAATCAAAGCCACTTATGGAAGAATTTCGTTTTAGCCTTTTCGAGAAGTTGGTTCTTTTAAGTACCGATATTTGACTCACTTCGAAAATAATTTTCCATGTAAAAAAAAAAAAAAAAAAAAAAAAAAAAAAAGAAAAAAATTTTTTACAAGCTTTTTAAATATCGATAATGTAATAAGTACTGACGGTGTCGTGAGAAGATCTAAAGGGTTTGCTTTCGCGTTCCTTAAACGTTTTCTGGGATGCGAAGTGTGGCGTAATGGATAACTTGGAATGAGAAGGAGAGTTCAAATTCTACTCGGGTTCGTTACTGTCACTTACGCGTAGATTCCCTCGGTAAAAAAAAAAAAAAAAAAAAAAAAAAGAAAGAGTCCATCTCTTCGCCCACGTCAACGACGAGTTAAAAACAGGACAGGCGAAGTCCTAGAGCAACCAGTCTACTGTGGAAGAAGTCAGGAATCGAAAGAGAAATGATCGTTCCAAGCGTGTATCACAAATGTCACTTAACTGATATTCTTCAGCGGAGAGAACTTTTTGGAGTTCAAACTGCCATCGGAAGAAGCAATGGATCCTTGAATACAGAACAGCGATAGAATTTTCACCCTTTATTTTGAGGGGTAACAAAAAAAAAAAAAAAAAAAAAAATCTAACAAACTAGCGTCGCCACAGAAATACCTTTATTATTGTCGAGTATTCATTCCAGAATTAGAAATCGAAATTTAGCTTTTGATAAGTGGTGGCAGTCAATTTCGTATTTAAATTCATGGTATTTTACTATGACATTGACTTATTTGATGGCCTTTCAGTAAAACTGGCCAAAACGCGGAATTGGTCAATAAGAGAGATTGTTGTAATAGTAAAAGTTTACCAGGTTTTATGCGTAAAACTTGACTTTAGTTGCATTTAAATCTGTCTTAAGATGGATTTAAAGAAAAAAAAAAATCAGTAAAATGGTTTTCGGTACTTTTTACATGGTAGTGTGAAAAAAAAGTTGATTTTATTGGAGTACTTCGTTTCTTTTCTTTTTTAAAAAAAACAAAAAAACAACCCCCCCCCCTCCAAAAAAAACAAACAAACTCCAAAGCACGTACAGAAACGCTTATGGCAAATACAAACATCAAACAGTCAGGAAATAAAAGAACTGATTTTACCTTTTTCGGACTCCCAAAGTGTTAAGTTCAGTAAAGCGCTTCTTTCACGATGGAAGACGAACGACATTTGATGAAGAAATAGTTCGCTTTCTCAAAAGACCATAAAACACCCAACTCTACCCGCTCAAAAACGATAACTGTCGTAAAATACTTTAATACCACCAAAAAAAAAAAACTTTTCTTTTTTCAACCGAACGCGCATATGCAAATATTGCGTTTTTCTTCACATCGGCCAATGAAAATCTGTTGAGCTAATTTAGGTAAAAGTCATTCTATTTTATTTAGCTCAGTTAAACATAAGGCCAATTCACTCTAGTGCTGCGTTAGCTTAGGCCGGTTTTTCTTTTGGTTTAATCCCCTGAATTTAACCTAGCTAGGGTATAGATGTCAACAGTACCTTTATTTTTGCCCCACACTCTTTTTATCTTTGGTTTATTCCTCTTCCTGTCCCATTTAGATGACAGGGATTGCAGTTTCTGATGAATGTGGATGTCTTTCGTTTCGAGGGCGAATAATTTTAATAATCCCACTGTATCCTTTGTCCAGTTAACTGTTATCTCTGCCACTGTGGGGTTTTCCTTACTAATACTGTTTTGTTTAGTTGTGCAAATATTATTATATCATGGGCATTGAGGATTTTATCAATCCAACCCTCCACAAAGACTGTACATATGGGGTTATTACAAATAAATATGGCGACAAAGATGAGGACAATAGTCCGAATAATGTAAATAGTGTACATAATACCTCATCTCAGAAATATAGACAGATACTGAAAGGCCGAAACGTTGTAATAAATATGGCGACAAAGATGAGGACAATAGTCCGAATAATGTAAATAGTGTACATAATACCTCATCTCAGAAATATAGACAAATAACAGCGTTGTATAGAGCAAATCCTAAGTGACAGAACACTATTATCTACGTGCTCACGATCATTGGAGACATATTTTCGACAGCAGTGAAAAATATCCGGTACACTACACTCATCGTGTCTGCTGTTGAAATGCATTACCCACTATAACTTTGTTCGTCTCCATTGTTTGATCTGCATAAACATTCAGCAAGCGTCGATGACTGTCAATATCAATGGGTTTTTTTTTTCTGTATGGAGAAATTCTATGAAAAAAAACTTGCTTCAAATGCACTTTCCTGCCAGACATCATTTTGTCAAATTATTATTCAGCTGTTATATTTAACAAAAAAAAAAAAAAAAAAAAAAAGGTGATAGTTTATTGGTGGGAATGTTAAACTTCCGCTCGAAGGACAGATGTCAAGTAACAGCTCAGTATTCTTTTCTTTTGTTACCAAATAAATCCTCCTGTCTCGCAGTACTCTGGCCCAGCTTTTGGAATACGTCCTTGGTCATCCCAATACGTCTACGGATCTCTGTGTCGCACTTACCGTCCTCTGTCAAAACGCTTATCAGATATTTAAATTTCCACGCCTGCTTGATTCTAGTGTCCCCCGACCTTCAGATCGCATTTCAGGCTCATCCTTTTACTGATGACCATGCGTTCTGTCTTCTTTTAGTTTATACTTAGTTCCTTCTTCTCACTCTTCGTCGATACCTTCTGTAGTAGATTTTGTAATTTCTTTTCTACGTCTGCTATCAGTACTATTGTTCTCTTTCCTTGATAATGTTTCTGCTTTTTAATTCTTCCAGTATCTTTTGCAACACTTGTGCTCGGCATTCCTTACAATAAGGACCCTACGTCATCTGTCTCAACTATTATGAAAAATAACATTTCTTTATTCAATTCGTCTAAAATAAACGCCGCCGAATTTTCTCTTTCTAATCCTAATAGATTTCATCCTTCATCTACAGTCGACGATTCTAAGAGACTCCGGGCCCTCGTCAATGCTAAGTTGATCGAGGGTGATGTCTCAGCTGCAATTAGAGTATTGGCCTCATCCGATACTATACTAGCTGCTACACCAAAAGTTCTCACAGCGCTCCGTCGGAAACACCCTGCGCCACCATCAGATGTCAGATTTGTTCAGATGGGAAACAATGTTTCAAATATTGAAATATCAAAGGAAGCGATGGTTGCCGCTCTGAAGTCTTTCTCGGGAAGCAGCAGTGGAGGTGTAGACGGCCTTCGACCTGGTCACATCAAGGACTTAATTTCTGCACACACTGCAGAAGCTGGTGAACATTTGAAAACATCCATAACAGCTCTTATTAATACCCTTCTCCGAGCTGAGATACCCCAACATGCTCGCGACTTAATATTTTCAGCCAACTTAACGGCTTTTAAAAAAAAAAGACGGTGGTATCCGCCCTATAGCTGTTGGTAACATTTTTCGTCGACTCGCGGCAAAAATCGCTTGTAGAGTTGTCATGAAGGAGATAGGGCATGAATTGCGACCTGTCCAGCTCGGGGTAGGCATACGGGGCGGATGTGAAGCCGCGGTTCATGCCACAAGATCATTTTTCGAGAATACATCACCTGTTTCCCCCAGTATCTTACATTCCTTGTGTCTTTACTGCTTTGCTTAGGGTGAACGCGTTTTAAAAAATATATTGGGGCACAGTGGAATAATGGAGAGAGGTTAGGATTGAGGAATTGGAGAGCTGTGCAAATAGCCTTGGGAAAGGTATAAATCCATCTGTTCTTCACAGCCGTGGGTAAATAGCAGGAGAGACTGGGTCCTATAGCCTTGGATGGCAACCGGTCTAGAAGAAGAACAATATCTGAGAAGGGTGGTTTGGAGACCTTGTAGCACACTATTTGCACCAGTTCTCTGTTTTCGGATCTTCCAAAAAATGTGGTTGGTTCTACACAATCCTTCACTGCTATAATCAAATGATAAGTGCAGGTGGTTTGGCTGTTTGGTTCTTAAAAAACTGAGCTGCTGGCCCCCGACTTTCCAACGCCAAAAAACAATGGAACAGTCCTATCTATCTATCTATCTATCTATCTATCTCAGTCTCTTCATTATCTATCTATCTATCTATCTATCTATCTATCTATCTATCTATCTATCTATCTATCTATCTATCTATTCCAGTCTCTTCATTATCTATCTATCTATCTATTCCAGTCTCTTCATTATCTATCTATCTATCTATTCCAGTCTCTTCATTATCTATCTATCTATCTATCTATCTATCTATCTATCTATTCCAGTCTCTTCATTATCTATCTATCTATCTATCTATCTATCTATTAATAATGATGAAAACGGAGATTTTAGAAATTGATGGTAATAATTTGTTTCACGAGATCAATCAAATCTCGTCTTTTTAGACCAAACAATTTTATTTTGTAAAATTGTTTGGTTTGAAGAGACGGGATCTGATTGATCCCGCGAAATAAATTATTACCATGGATTTCTAAAGTCTCCGCTTTCGTCATTATTATATTTACTCTGTTCTTACATTGAGCTCTCTTAGGATTTATATCCGCTTTGGAATTATCCATATGAATTATCATATATTTATATATATATATATATATATATATATATATATATATATATAGTCTTAAGGTGTGGTATATTTATGGGATAAAGTGCTCAATATCAGAGATAGAGTGTGTGTAAACATAAAAGTGAACATTGAAGAGATGAAAGAGGCGACAGTCTGTTTCATGCTGGGCGCAATCATCAGGCCACCTATCGTTACTGTAAATGACAAACATAAATGCATTTAGCGGATGTCAGAATTTGTTGAAAAATACATCCCTACCCATCCCTAAACATAACCCCGCTTTCGAATGTAACTATTAACTGATACAACGAAAATTGAAATTGAACACGCTACCACCCCTTGCCTGGATGAGTGGATTTCTCTGTATCCTTGGAAACACTCAATTATGAATCTTTGCCGTGCCTTTAAAACTGTAAATTTAAAAATAAGTTACTCCAAAGTTGGCTTGAGGAGGAAATGGAACTAATGTCTTTAATTTAATAACAAAATTAAATTCGAAGCTTTTAGCTTCGATTTTTGAAACATGGTTATTAATGTGTAGCGAAAAAAAACATATTTTAAATCAGTTAATTTATAACATATATATATATATATATATATATATATATATATATATATATATATATATATATATAAGAGCATATCTGATTAAACAATGTAGACATGTCGTGTCAGCTTATTTTCAATAAGATCTTTTCCTAATCCCGTATAGGCTTTGTTGTTTCAGGATTAATGAGAACAAGGAAGGTGCTATGGTTGTATTCATTCATTTTTATTTTTCCGAGTGTTCTCGATATATTCCAATATCATCTTCAGTCTAAGCCAAATAGTTGTGTTGTTGTGTCCCAAATTAAATTTTTGTTTTCATGGTTAAACCATTAACAGTTCCGGTCATGCGCCAAGTCACAAACGTTGATTTTAAAATTAAAATTAAAAACAACGCAAACAAACAAATGTAATTATGAATATAGTATATCATCAGTAAAGACAGCATCAAATCAAATCTAGATTGAATCTAAATGCTAAAGACACACACACCGGATAATAAAACCACAGCCTCACTTGATGTTGAAAATTTATTCATCAATGTCCCAGTTAGAAAAACGATCGCCATAATTATAAACAATATATACAGTAATCCATCTTTACCCAATTAAAAATTAGACCTAACATATTACGGAAACTACTTTTAACTTGCACTGCCGAAGTTCCATTCTTTGAACTCAACATGATGGTATTTCTATGGGCTCAGTTCTGGGTCTAACTTTTATTAACTTTCATATTGATAACCTTGAAAATAATATTTAGTAATTTTAAAAAAAAACTCCATCTACCTTAGATATGAAAACGATATCGTCATCGTTGATGAAATACATGAACTACAACAAGAATTCCAAAAATAACTCGTCCAGGGTATGACGATAAACTACATCAGCGTCCAGGGTATGGCGATAAACTACATCCGCGTCCAGGGTATGACGAATAACTACATCAGCGTCTAGGGTATGACGACAAACAACATCCGCGTCCAGGGTATGACGAATAACTACATCAGCGTCCAGGGTAAGACGATAAACTACGTCCGCGTCCTGGGTAAGACGATAAACTACGTCCAACAGCAAGGCCTCTGATCAGGAGGCTTTGAGGAGCGTGGAACCCTCTCTTAATTGCTGATGTTCCCAGGTCCACCCTGACCCGTGGCGGTAGCACATGTTAGGCTCCCAGCTATGGGCAAATTGTTAACCCCGAAACAGGTAAAAAGCATTATAAAAGTGTAAACATAGGTTTTAATACCAGAAATACTTTGTAAAAAAATTATTACCAGAAATAAATTTTTGAAGAAAAAAAAATATTACCAGCAATACATTTTTGAAAAAAATAATATTACCAGCTATACGTTTTTGAGGAAAAAATTTTAACAGAAATAGAGTTTTGACAAAACAAAAATATCACCAGAAAAAAAAAAGTTGTCGGCATTAAATGACCCATTGAGGTGTTGATATGCCGTAAAACAAATCAAACCAAACAAACCAAACCAAACCAAAAATAACTATGTCCTTAAATTCCCTAATGAATTTAACAATAATAATAAAATTCCTTTTCTTGATATATTGGTAGATACAAATAATAATACATTTACTACCTCACCATATAAAAACCCTACTAGCATAAACTCCTGCACTCTTAAATATAAGAGTGCATGTCCTACCTACTACAAAATAGCAATTATAAAAAGATTAATAAATCATGCTAAAGTTAATTCACCCACGAAAAAGATTTTCTACACTGAACTAAAATATTAAACAAAATCTTATTAATAACTATTTTCCTAAATACATTGTTGATGTAAAAAATAAGGCGATCTATTACAAATTTTAGTATAAATCAAATAGAACATAATACGTTCTTATATAACCCTAAGCAGACCAATCTTCTATATTGTAATCAGATGCATTCCAAATATAAACATGATGAAAACACTAAAAAAATTAAATACCAATATACCTCTGCACATATCCCAGTAAAAAAAATAAAATTAATTATATACTATAGCAAGTTTAATACAACCAACTTTATCATCTGTAATATCTCTTCCCTACTAATTGATACATTGCAGAAAACAAACACTATATATCAATTCCACTGCATCTCTGACAAAAAAAGCTAACGTATATGTTTGTCATTCTACAATAACGCTATCAAGACGGCTCACTCTACATATAAATGATTTATCTTCCATTGTACAACATCTGCAAAAACATTCCTGTCCATATTCAAAATTTAGAAGAATATTAGTCGACAGTACCTGTATAGTACACCAAGAACGCAATAAGCAGAAAATAAAAATTCTCGAACACAACTTTAAGAAATTAAAACCAACACTTAACAAAATTAATTATGAATATCGTACAAAGGTTCTGAAATGCTCAGAGTATATAGTTCTTTAGAGATATCTACATTAATCTAGACAGTTTTTTTAAAACAGCCAAACTATAACCTACTAACAAGAATTCAATTCTTAACTAAGTTATCTCCCTTATATTATAATGTTTACAATATGGACAAAATTAAAAATCACCGTTTGTGACTTTGCGCATGACCGGAACTGTCAACGGTTTAACCACAAGAGTAATAACAGCCATCCTCTATGCCAGTGAATGCTAGGCAGTCTCCTCAAAATGAGGAAGAGCTTTGAAGCAACAGAAATGTACTAAAGAAGGATGCCGAAGATACAATCGGCCGAACATGTGAGCAACGTCGAGGTTTTAGAGAAAAGGAGATTTATACTTAACACCGAGAAGAGACAGTTGACATATCTAGGGCACATAATGAGGAAAGAGGGCTTGGGAAATTTGACACAGAAGAAAGATTGAAGGCAAAAGGGATAGAGGAAAACAGGGCATAAGTTAGTGAGCTTGAGTAAATGGATGGCGGAACAAGGTTTAGAAGTTACAAAAAGGTAAAAATCTATCAAACAGCTACAGAGGACAGATAATTTAGGAGAGCCATGATCGCCTACATCCTGAAAGGACACGGTATTTACAAGAAGAAGAATGAGATCGAGTAAATGGATGTTGGAACAGGGTTTAGGAAAGGTAACAAAAAGACAAAATTTGTTAATAGCTACAAAGGGTAGGAAATTGTGGAGAGCCATGATCACCAACATCCTGAATGGACACGGCACATAGAAGAAGAAGAAGAATGAGCTTGAGGAAATAGATGTCGGAACAAGGTTTAGGAGAGGTAGCAAATAGACAAAACGTATTAAAAGCTACAAAGGACAGGATATTGTGGAGAGCTATGATCGCCTATGTCCTGAAGAGACATGGTACTTAGAAAAAGAAGAATAAGCTTGAGTAAATGGGTGACGAAACAAGGTTTAGGAGAGGTAACAAGAAGACAAAATGTATTAAAAGCTACCGAGAAAAGGAAATTGTGGAGATCCATGATCGCCAACGTCCTGAAGGGACACGCCACATAGAAGAAGAAGAAGAATGAGCTTGAGTAAATGTATGTTGGGACAAGGTTTAGGAGAGGTAATATAAAGACAAAATTTATTGAGAGCTACAAAGGACAGGAACTTGTGGAGAGCCATGGTCGCATACGCCTTGAAAGAACACAGCGCATAGAAGAAGAATGAGCGTGAGTAAATGGATATTGGAATAAAGTTTAGGAGAAGTAAGAAAAAGATAACATTTATTAAGAGCTATAAAGGACAGGAACTTGTGGAGAGACACGATCGCCTACGTCCTGGAAGGACTCGGCACATAGAAGGCGGCATCTCGAAAATTACATGAAGTGCTTGAAAATATCAGGAAAAAATATTAATCCGCAATCGCACGATGTAACCGACTTGTTCAGAATTGTGTTAACGCGTGACACTGATTGAAACCCCAATTCCGGTACAATCTCCCGGATGTAGAGCAACGTCGAGCCTGGTCAGTAACTACATGGGTGACCGCTTGGGAAAATCAGGAACTGTAAGCTTGGATGTGCGTGTGGTGTAATGGATAACGGCTCGGAATAGGAAATCGGAGAGCCGACTTCCAATTTCGGTCGGGTTCGTTATATTCATTTAATACCATTGGGAAAGATGTGAATCCACCTCATCTCCCTACAGCTATGGGTTAATTAGTAAGACGTGCACCATTAAACCAACTATAATGCTCACTATTTACATTATTCGGACTATTGTCCTCATCTTTGTTGCCATATTTATCACAACGTTTCGGCCTTTCAGGTTCTGTCTATATTTCAGAGATGAGGTATTATGTACATTATTTACATTATTCAGACTATTGTCCTCATTTTTGTCGCCATATATATTACAACGTTTCGGTCTTTCAATATCTGTCTATATTTCTGAGATGAAGTATTATGTACATTATTTACATTATTCGGACCATTGTCCTCATCTTTGTTGCCATATCTATTACAACGTTTCGGCCTTTCAGTATCTGTCTATATTTCTGAGATGAGGTATTATGTACATTATTTACATTATTCGGACTATTGTCCTCATCTTTGTTGCCATATTTATTACAACGTTTCGGCCGTTGTATGCTCCGGCCTTCTTCAGGTGGTTGGAATGTCGAACTGAACCCTTTATTTCGCTCATTGGGATAGACTGTTCTAGTTCCAGGTGCCATGTCTAATGGATGTCAATTATCAGCTATCTCCAGTTTATTCCCCTCTCCAAGTTCTCCACCGCCTTAACCGGGATATGGCATTAGAATCTATATCTCTAAAGCCAAATCTATGGTTAAGGTACGTAGATGACACCTTCATACTCTAGCCACACCAGGAAGATGTTCAGGTTCAACTGGACCATGTGAACTCAATAAGACCTTCTATACAGTTCACGATGGAGAAAGAGAGTAACAACACATTTCCATTCCATTTTTTTTTTTGTTTAACCTAAACGATCAACCATGCTCTGGGTGACTTTCCTAGTCGACGATATAATATGATACCGTCGAGAATAAATCAAAGATGTCAACAAAAGAGATTGCTAAGAGTTTGAAAATCGATATCTAATCTGCCTTTCTCTATTTGAAGAGATTTGGGTTCATTTCCAAACTCGACACGTGGGTGCCACATTCTCTGACGGAACAGAACAAGCTTGATCGCGTTTCTGCCCCGAATTCTACGCTGGCACGTCACGAAAAGAAGCCGTTCTTGGACAGAATTGTCAGCGATGACAAACGGAGCGTTTATGATAACATTCGATGAGAACGGAGCTGGAAATAAGCTTGTGAATGTGCCGAACCTGCAGCTAAAGCGGGTTTGCTGTCCATTTGGTGAGATTGCAGGGGGATAATTCACTTTGAGCTTCTTCCAGCCGGCGAAACGATAACTGCAAAGAAATATAGCGACCAACTCACCAACCGGCAGATTGTGGCAAATCGAAAATATTCAGACGGTTTATTTGCATCGTCCTCCAAGTCTTTGGATGATAAAAAAGGTAATTTGGCTATTTTCGTCCCGGTGAATTTAACTTAAATGATCAACCACGCCCCGGGCGAACTTCCGACGTCGATGTAGACTCTGCTTGCCAATGGAGAGAATGAGTCGATGATTTCGACGGAGGAGGTTGCTAAGAGTTTGAAAATCGATATTTCAACTGCCTTTCGCCATTTGAAGAGATTTCGTTTCCAAACTCGACAAGTGCGTGCTACATTCTCTGACGGAACAGAACAAGCATGATCGTGTTTCTGCGACGATTCATTTGCTGTTACGCCACGAAAAGGAACCGTTCTTGGGTAGAGTTATTAGCGGTGAAAAAAGGATCGTTTATGATAACATTCGATGCGAACTGAGCTTGAAACAAGCTTGTAAATGTGCTGAATCCGTGGCTAAAGTGGGTTTGCATCCAATGAGTGCAAAATAGACACTTGCAGAATCTTAAAGAGTTGAGATGGGGACCCTCCAGCACCCTCCAGAATTGGCTCCTTCGTATTTTCATTTCTTCCGGTCTCTTCCGAACAATTTAAATAAAAAAAACTCTGACTCTGTACAGTCAGTTGAAAACAAACTCCCAACCTTCTTCCAAGAAAAAACACGAAGTTTCTACAAAAATGGCATCAACAAGCTTGTAGAACGATAAGAGACAGTTCTTAAAAACAATGGTGACTATGTATTTGACTAATGACTGTTTTTTTGAGTATGTAAAATTTTGTTTTTATTTTTCTACTCAGGCACTAATTTTTGCAACGATTTAATATTTGACAAGTAATTTCTTTTTCATCGTCAAATTGCTTTAATATTTTTCCATCTTATTGCATTAAACTTTGTATGAGGTCAGATCAAAACGTATCGCAATTGGCGCCCTAAAAAAAAACTACAACACATATCAATTCGCCATTTAATCTCCTTCGAAGTAGTTACCATCTGAAGCCACAAACTTTATCCGGTGTTGTTTCCATTGATGGAAGAATACCGTAAACTTCTTTTTACGGACAGGGAGTAGCTGCTTCATCATTCTTTTTTGGATTCCCTTTCAAGTGGGATTTATTTTTTGGGGAATGTGGAAAAAGTCTCGAGGGTCGAGGTCTGCGGAATATCGTGGATGTCGGACCTGGGGAATGTTGTGATTGGCCAACAATTGCTAAACACAAGTCATGGATACTAATGTAATCACACACGGTACACTTTCCTTCCAAGTACTGCTATAAAAGTACAGCTTTATTTGCCTTTATTTTAATTATGGTTTTTATTTCCTTAAAATGAAAACTGATCCCTTTAGATTCTATTGGGCTAAATTTCATGTCAGCCTCTACTATTAGAATGTCTCCGAAAAAGTTCGCCCTTTATCGTCAGAGGGTATCAGACATGATTAGTTCAAATATTGTTTAAAAAATCTCTTTTGATTCTATTGTGAATAGGGCTACAAAAAAGTTCTTTTTGTCGATAGATGGCATTAGAAGCGTTCAGTTCAAACTTCATTAAAAATAATCACTTTTGATTCTATTGCGATAGATTTCATATCAACGTGTACATTTATAGGGTTGCGAAATGTTCATTTTTGTCGATAGATGGCATTAGGAGTGTTTAGTTCAAATTTCTTTAAAAATAATCACTTTTTATTCTATGGAGATAACATTTATATCAACATGTACTTTTATAGGGTTACGAAAAGGATATTTTTTGTCGATAGATATCATTAAGAGAGTTTAGTTCAGATATCATTAAAAATAACGCCTTTCATTCTAGTGTAATAACTTTGCTATCAACGTCTACATTTTCTGGACTAACAAAACGTTCATTTTTTTGTTTTTTTTTATAGATGGAATTAGGCGCAATTAATTCTGGTTTCATTAAAATGCTTTTGATTCTATTGTGATAGCTTTAATATCAGTGCATGCTTTTATAGGGTTCCTTAAAAATTTAGATTTATTTTTCTTTCGTTGGCATTAAAAACGTTTAGTTTAACCATAATTAAGAAAATAATATCTTTTGATTGTAAGGTGATAACTTTCATATCAGCATGTACCTTTATAGGGCTACTCTAAAAGTTCGCTTTAGTCGTTAGAAGGCATTGGATGTATTTAGTTTAAATTTTATCGAAAAAGACCGCTTTTGATTGCATTATGGCAGATAGATGTCGTAAACTGTGATTAAAAAAAAAATGTCTATTTTGTCTTATATTAATGAACGAAGAATATAAGCGAAGTTGATGACATATGGTTCTTTATTTTAAGAAAGGTAAAAATGCAATTTACACCCACACAAACGATCTGTGCTGTTTATGGAAAAAGAATTATGAATGAACAAACAAAAGGTTCTTTGTAAAGCTTCCCACTGAAGAATTCTCGTCGAACGATGCTCCACGGTAGAGTTGATCAACTGCAGTTGATAGTAATTGCCTGGGGAAAAAATCAACGTGATACGATGAGGTTACTTATTTACATCGGCTTATGGTTATGTTAGTTGCTTTGATGTGTGGCTTCCATATATAAATTAGCTGAGAAATCTACTTTCTGAAATTTAGTTCTGTTTACGAATCACTACAAGACAGATATTTACTAGAACGGTGTACAAGGAACCGATCATTTTTCTAGCGTCTTTAGCGATGGATCACGAATACACTATTTATACACTAATTATTTCGTGATTTACAAAAAATCTAAATGAAAAAAAAAAAAGAACAGAAGATTCCGAGAAGATTGCGAAAACCGCCAAGAACATTTACTTTCTGAGAAAGATACACATTCTGGGAGGATGAAATTACGAATTCAGCTGAAACATGGTAGAAGAAAATGGAACAAAGCAGGAAATATGTTCGAAATAAAAAATAAATTTCACTTAATAAACTGAGTGAACGTAATATATATATATATATATATATATATATATATATATATATATATATATATATATATATACATACGAATATATGTATATATACGAATATATGTATATATATGTATATATGTATATATATATACATACATACATATATATACATATATACATATATATACATATATATATACATATATATATATACATATATATGTAGAAATATATATATACGAATATATATATATATGTATATATATATACATACATATATATACATATATATATATATACATATATATACATATATATGTATAAATATATATATACGAATATATATATATATATATTTTAGAATTGGACATTGTCCGACAATTTATTTAAAGACATTTATATTATGTTTAACGTTAAACATAATATAAATGTCTTTAAATATATATATATATTAAATATATATATATATATATATATACATATATATATATATGTGTGTGTGTGTGTGTGTGCATGTAAAATTTCAAATATAACTAAAAATATGTCTGTAAAAGGAAAATATGAATAAAGACAAAAGGAAAACATCGTAGCCAATGCGTTTCGTCCTCTGATGGACATTATCAAGTCAAATGCCTTGATGAAGTCCATTAGAGATCGAAAAACGACAGGTAAGATAAGTTTTCCTTTTCTTTATATATATATATATATATATATATATATATATATATATATATATATATATATATATATATATATATATATATATACATATACACACACACACACACACACATATATATATATATATATATATATATGTATGTGTATGTGCCTGTGTTACAGAATAATGTGTATATATGCGTCTTTCTAGATATATTATATATAATATATAATGGATGTCATATACAGTTGCGGCCAAAATGTTCAGAACGGCATTGTTTTCGTCAGAAAAGTAGGCATAAGTTTTTATCAAAGTTCTTTTATATTCTATAATTTTCACAGAAATAAATACGATATTAATTGTTATTGTCTGGGATTTTGGTGTAATTTGAGAGGATAATACAAAAGTTATGGATGATTTAGTGATTTACTGCAAAACCCATGGCGGCTAAAATGATCAGAACGTTTGCTTTTACTCCGTGTTTTAGTATATTTAACCGGCGAACTCTAATTTTTTAAAATTTGTTTACGTGACGGTTCGTTTACTAAACATTAGTAAGAATATCTGCAGTGTACTTTGTTAATATAATGCCACTTACTCCGTTACCAATTCGTCAGCAGATTATTAAGCTTCGAAAGAAGGATAATTTAAGTATTGGGTCTATTGCAAAGATTGTTAACAAGTCAAAAAGTGTTGTTCACGGTATTCTTAAGGTCTACGATGATTATGGTTCGTGTGAAGCAAGAAAGTCTACAGGTAGGCCAAGAAAAACGACGAAGAGAGAAGATCGTGCTATGGTAAAGTTGGTTAAAAAGGACAGATTTAAAACTGCTGCTGCTGTTTCTCGGGAAATGAACTTTGTACTGAAGAAAACTTTATCTCGAAGAACTCTGTCTCGTCGTTTAGTTGAACATGACCTACAAGCAAGAGCACCTGCAGTGAAGCCACTGATCAACTCCAAGAATAAAAAGTGTCGTCTTACCTTTCAAACCGAACATGTGTTGTGGTCATTTTTTATTATTTTGTTATTTTTTCAACCGTTCTGATCATTTTGGCCGCCATGGGTTTTGCAGTAAATCACTAAATCATCCATAACTTTTGTATTATCCTCTCAAATTACACCAAAATCACAGACAATAACAATTAATATCGTATTTATTTCTGTGAAAATTATAGAATATAAAACAAATTTGATAAAAACTTATACCTACTTTTCTGACAAAAACAATGCCGTTCTGAACATTCTAACCGCAACTGTATATATGTGTGCATATTATGAAGTGTTATGCATGTGTCTATATTATATAATATATATATATATATATATATATATATATATATATATATATAATATTTATGGATATATAATATATACAATATATAATGTGCGTATATGCCTTATTATATATATATAACATATACAGATATATTTAATAAAATTTTTTTATTTTGCCGAAGGGCCTTCAGAGTGAAGCTACGTTTATATATATATATATATATATATATATATATATATATATATATATATATATATATATATATATCAATAAAAAGAAAGAACAGTAAGATATAAAATCCGGTGTTCTTATACATATTTTTATTTTTACACAATAGTGCTCAATGTAAATTTACAGAGCATTGTAGCGAAAAAAAACATATTTTAAATCAATTAATTTATAATATATATATATATATATATATATATATATATATATATATATATATATATATATATGTATATAATGTATATATATATATGTATATATATATATATGTATATATATACATTATATGTGTATGTATATATATATATATGTATATATATATGTATATATATATATGTATATATATATATGTATATATATATATGTATATATATATACGTATATATATATGTATGTATATATATATATATATATATATATATATGTATATATATATATATATATATATATATATATATATATATATATATAGAGAGAGAGAGAGAGAGAGAGATAGGGAGAGAGAGGAAAGTAAGATTTGTTATATATCCCACATATATATAGGAAATCGAATTTGAGAATGCAAATGGATTCTTTTAGAATATTTAGTTAGAGCAAATTTGTTATGATTTAAATTTCGAAAATTTTAGTATCATAAAACTGTGAAACCGGTAAAGTTGCTCTAAATAAATGTTCTTAAAAAATGCAATTGCATTTTTAAAATTCTCTTACAACCGTCATACATTACTTTTTTTTACTTTTTTCTTTTAAATTATGTTAATAAATCTTATCAATATCCCTGAAAAGAGCTGAAGCGCCGTTTTCTTGGTTATGTTGAAAAGAAGATGATGAAGCGCCAAATGCTAGTGTCATTTTGTCTTACGACGTTTGCTCTCTACTCTGGGCCCATCGGAACGTAACCTATAATAAGTAGAGGAACATCTATATGCTGGGATTATACTGTCTTCATTTTCTATTATTTACAGTGTCTTACTTTATTTTTACAATAAAAAAATCCTCTTGTTATTTTGAAGTTCTGAAATTATTCCGCGTTCGTCTTCTTCCGACCTTGTCTGCATCTTTGACGAGACATTTATCAGAAAACTATAGGAAATATTCATTATCAGTTTTGTTATTTAAATTGTAGTCCATTTGACTCAGTCCGAAAAAAAAAATGGTTCATTTTTATCTTTATAATTTGCTCACGTAAACAGCCGGTGATTTTCGTTCGTCTCCGTTGTTCGTTTTTTTTAGCGACACCGACTGATGAGAATGCTCTTCAAGAAAGAACTTTGGATTGAGAGTATTTTCAAGTGCCGATTTCCCGTTGAATTCCCGAACAAGGTTAGCCTGCTGGTTTGAGAGTTTCCTAGTCAAGTCGCTGTTGGAGCCAACAAAGGCTGGGTTGTTGACATCCTGCATTCAAAAGAAAGAAGAGAGAGAAACAATTTGAACACATTGAAAAATAAACGAGAAAAAAAATGAGATAAGATGTTATCATTATTTACATTATTCTGATATATTCGGACTTAAAGTTATCGTAATCGTCATTATCAATTTGTTGGCGGTGTTTCTCAGGAGTTCCGGCTTTGTCATTTCCTACCTCTCTTTGATGTTTTCTGACCGGCTCTTGCTTTGCTGTCCCCGGTTGCCTCCGCCCACAATAGTTCCTGGGGCACCTCGAGGCGGAGTAATGGTTAGCAAGCGTGTCTCGCTAGAACAATTACGACTGAGTAGTGAGTTTGATTCTCACTGGGTGCCCCCTAATTTTGGCCTTGTGCCACATCTAGGCTATACTTGGAAAAAAGGGAACCTCGAGGCGGTGTAATGATTATCAAGCTTGTCGCGCTAGAGAAATTATGACTGAGTAGTGAGTTAGATTCTCACTGGGTGCCTCCTAATTTCGGCCTTGTGCCACATCTAAGCTATGTCTGGAAAAAAGGGCACCTCGAGGCGGTGTAATTGTTAGCAAGCTTGTCTCGCTAGAACAATTACGACAGAGTAGTGAGTTCGATCCTCACTGAGAGCCCCATACTTTCGGCCTTGTGCCACATCTAAGCAACGCTTGGAAAATCACTACAATGGTTCCTTGCATAATGGTCTTACAGAGGCTGTTATGCTGTGTAACGTAGCCAAACCATACCATCGCCCGACGCTTAATAGTGACAAGGAGAGATTCCTGTCGGCCCACGAATCTTTTGACCTTGCTACATATATCGTCATTGCTGTGACTTTATAAGACTGGTGCCAGTGAATATCGGTAACTGTTCTTCACTTGGAAAACACCTGGGTCGTGGAGAAGGGAGACGCGATGTATGGGCAGCTATCGATCGCTCACTAAAAATACACCCCACCAACCAAAAAACAAAAAAACAAAAACACACACACACACACACACATACCTACTCAGGCCTGCACTCGAAAGAAGGAACTCCAATATCGCTTCGCCTGAGATCACTTGGTAAAAAAGTTCAGCTGAATTAAAATAAAAACAAAAAAAATCACTCCTTCCCAAGTGCAGATCGAAAATCTTACACGACCCACGCATGCCAAATAAATTATTAAATGAATTTTACTTACACTTTTTCTTTCAGCGTCAGACGTTTCTTTCATTGAGGGAAGAATGCTGTCTAACCAATACATTTCTCGATCAGTATAAATCAAATCCAACAATTTTCGAATGAAGCAAATCGCCACAACCTGCAGAGATGGCAATGAAAAGGCCGTTATTATTATTATTAACAATTGCCATACAGTTAAATCAATAAATCCGTAGCCTAATGATTACAAACAACAATAACAACAACAGAAAAAACACATATTAAACAGCCAATGTTTATTTACAATGACATGTCATTCTTTGCGAAGGCACGTAATTCAATCATGACTTTTAATTGCATACAACTCGTTTTCAGGTCCAAATTCGGCCAATAACTACATGTCAAGATACCGATTTATTGATCAAGCCTCGAATGCAGAAAATGAATCCTCCTTAAAGTATAAACAATGTAATAGGGAGCGTTTAGAT
>OZ038492.1:16693297-16783297 GCA_964036315.1 Acanthosepion esculentum | reverse complement strand
TCAAATATCACACCATCTCCGAGTGAATGGCTTTAAAAATCTCAAACGTCTTCAAATTTCACACCATTTCCGAGGGAATGGCTTTAAAAATCTCAAGCGGCTTCAAATTCCACACCATCTCCAAGTGAATGGCTTTAAGAATCTCAAACCTCTTCAAATTCAATACCTTTTCCGAAGAAATGGCTTTAAAAATCTCAACAGTCTTCAAATTCCACACCTTCTCCGAGGGAATGGCTTTAAAAACCGTAAACGTATTCAAATTTCCCGTCCCCGTTCTCACCACATCTCCCAGCAAATTTTAACCAAACTCTATGTTTGGTTAAAATTTGCTGGGAGATCTTTTCCGTGTCTGTGCCATGTGGACCATCCAGATTAAATTTTTCTCATAAGTGAATAAATCCTTCTTCCAATATTCAATCTGCCATGTTTGGCGCTTCTCAGCAAATTTGTGCTATTTCCCAATGAACGTTTCGTCTAACTATGGTATTGAACATTTCACCAGATAGTATTTCCCAGTATTCAAAGTTTCCTTATTAAATCCTAAAAGTTTTAATTTTTATTTTTTCTTATCTTATTTTCAATTATTTTTTAGCTCAACATAACTTGTGTTGGATTCATGCCTTTCCCAAGAATATTAAATGATTTTTTATGAGCTATATTTTTTTATTAACATCGGTAGTCAAATCTTTAACAAATCCACTGCTGACGTCAGTGTGGCTTAAGCAAGTAAAAAGCTAAATGAAAAGCTGAAATTGATTCAAACAGATTTGCTAAGTTATTTTATTCCGTGTTCAAACATTCTGCCAGTTTAATGACATTGAAATGTCTTTGTTTTTATCGTTTGATAGATACACACTTTTCAAATATTTCAATAACCATTTAACCAAGTACTAATCATTGCGCCAACAAAAATAAGCAACTCGTCTAATGGACAAAATCTGAAATTGCTAATAAAAAAAGAATCATGTGGTATGATGTGACTATACTCTACAGACACGAACAGTATTTGATCTAGCTAAATATAGCCGAGGTTAGCTCAGCATGGTTGTAGTTGTAAACCACAGATGGCCTCTGTGGTTGTTGACAAACAGAAATAGGCAAGGACAGATTGGTATTCTTAGAAACGAACAGCCATTCTGAAGACAGGATGTCACATAGATTTGCAGTGGGAGTTCAAGCTGAAACAACTCTGATGATGACAACGTAAAAAAACAATGTGGATGCTGTAGTTGTTTTGCCATAGATATTGAATGAATAGCCACAGTATACACACCGCACAACATTTAATGTTGATGTTAATGGTAGCATTAGCCCTTTCCCTATAAGGAAATATTTGGCATTCATTGACCAAGCAGCAATTACTGCTTTCGGTTGAAGTTTATAAAATTTTTATTTTGAATCATTTTTTCAGGAAAATAGATTTTTTTCAAGTACAGTAACTGTTCTCGCTCTTCCTAGTATTGATGGGAGTTTCCTTCCTAACCTTTTATTTGAAGTAGTGTGGAATGTCAACATCTTGATTATGTCATTATTTTTTTCTTTTCAAGCTAAGTAGCTGTTATCACTCTTTCCCGTATTGATGGAGGTTTCCTTCCTAGCTTTTGATTTGAAGTAATGTGGAACGTCAACATCTTCATTATGTCATTATTTTCTCTTCTCAAGACCAGTAGCTGTTATCACTCTTTCCAGTATTGATGGGTGTTTTCTTCCCAACCTTTTATTTGAAGTAGTGTGGAATATCAACATCTTCATTATGTCATTATTTTCTCTTCTCAAGACCAGTAGCTGTTATCACTCTTTCCAGTATTGATGGAGGTTTCCTTCCTAGCCTTTTATTTGAAGTAGTGTGGAATGTCAACATCTTCATTATGTCATTATTTTCTCTTCTCAAGACCAGTAGCTGTTATCACTCTTTCCAGTATTGATGGAGGTTTCCTTCCTGACCTTTTATTTCCAGTAGTGTGGAATGCCAACATCTGGATTATGTCATTATTTTCTCTTCCAGTTACATGGACTATCCATTTTTGTTTTTGCTGCTGTTGAAAGTCCGCAAGTGATGTGATTTCTGTTATCTACTATAGTTCTTTGTGCGTGATTCTGTAGCGCCAATCCACGATGTTCAAAGATGGACGATCCTTGCCAAGACCTTTCGTGCTTCACTCGTTCAAAGTCATTTAAAACTATTGATCCGAGGAAGCGGTTGACATGACATCCATACAAAAATCTGACAAGCTTATTTAAGAACAAGACCCCAGTTTTCTGGTTAATGCTTTGGTTTTATAGAGAATTGCAATTATTTATCTAATTTACTGTCTTATTTATTTTTAGGATTTAGTAAAATTTAAGCTAAATGCGCAGCATATTCGCTGAGCAATTTCCCTTTCTCCTATATTAAAGACTATCAATAAAATTCCATTATACTCGGTAAAAAATTTAAAGAACTTCAATGACAAGAACCATATAATTTACTCTTGTGCTGTTCTCCTTCTAAGAATCTATGTTAGACTCTTCCACCTACTATAAGATTAGTAGGAGAGAGGGTTCGGGGAACAGTGAACAGTTAATGGATTCGATACACTGCCACTAGTCGTGTAATACTCTTCTGGTGTAATTACTGTTTAATATACGACTAGCAGCATGGCCCAGCGTTGCCCGTGCTTGATTCAAAAATCGTACGACTCATACAGCAATCGATATCACTTGACTTAAAATATTTTTGCCCTTCCTTGCCTTTAAAGGAGTGCCCTTTGCTGTGTTGATGTTGCTACAAGCCTTACTTCTTGCCTATCTCACACTGCGAATTTTTTCTCAGCTCTACACTAAACATTAAATCTGTTACGAAAAAAAGAACTAAACAAAATGAACACAAAACGATCAGCTTTAAAAAAGGACTCGTAACTGGAAAAGCCGAATGAAAAAAGAATGTTAACATCAAATACATTTTCACACCCAACCAAGTTCTGCGGAATCAGAATCAACGTTGAGTTTAAGCAAGCAAATGAGCCAATTTGAGTAAAGTGGCATGCAGATTTAAATTTTTCCACTTGTGACGAATGCAGATATCGATTTTTTTTTGCATGCTAGTTAACATTCGTGTCAGTCAGCTTTTGGCTCTCACGCTGGACAATAGAATCTTCCTGCCTATTCTTGGCAGCCAGCTATAGGCTCTCACTCTGACCAGTAGAAAATGGCAGCAAACTACATGAAAACTGTCGTAGAAGCATGAAAATATCGATTATTTCCACTATCGATGGGAGTTGGGAAATGCAAAGTCGGTCTTGGCCTTTTTACTAAGTTGGAGTATGGGCATGTAAATTTTGGTGCAAATCCGTCGAAAATTGCGGCCGTGCATTCGTTACACACACACACACACACACACACACACACACACACACACACACACACACACACACACACTCTCTCTCTCTCTCTCTCTTTAATATTTGAATTTATTATTCTTATATTTTGACTTAATAATGTCTTCTAAGATTCTACAGGATGCTGTTACAAAATTCAAATGAATTCTTGACTATTGTTTGTGGCCAATTCTTGAGAGTGAGGCGTGTTCTATTCCGCCCCACAATATTTAGGCCCTGAAGGCAAAATTGAAGACAGTATGAGACACATTACCCATGGAAGCTGAGCGTGCCGCCATTAATGACTTTCCCGAAACATGTGTGATGAAGACGAAAGGAAAGCATATTAAATGGGATTTTCTCTTGTTATTTATCAGATTAATACCTACTTTGTGTTCAAATTGTATTAGGACCTTGAATAAGTTCTCGCTGTTTTCCAACAGATGGAGTCGCCAGAATTGCGTGCATGTAGTTTCAGATGGTAACGCATCTATAAGGACGTACTATAAGTAAGCTTGAAATTCAGTGTATGTCGTTTCGCCGAAGTGGAAACAACTTTGTTTTTCCTAGCATTAATCGTGTCGGATTTCGTGCCAAAGAAAGTTTATTTGCTGGGAATGTTACTGCACTACTTTATTCAAAAGAAATCTGCAGCTGAAACACACAGAATTCTTGCTGAGACTTACGGCGACCATGATCTGTCGGAAACAACATGCAGAGATTGGTTTAAGACGCTTCAAAAATAATGATTTTGACGTTGAAAATAAAGAAAGATGGAACAAATTAATGGCTAGCGATGGACAATACTTTCAGTGACATTTTTCTTATTAATTTTTGTAAATGAAACATTACTTTTCATGAAAAATCACCTAGAACTTATTCAAGGTACTAATATGATGATATAACACATTTCACAGAAGTTATGAGGGTTTTTCTTTCTGACAATATTTATGCAGAAACCTGTGTATAATTTCTTTAACACCTAAATAATATTATCATAAATTATAATTAACAATCAATTTCGTCAAATGTTTTGGCGACATCCACGAAATACGATGTTTGTGGAGAGTAATTTACTTCCTTCAAAAACTGAGATAAAAGGGCACCTTAATAGGAGCATGGGAATCTTTCTCAGTATCACCCTCACATACATAGACCACCCCACACATCGATGTTGTCTCTGTCACACCATGCAAAACCACCACCTAGAAATTTCTAATGCCAGAAAATCATTGCTATTACTTTTGCCAGCAGTGTATACGGACATGACAGGTTGAAACATTGATTCTCGTACGATCACCGAAGTTAAGCAACCTCGAACCTGGTCAGCACCTGCATGGGTGAACGCTTGGGAATATCAGGTGCAGTAAGCTTGGGTGGTGTAATGGATAACGGTTCGGAATTGTAAATCAGAGAGCGAGGTTCTAATTCTACACGGTTTCGTTATATTCAAGGTATGATACCTCCTCTTCCCCCCCAGGTATGGCTTAATTGGTAGGACTTATATCCATAAATCATTATTATATACAAAAAATTCTTACAATTTAAAAATGCTTTCTGGCTTTAAATAACCAGCAAAGGGTTGATAAATCGTAAAAAATAAATCTGTCAACATTTGTCAGCAGAAAGGAAATCATTAGCTTCACGAACCTGCATTCCGCTCAGAGAAGTGATACCCATGTACAGGAAGACGCCATACAAGACAGGCATTGGAATCAACTGCAAAGAATTCAAAGAAAGGCACTCTTAAGAAACGACGATGACTTTACATTCATTTTTCGATACA
This sequence comes from Acanthosepion esculentum, assembly GCA_964036315.1. Lineage (NCBI taxonomy): Eukaryota > Metazoa > Mollusca > Cephalopoda > Sepiida > Sepiidae > Acanthosepion > Acanthosepion esculentum. The sequence continues at coordinate 16,778,155 of OZ038492.1, read as the reverse complement.
TACGTCTTATTGCTTATATACATGATACCATCGTGTGTTCTCTCTTACCTCCAATAAAAATAACGGTATTTTGAAATAATTTTCACGTTTTATATTTATGGTTCAGTTACTTCAAATAGTTTCTTTTGGTAATGTTTAACCTTCGTGACCACAAATACATAAAAAAAAAAAGAACAGTTTATCAAAAGAACTTTTTTTCTGTTGACGCCGCTATTATTTTAAACGACCTCAACTCACTCGGCAATGTTTATATACAACATTATAAAAATATGTGGCCTAAGTACAATGCGATATTTAGTATTAAACATTTTATAAAGATTTATTATTTAACATTTAGAGAAATAAATTTGAAAAGAAATGTTCAAAAATTAAAAAAAAATTACAACTCTGTACTCCTAATACTTGTTCTTTCCTATGCTAATATAAGAACACACAGTAAACCTCTACCTTGAGTGGATCTTGGGCCTTATATTGGGTGAACATTAGTGTTGTGAGACCGATACTTCCCTACATCATGGACTCTCCCAGTACTATATTATTATGTGAATGGTAGTATCATGTGAGGAGTAGCACCAGTAATGCGCAGCCGCGTACGATACCAATATCGGACACCACTGGATAGTAAGCTCTGCTTACACTATTCTTTGTAACTTTTCTGTTTAATATATCTTTATTATCTCTAACCCGTGTTCCGTGTTTTCCTTCCGTGGCCCCTACTTCGAGTCCACATCAGTGGCGACAGAGGATTCGAGACACGCACCCACACCGAAACCCCAAAGCCCCAGTCCCACATCAGTGGTGACAGAGGACTAGTTTAACCCCACTGGTTCCCACATCAGTGTTGAACTAGAATTTGACCTGGCATTACTACATCAGCGAACGAAACGCAATAAACGATCAACCAAGTATCGAGAACGACTGCTTACAAAAAACCCAGCTTGTGCACAAAACAAACTGACAAACTCAAGAGCTCGAAGTTCTATGGTTGACTCAAGTTCGAAAAAACTATTCACCAAGTCGCGCATTTAGAAAAGTGTTCAAAAATTTTATGAAATTGATTTGAATTCCTACAAATCTCGTGCATAAAATTACCCTCCCCTCAAATTGATTGAGGTGAGTTTTTTCTAAAAAAAACAAAAGCAAAGCAAATTCTCCCAAAAGAAGGAAAAAAAATCCAGTGTATTTATTTTTTTTTGCTGTCTAAGTGATATTTTTCTCCCCACACTTGTAAAAAAAAATATAATAAGTGTGGAGAAAATTTAAATGGTCACATTGAAATTAACGGAACAACGGTATCTCGAAAGATCTAAACCAGTAAGTAGTTCTTATTAATTTTATTAATTGACTAGATTTGGTACACGGGTTTTCAAAGCAACAGTAATTGCTGTTATTTATTTCTGTTTTGTGTGTTGTTTCATTACTTGTCTACATATTATCTAAATATAGAAGAATTCCAAAAAATAATTGTCCAAATGTTAAAGGTCCAGATGGACCACCAACAAAAATCAGATGAAAGACAGCAGAAATTGAAAGAAAGATTCCTCAAATTACAGTCGGATCAACAAAAAGAACAGAAACTTCAACAACAAAAAAGCGAAGAGAGACAGAAACTCCACCAACAAAAATCAGACGAAAGACAGCAACAATTGTTTATGGAGTTACATAAACAACAAATAGAATTCCAACAATTTACACTTCAGAAAACAGAACTACAGCAAAAACATCTTGAAGAATTACTTGTAAATTCATGTAACGGTTCTAAAAACTGAAAAAAATACGACGCTCGGGGAGAAAGAGAAAATTTACTAAACCACTCGACGTGAATCCCAAGAGGAAGAAGTATTAACAGTTTTACTTTTTTTTTTCCTTCAAGAAAAAAGAGAGAAAAAAAAGAGGAAAACTCTTGGAAGGTGGGTATTGTGAGACCAATACGTCCCTACATCATGGACTCTCCCAGTACTATATTATTATGTGAATCAGAGGAGTAGCACCAGTAATGCGCAGCCGCGTACGATACCAATATCGGACACCACTGGATAGTAAGCTCTGCTTACACTATTCTTTGTAACTTTTCTGTTTAATATATCTTTCTTACCTCTAACCCGTGTTCCGCGTTTTCCTTCCGTGGCCCCTACTTCGGGTCCACATCAATTAGTAAAAAACATTAGTGTGTACATGTACATATTACTGGCGGTAGATATCAAATGTAAATATCCGAGTATATTTTTTAATATTGGTTGATATTTAAAATAGTTTACTGCACGATTTACGCAGTGACAGTTGAAAATAGAGCATTGTATGCAAATATTAAGAGCAATCATTTGTGTTCATTCGATGACTGTGTGAATCTGCCAATAATTGATTCCGCTTCTAATTCATATAACAAATTTCTTTTTCAATGGATAGCAAAAGTCACAGTTCCAAATTCTTCTCAGAGAAATTCTTAACCTTGTCATTCTGATCTTTAGCTTTGAAAATGTCATCATTTGACTTGAGGAACTGATAGTGTGCAGATAATTTTATAAAATTGTTATTCCTTTTTATTACTAAAACAGTCGTCTGTGTTTGTTTCTTTATTGCATTTTTATATGATATAGGGGGGTCAGCTCCGTTAGGTGCCCCCTAGCCATAAGCTGAACAGTGCGCAACTGAATGAAATATCGTTTGACAATGTTCAATCTTCGTGCCACGACAAATTAGTCTGTCACTGTGTACACTTTTGACTCGCTCGGCAATGTTTATCTAAAAGATTATCAAAATAGGTGGCCCAAGTACAATGCAATATTTACCATTTTATAAAGATTTATTATTTAACATTTTATAAAGAAATAAATTTGAAAAGAAATATCATTATTCAAACATTTATAAAAATTTACAAAATCTTCAAAATATGTAAACCGGCCCCAATGCAAAATTTATTATTTACTATTTTATAAATATATAACGAGAAAAACCAGGTTTTTTATTCATAATTTTATAAAAAAAATATCTATCAATCATAGAACAAGAAAATTTCAATAAACATGATTTTGCAGACATTCTACATATTCTCCTCAAATTGGAATCAATCTCATTGCATTTTGCTTTAATTTTCTAATTTTTTATAATCGATGTTTCATCAAATATGATATAGGAGGTCAGCCATCGGACAAGTTCGTGACCTGAACAGTAGGCAACTAAATAAAACAATATTTGGCAATGTTTAACCTTCGTACCTCAAAAATCAGTTTGTCAAAAAGATGGTTATTACAGTATTTACATTAGTCGGACTATTGTCCTCATCTTTGTCGCCATATTTGTCACAACGTTTCGGCCGTTGTACGCTCCGGTTTTCTTCAGGTGGTTGGAATTTCGAACCGAAACCTTTATTTCGATCACTGGGGTAGACTGTTCTAGTTCCACGAGCCATGTTTGATGGATGTCAGTTATCAGTTATCTCCTGGTAACTGACATCCATCAAACATGGCTCGTGGAACTAGAACAGTCTACCCCAGTGATCGAAATAAAGGGTTCGGTTCGAAATTCCAACCACCTGAAGAAGGCCGGAGCGTACAACGGCCGAAACGTTGTGATAAATATGGCGACAAAGATGAGGACAATAGTTCGACTAATGTAAATACTGTACATAATACCTCATCTCAGAAATATAGACAGAAGATGGTTATTACTGTATACACTTTTAACGCCCTCAATAATGTTTATTTACAAGATTATAAAAATATGTGAACCAAGTACAGTGTGATATTTATTATTTATTTAGATTTATTATTAATCATTTTATGAAGAAATACATTTGATAAGAAATACATTTTATAAGAAATCTTTTTATTTAAAAATTTAAAACCCACAAAATTTAAAGCCTATAAAACTTTCAACGAATTGCGTTCTTTGGAATGACTGGCAAAACATCGGTGAATTCCCAGTATATTCGAACTTTATAAAATGGTAAATAATAAAGATTTCAAATATTTTTTATGATTTATAATTTTTTTATAAATTCATGAATAAAAAAAATGTTTCATATTTATTTCTTTATAAATTGGTGAATGACAGATATTGCAGGAAATTTGGACATACTTGACTGCAGAAAAAAAAAGAACTGCCAAAAAGGTGTATTTTCCCTTGACACCGCTATTAATTTAACTACCTTCACCCTTCTAAAAATTAATACAATTAAAACTAATATTTATCATTTAACAATTTATAAAGAAATAAATATGTAGCGGTTGTCTGAGTGAAACTTCTTCTTTACTAGAGGAATATGAATGGAATGAGAATGATTTGATCATGTTATGTGGCGGGTTCTGGCTTTAAATGCCTGAACTGGTGGAACAAAGGGAGTGTAGAGCGTCTGAACATTTGCCCTGGATATAGCGATAGGCTAGCGACGTTTCCTAGTGGGGGATGGAGCTGTAGGTTTGAAAGTAATTCATCATTCAGAAGCCTGGAAAATTAGGATTGGGTGCCGCCAGCCAGATATGGCAGCGATACACCATTTTTGGTCTGATCTGATTATGAAAGATAGAACAAATCCGAAGTCAGGAGGAATCAGGGGCTTTCTGAAACGGATCTTTTACTTGGATAATCGAGGATTTGTATCTACACAATAATATATAATTCTATTGGCTCATGGATGAAATAATTCTGATTTTTAAAATCATCAAAATTAAAAACATCCAATAAATGCTAAAGCAACACTTGACACTATTCACATTATTCGGACTATTGTTCTCATCTTTGTTGAGATATTTATCACAACTGTGCCATGTGTCCTCAAGGCGTTAGTTAGATCCAGTGAGTGTGAGTTCAATACCTAGTTAAGGCGGTGGAAAACGTGCAGAGGGGATTTAACAGGAGATAGATGATATCCATTAGACATGGCACGTGGAACTAGAAGAGTCTACTACAATGAGCGAAATAAAGGGTTCGGTTCGACATTCCAACCAGTTGAAGAAAGCCGAAGCGTACAATGGCCGAAACGTTGTGATAAATATGGCAACAAAGATAAGGACAATAGTCCGAATAATGTAAATGGTATACATAATACCTCATCTGAGAAATATAGACAGATAATGAAAGGCCGAAGCGTTGTAATAAATATGGCAACAAAGATGAGGACAATAGTGTACATAATACCTCATTTCAAAAGTATAGGCAGATATTGCAACTCTTGACGTTAAAAATGATGGCGATATTTCCTAATTCTCTTCGGATTGAGAAATCGAAGAGCCGAGTTCGAATTCTAGTCGAATCCATTATATTCACTTACGTGCTAATATTTTTGGGAAAGGTATGAATTCTCTTCTTCTTCCCCCCCAGCTATGAGTAAATAGCAGGACAGACCTGTTTCTGTAGCCTTGGATGGTAACTGGTCTACCGCAGAAAGAACTGGCAACCTACTGCGGGAAAAAATCTGCCTTGTCAGTCATGTATCGAAACATACATGATCGCCTAAGCGCGTATCACGCATGGCACATAACTGATTGATTACATGTGTAATCAAGGACTTTTATCTATACAGCAATCTCTATAGTCACGTAAAAGAAATAATTGTGATTTTTAAATCATTAAAATATCAATATCCAAATACGCATGTTATAATCTGTGCATTGTTAACAGCCCTGACCTGGCATCTCAACTTCAATTACTTTCCCTCTGCTGTAACATGGCTTCCTACCTTCTTATTTTTTTTATAGATATTTTCATGGCAATTGTCCTGATTAACTCTCCTCCTTGGTATCTCGACCGCATGAATTTAAACGTTCTACTAGACTGGCAATTAGGTTTTATCATTTTACTATTGAAATATACCCTTGTACAAATTAATTTAAACAACTGCTTTAGTTTCCTTCCTTTTACCATTCGGTTAGTTTTACACCCACGGGAGTGACAGGGTGTAATCAATTTCTATTTTTTCCTCAGACTAGGTCATTCGCAGTGGTGTGCAGTCATATGTATCTATGTTCGTGGTGTATAATGAAATTTGATTGTCCTTGAAAAATTTTGCATCGTCCGTGATTGCATTAAATTTTTATTACGTCCAGACACTATTGTCTCTACTGTCGATTAGTTGTCCTACAGCTATTGTCTGCGATGGACGTTACTCCAAGGAAGCATACAAAATTGTAACACTGCACGAACACTCTGGCAAGCCTTACTAGTGAGAAAATCAAAGTACTATAAACTGGCCCGGAAACTCTACTTATATAAATCCAATCGAGAATCTGTGGTCAATCTGTTAGAAACGGCTGCGTGGAATGAACATACTAAGTAGTAACATGTGCCCTGGGTCATGTTTCACTGGAAAAATATGAAGAAAAATTAAATAATAACGGAATTATTTGTTTTGTTTCAATTTATTTGAACAAGAGTGTAGCTAGATGCAACCGGATGTTCTATTCTAAAAGTTCCTTTTCTTGCACTTCTCCACTGTGCAATTCTCTTCCAGCTTCTTCATTCCCTGCTACCTATGATTTTCAAAAGATTAAATGCAATGTCAATCGTTATCATCTGTCTCCCTAAAACTTGTCCTTTTATTGTCCTTTTGTCTTATTGAGAAAGGGACAATAAAAGGACAATAAACAGTCTACATGACTGACGAGGCAGATTTTTTCCCGCAGTAGGTTGCCACTTCTTTCTGAGGTAGACCAGTTGCCATCCAAGGCTATAGAATCTGGTCTCTCCTGCTATTTACCCATAGCTGGAAGGAGAAGTGGATTAATACCTTTCCCAATGGTATTAGCATATAAGTGAATGTAATGGATTCGACTGGAAAGTCAGTCAGTCAGTTATGTGCCATGCGTGATACACGCTTAGGCGATCATGTATCTTTCGATACATGACTGACGAGGCAGATTTTTTTTCCGCAGTAGGTTGCCATTTCTTTCTGCGGTTGACCAGTTGCCATCCAATACTATAGAACCCGGTTTGTCATGCTATTTAATTTACCCATAGGTGGAGGCGTGGGGAAGAAGAGGATTCATACATTCTTCTCATTGTTTTTCACTCCCAGTAGCCCCTTGCCTTTTCGAGGCCTTATAGCCTTGCTTGGGGTGAACGAAAACGAAGTAATAAGAAATGAAAGCCAATTTCAATAATTTTAAAGTTTAAGTTGGTTATATTATAGGTTAAAAAAATCATTTCATCCCAAGCAAGGCGATAAAACCACGAAAACGCAAGGGAATAGATAAGAGAACAGTAAAAGAATAGTAATTAAGAAGACACAAGATAAATTGCATTTAGACTTTTTGCTCTAGACACACCCATTTCTACAAAGGTCGCAGAACATGTGGTACCCCTACCATCGTAATGGGGTAGGGGATATACGTGATTTTGAACAAGAATGGACGGACGGACGGCTGGGGACAACTTACCTTCCATGGATTGAATAAAAAGATCAATTCGAAATTGCCAGAAAGTTGGTTGAATAAAGGTACAAGAATGTAACCTGACAATGGTTGCAATGTTGAAGAGACTAATTGGGATATATCACTGTGTAAATCAATAAACTTTTTTTAATTGCAGAAGCCACAACAGTAGGCAGTTGGGAATGAAATTAACTTACTTGAAGCACTGAAGTAAATAACACACTGACACCATTAAGAATTCCGACAAGCAAAGCCGTCATTCGCTGCTCCCTGAAAAAGAACAAACGTATTATTATCGTATCCAGAATAATTCAAGGGCGTTGCTACTGGATTACAACTTTTAAAAAAAGAACAACGGATTGGTTGTCTGAGTGGAAAGGGGAACGACAATCCGAGTTCAAGTTACACCCGAAGGTGTAATTTATTTTCGCACAAGTACATATATCTCATATATATGTCAAATAGCAGGGAAGACTGGATTGTATAGATTTGATTGCTAACCAGACTAGGAGAATGGAAAAGCGTGTTAAATAGCCGGACAAAGTGTGCTACATAGTAGGACAGACTAGATTCTCTATCTGTAATTGGTAACGAGGCCAAAGTTACGTGTTAAACAGCAGATATAAGACTGGTCTCTCTAACTGTAGTTGGAAACATGTCCAAGGGAACGGAGAATTATGTGTTAAATAGCTGACCAGACTGGGCTCTCTAGCTGTAGTTGGAAACCTGTCCAAGGGAATGGGAAGTTATGTTTTAAATAGCAGACCAGAATGGGCTTTCTAGCTGTAGTTGTAAACCTGTCCAAGGGAACGGAATGTTATGTGTTAAATAGCAGACCAGACTGGGCTCTCTAGCTGTAGTTGGAAACCTGTCCAAGGGAACGGAAAGTTATGTTTTAAATAGCAGACCAGACTGGGCTCACTAGCTGTAGTTGGAAACCTGTCCAAGGGAATGGGAAGTTATGTTTTAAATAGCAGACCAGACTGGGCTTTCTAGCTGTAGTTGTAAACCTGTCCAAGGGAACGGAATGTTATGTGTTAAATAGCAGACCAGACTGGGCTCTCTAGCTGTAGTTGGAAACCTGTCCAAGGGAACGGAAAGTTATGTTTTAAATAGCAGTCCAGACTGGGCTCTCTAGCTGTAGTTAGAAACCTGTCCAAGGGAACGGAATGTTATATGTTAAATAGCAGATCAGACTGTGCTTTGTAGCTGTAGTTGGAAATCTGTCAAAGGCACGGAAAGTATTGTGTTAACTCGCAGACTAGATTGTGCTCTGTAGCTGTAGTTGGAAACCTGTCCAAGGGAACGGAATGTTATGTGTTAAATAACAGACCAGACTGGCCTCTCTAGCTGTAGTTGGAAACCTGTCCAAGATAAAGGAATGTTATGTGTTAAATAACAGAACTGACTTGTATCTCTGGCTGCGGTTGGTAACCAGTCCAATGGTAGTTAAGATATGAGTTATATAGCAGAACAACCTCGGCTTTCTAGATGCAGATGGTAACAAGTCACAGGGAAGTGAAAGAAATGTGCTTAATAGTAGGGCAGGCTGAAATCTCTGGCTGTCGTTGGTAACCAGTCCAAAGGAATGTAAAATGTATGTGCTAAATGTAGGGACAGACTTGACTCTCTAGATGTAGTTGGTAACAGTTCCAAGGGAAGGGATTCTCTATATGAAGTTGATAACCTGGCCAAGGGATCTTTTCAATGGCTTTATGATCTTTTCAATATCGCTATTTTAGGCGCTGAACCAGGGCTGTATGACCGGTTGCTAACCGTGGCTAGAGTGCCCAAGTTATGTTATTAAATAAATCATAGCTGTGAGGTTTCGTGCGAGAAGAAATGGATTCACACCTTTGCCAATGAATTTGTGCAAAAGTGAATGGAATAATCTTGGCCGGATTTCGAACCCGGTTCGCCGATTTCCATTTTCCGAGTATTATATCCGTTACGTTATGAGCACACCCTATAAATAAACAAATAAGCCTCATTTGAATGCAACACAATCTTTACAGTCATTTTCTTATATTTTCCCTTTTTATACACCTAACTAAAGTGAATGAATATTTTTAGAAGTATACTCAAGGCCTAGTTTTTGATAGAATTACCTACTAAACGGACAAGATTAGTCAGAATTCAAATCCGATTAAAAGCGTAAGGTTTTGAATACCTGTATGTAAACACTGGTCGGGTTTATACTTCAGACTACAGATAAACAGTGAACGGGTTTATACTTGAGACTATAGAAAAACTTTGGTCGGCTTCATACGAGAATCTATAGGGAAAGAGTGGTCGGTTGTATACAACAGTCTATAGGGAAATATTGCTAGAGTTTATACGACGGTCTATAGTGAGAAATTTGTTGGGTTTATATCAATGCCTACAGGTAAATACTGGTTGAATTTATACTTAAGTCAAAGATAAACATTGGGTTTATGCGAAACTCTCTAGGGAAATATTGGTTAGGTTTGTATGTGTGTCTCCAACTAAAATTGGCCGGATTTATACAACAGTCTATAAGGTAAGAGTTTATACTTGAGTCTATAAGGAAACATTAGCCGAGTTTATACTGAAGTCTAAAGTGAAATATTGGTCCGCAGGTTTACACTTGAATCAAAATGTAAATATTGGTCAGGATTATACTTGAGTCTTTAAGTAAAACTTAGTCGGGTGTATACTTCAGTCTGTAGAGAAACATGGGTTTCGTTTGGTTTGTTTTACGGCTTATCAACCTCAATGGGTTATTTAATGCCGACAAGATTTTTATAGGTGGTAATATGTTTTTCAAAAAATATATTGCTGGTAATTTTTTTCTTCAAATATTCATTGCTTGTAATATTTTTACAAAAAAGTATTGCAGGTATTAAATCCTATTTTTACACATTCATAGTGTTCTTACCCCAGTTTGGGGATAAACTACTTGTTCATAGCTGTGACCATAACAGGTGCTACCACCCCGGGTCAGGGTGAACCCGAGAAGACCACTCTCCTCAAAACCTTGTGATCAGAGGCCTTGCTGTCGGATGTCGTTTATCGTCTTACCCAGGACGGCAGAGAAACATTAGATGAATTTATACATGAGTCTATAGGTAAACATTGATCGGGTTTATATGTTGAAACATTGGTTTCATTTATAGGTGATTCTATAGTCGCGTTTGTACTTAGGTCTATAGGGAAACTTTAGTCGGATTTATACTTGAGACTATAGGTAAACATTAGTCAGTTTTATACTTGAGTCTATAGAGAGAAACATTGGTCGGGTTTATATTTGTGTCTATAGGGAAATATTTGTTGGCCTCTTTTGTTGGTGGGTTCTTACTCTGCTGCAAGTAATAAAACCGGTGTATTTTAGGCTACTGATGGCAAGGTATAAGACAGATTAAATCTAGTAAAAAAATCACAGCTCTAGTGCTCTATTTGCATATCATAGATGACGAACAATCAAACACACTTTGCCCGACAGTCTGTAAGATAAAATAAAATTGATTACCTTACTCCATTGAATGAAATTGGTTCTCCTGGCGCTACACATTCTGATTCCTTCCTCAGTGCCATGATATGAACTATGGCCGATACTGTGGCAGCCACGTACCAAGGTAGCCCAAGAATTGAACAGACAGCGATCAGGATAGCCACAACGGCCAAGTCCAGATGATAACCGCCTCCTTTCTGTTAAATAAAAAGAAATATGTTAGTTTACAAAAAGAAATACAGACTGGGTAATAAAAATTCTCAGAATATGCTTTTCGTATAATATTTCGGCTGATATGTTCTTCGGCCTGCCCCATGTTGCATATGGTGGTGGCTATACATAGTACATTGTTTACTTATTTCTTAAATTATCTCACAGAGAGAATCAAGGGACTGGGTGTTAAGGTGTTGTATGAATCATGTTTATTTGAGAACAAGCGACATTAGTGGATGATCCTCAACACAAACAGAATATTACAATTCGACAGAATCAGAGGACCAAGTGTTAAGGCCTCATGTCTATAGTGTTGCGAACAGACGAGATTGCAGAAGGAACTTGATTACAAATCGAACACGACAATTCGATCTAATCACAGGACCGAATGTTAAATTCTCATGTCAGTAGTGTTAATTTGAGAACAGGCAAGAATTGGGGGGGGAAGCATCTTCGACACAAACAGAATACTACAATCAAACAGAATAAGAGGACCAAGTCCACCCGAAGATGACGCCCTTCCAAAATGAAAATAAAATAAAAATATCTGATGTTTGGGGATTTGGCCAGAATCTGGGTAATGAACTTCAAGAAACACCAGGAAGGCCGGTCCAGACACCAACCGAAAATGTACTTGTTCAAATAATTCATAGATGTATTTCTCGAATGACGAATTATCATAATTTACATTATTTACACTCTGACTATTTTCCTCATCTTTATTGTTATTATCACTCCAGCCCTCATCAAGTGCTAGTCGATCAGGATAAACTACAGAGAATTTGGAAGTGAACTCTTTATTTAATCTACGGCTGTAGATTGTTCAAGTCCCACTGATATGTCATCGGATATATCGTCTAGTTTTTATTTAGTATCACATAGTTTGTTCCCAAAAAGTAAGCACTACCTTGCCAAGAGTTTGAACTCACAATTACTATGTAACCATATTCAACACTTTAATCCATTAAGCGATTGTCCCGTGGGACAATCCTGAGTGTAGAACTTGGAGCCTTAAACCTAATCAAACTGCTGCTCAAAATTCTGCTTGTCACACTTGACGGCATTCACCGAACAATTTATCGAACAATGGCAACAACGCAAGATTTTAGACGATTTAAGATATCGTAATAGAAAAATTACATTCTACAGACAAGCAAGAAGGGAGTTTTAAGTAGTTCTATTGCCTTAACCATTAACATCTAGGTTATATTTTATGACCAAGACTCTCAAGTTGATATCTTTAAAAAAATTTGGCCTATATCCAGGTAACCTTGCTATCACTGCTCGCACCATTAAAGTGTCACAGTTCTGCGAGATCATCTAAAAGAACGCTGCTAATTTATATCAATGCCTCTAAAACAGAATTCATAAGTTTCAACCGGCAAATCTCAATACAAACTGTATCAGGTGTTTCTATAAAATCTGTCGAATATTTTAAATATCTAGGAAACGTAATAAGTTCTATTGAAAATGATGTGAAAATTCACATAACTGAAGCCTGGACCACCTTGAATAAAATGGATATAATTTGGAGATGTTATCTACCAGACAACCTCAAACAGAGATTCTTTCGCGCCAATGTAGAGCCGATTTTAATGTATGCTGCCACTGCTTGGACATTAACTAAAACCCTTTAGTCTAAGTGTGATGAAACCTATACTCGGATGCTGAGAGCTATACTTCATATCTCTTGGAGACAGCATCCAACAGAATCACAGCTCTATGGACTCTTCCCTGATATTTCAACAATCTTAGGAGAACGCAAAATGCACTTTGTATGACATTTCTGGCGAGCAAAACAAGAACTCGCAAGGGATCTACCTGTCTGGACACCTAGCTATGGGCTGGTCACCCAGCAATTACCTACATTGACCAGCTTATGTTATGGCACAGAATGCCATCCTAATGATCTTCCGACCTTGATGCAGGCCCGTGACGGTTGGCGGGATAGAATCATGAATGTACAAAATAGCTAGACCGAATAATAAAATATGGCTTTTTTTATGATTCTGTTTCTTTTGAATTAAGTTTTGGAGCTGATGAAATCCAAGCAAAGAGCAAAATGAATTTGAAAAGTGTAACTATACCTTCAATTTGTTTTCCTTCCTGTTCACAATTACAGCAGTAATTTGCTGGTCCATGAAAATGAGAAGAGCAGACAGAATGGCAGGGATGCAACCGGCTAACGGCAGCCATTTTGGATTTTTTTCTGAAAATGGGTTAATTACCCAGCCTCGGTCTGGTCGTGTCGGCTGTGTTATGTAGGAAAAATATATCAGAAAAAAATATTTATATCTCCAAGTATATTTGCGTGTATATTAAATAAATAAACAAATCACTGTGTAAGACGATTTTTGTTATTTGGTAGCAATTGTTATTTTCTGTTTGCTTACGCCTAGAAAGCGTGAAAAATGGTTAATATTTCCTTCAAATTTTGCTTTTGTGACCATGATAATGATATTCCTGAAATTTACCTATTCCCATTGGCGAATGAGAGCATTCTCATTCATGCAATGTAGGAACAAAACGACATCTGAGTGAGAAATAGAGTTTATTTATTCTAGGATTACCTGAGAAAGACCACAAAACATTTAGAATTGTGTAGTTTTTCTCTATTTACGTTTATACTGTAAATTATTTTCACGAATCATCCCCCAGATTAGTCTCACATCATGTTATCGCTATACGATCCCTGGTAACCAGAGCATTCTTGGAATTCTTGAAACTGTTTGAAAACTTCTCGAAAGTTCTAGAAAATTCCTTTTTCAGCAACTCGGTGCTGGTTCTATCCGGAATCTGTCTGGAAAATAGGTTAGTTTCTAAACATCCATGTCCAGGTCACGAAGGCAAAGTTTGAAGGGAATAATAGATATAGATAAAAACAATTCGGAAATAACGCTTACTGACCAAAGACAAGTGGCATTTTGTTACACACGGTAATGTTCTTTGTTTTCTCTGTGAATAGGTCTATATGTACGTCACACTTAAAATCATATATTGTTTTCTCTATTTTCAACAAAGTAAACATTACAGTGACTGCAAGAACCACCACCCTTTTTTATCAAGGTGTTAGGCATACGTACTGGTAGTCTATGGCATCTCGATAAACGTACTGGATACCAAAACGTCTACCAGATTCTATTTACTTTTTAATATTATGTTACATCATTTTTGACACTCAGCGTAGACAGATAGAAAAAGAAAAGGAATAATGAGAGAGAGAGGGGGGGAGAGAGAGAGAGACTGTAAGGAAGCAAAACATTTTGAAAGGAAGAATTAACCACATCATTCTGCAAATGTGCACATACACACAGGTACAGGCGTACACACACATATCAATACGTGCACACGAACACACACACACGCACACACATACACACGCACACATACACACATACAAGAAAAGAATAAACCTACTATCAATAAAAAACGCATTTTTTAAAACTTAATATAAAATTTTTAACTTAATAAAAAAAATGAGAAAATCGGCAAACAATTGCTGATACCTCCTGACGAGCGAATAGAATGATTACAAAAAGGTTCGTCTACGAAACTCTGGAGTCGGGCTGCTGAAGATTACATCAATAAGCTAAGTGACGAATTCTATAATTGTATTAATCCTACTTTTAATATAGTATTATGGATTTAGTCGACGTGTAATTATTGGTACTCTCCGGTGTCTGGATACACGTTGACCTATCAAATAGCAGCATAATTTTGAATAAAAGACTTTCTATATACTTTTAATATTGTAGTATCATAGATTTAGGCGGGCTGCAACAATTCATAGTCCATAGCGTCTGAGACACCGTTAGCCTATCAAGTACCTTAACTCCGCTATTGACACATATTAGAGTATTATGAAATTAGACTAGTTAAACCTACTGGTCAGGTACGGCGTCGGGTTAAACATCAGCAAACATTATATATTACTTACATTATTTACATTATTCGGACTGTCATCCTCATCTTCATTGCCATATTCACAATGTTTCGGTCGTTGTAAGCTCTGGTCTTTATGTCTATGTCTCTCTATATATCTGTCTATATCTCTGAGATGAGGTATTATTATTAATTGAATTATTTTCATTATTCGGACTTTTATCCTCATCTTCATTGCCATATTCACAACGTTTCGGCCGTTGTACGCTCCGGCCTTTATGTCTATGTCTCTCTATATATCTGTCTATATCTCTGAGATGAGGTATTATGATTACTTGCATTATTTACATTATTTGAACTGTTATCCTCACCTTCATTGCCTAGTAGAAAACCTACCAGATACATCAACTTCGAATAAATACTGACTATATTCTTATTGTTTGTTGCAATACAGATTTGGCCAGGTAAAAATGATAGTTTACGGCATTGTAATAAACATTAGTCTCCAAGATATAATCACATATAAAATCCAGGAAATATTTATAATACACTTTTCGAGTAGTGGGTAAAATGCATTTTACAAATTATTAAATTGTATAAGTATTGATTTTATTAATTTACTTTTTTACCAAAGTTTAAAGCAAAATGGAATGTTTGCTTTTGTATATTCAGTTTGCAGTATTCACAAAAGATGGTGCAGGAATTGGCGTGAGTAATTTTAATTTCTAACAAGTCGACTTCTACCTGGCCATTCTGAAGATTGAGTTCGGTTTCTCGTAAATACAGGTTTTCATAGATTTGAAGATAATAAAACAAAATGTAAAAACAGGACTTGACCCCTTACTTGCATCAATCTTCTTCTATGTGCCATGTCCTTTCAGGACGTAGCTGACAATGTTTCTCCACTACTTCCTACCTCTTGTGGTCTTTAGCAGCGTTTCTCCCTTTAAAAAACCTCCCGCCTCGGCATCCATTTACAAAAGATCATCAGGGAGATAGCACGTTGCTTTCATCTAGCTCTCTTGACCTCGATATGCCATGTGAGGTTCAAGTTCTCCAAGCCCTCCTTTCGCAGAAATTTTCAACTCTCTCTATCTGATTCTGAATATAAGAGTTCTTTTTGTTGCCATTTTCTTTAGGATTTTCTCGTTATTTATTCACTTCGTCCATGGAATTCTCAGTATCCTTCTGTAGAACCACATTTCTTTTGCCTGCAGTTTTCCCTTCATCTGTGGTGTGAAGGTACAGCATTCACAGTCATCAAGATGATTGTCATCGCATAGCAGTTCAATACTCTTTTCATTTTTTCGAACGAAAATGTTCTATTAGTCCTTTGCTTAGCTTTGGGAAGGCATTTTCGCTAATCTAACGCGCGCTCAGGATTCAGTGTTATATTTCTCCACATCTGTTAAAACGTTTGCTCGCTATGTAAACCTCTGTAACTGTTTGATGATAATATGTCCAATTCGTAATTCGAATCTTGGACTTTTTCTCTTGCAGACGGCTATAATTTATCTTTTTAAAGTGAGGATATCATGGACTGAACATGGGAGCAAAGACGAGGTTTTAGAGAAAATGGAAACAAACAGGAAACTTATATTTAACATCAGGAAGAAACAGTTGAAAATTCTGGGGTACATAATTAGGAAAGAGGGCCTGGAAAATCTGATACTCACATGACAGATTGAAGGCAACAGGAAAACAATACATAACATACTTATAATGGCAGGCGGAATAGGGTGAAGGAGTAATAACAAAAAGATAAAATTTATTAAGAGCTACAAATGACAGGAAATTGTGGAGAGCCATGATCGCTTACGCTCGGCTGGAACACGTCACATTGAAGAAGAAGAATAAAGTTTTAGGAGAAATAACAAAAAGATATAATTTATTAATAGATACAAAGAATAGGAAATTGTGGAGAGACATGATCGCCAACGTCCTGAAAGGATACAGCACGTAGAAGAAGAAGAAGAAGAAGAAGAAGAATGTGTTTGAGCAAATGGAGATGGAACAAAGTTTAAGAGAAATAACAAAAAGACAAAATTTATTAAGAGCTACAAATAACAGGACATTGTGGAGAGCCATGTTCACCAACGTCCACATTGAACACGGTGCACACAGTAGAAGAAATAGAAGGAGAAGGAGACAATTGATAGCCACAAAAGTTAAATTTAAATAGTGTCGTATATGTCGACCTTAATAATTTTAGTTCTGAATATTGATTTCAGATTTTTCTCCTCTTATGTCTCAAATCTTATCAGAAAGCAAGCGATCGTGGCCCTCCACAACCTCTTTTGCTACTCTATTTGGCACTTTTCTGCTATCCGTTTACAGATGCAGGTTCCCTCAGTTTCTTTTGCCTTCGGTATATTCTGAGAGTGTCAGATTTTCCAAGCGCTCTTTTTTATGTGTACCAGAAATTTCAAATGTCTCGTTCTGATTGTAAGTATACATTTTCTTTACACTTGAAATGTTTAGAGGTAACCACAGGTTCTATGCTAACAGTTTCTTCTCTCGTACCCCTCGCTTGTGGAACTCTCTTTCGACTTCTTACTTCCCAGTCAGCTTTGATATTGTGGCAAGGTCGCATCATTTTGAACTAGTCATTCCTGTTTGCTTCCTTGTTGCTCACATGCTCTGTTCATGGCATTCTTAGCATCCGACTGTAGAACGACATTTCTGTTGCTTCACGTCTTTTCATTTGGGTAAATTATCTCGCATTCACTGCCATATAGAAGGTTCTTCTTCTTCTTCTTCTTCTTCTTCTTCTTCTTCTTCTTCTTCTTCTATATACCGTGTCCCTTCTGTACGTTGGTGATCATAGCACTCCACAGTTTCCTGCGCTTTGCAGCTATTAGTAAATTTTGTCTTTTTGCTATCTGTCCCAAACCCTGTTCTGCCAACCATTTGCACAAGCTCTTCAGGTAGGTTATGCACTCTTTCCTCTGTCTCTCTTGCCTTCAATATGTCTTGTGAGTGTCAAATTTTCTAAGCCTTCTTTCCTCATTATGTGCCATAGAAAGTTCAACTGTCTCATTCTGATGTTAAGTATAAGTGTAACTCCCAAGAGTATAAGTTTCCTTTTAGAGAAAATGGGAACAATGTCATTTCATTCGTAACAAAGAAAAGAATATCCATCATCTTATATGGCAGTGGATGCTGGACCTTTTCAGCACGGATGAGGACAATTTTGGTGAAGCAGAAATGCGGTTCTTTAGAAAGATACAGAGAATTTCATGATAGCGAGTACGCGACAAGGAAGGAAAATGGCAAGAAACAGAACACTCAGGAAAAGACAGCTGAAAATTCTTGGACACATAATGAGGAAGGACGGCTTGGAAAACTTAACACTCACGCGACATACTGAGGTCAAGAGAGATAGGGGAAGTCAACAACTGACGAACTTGTGTGGATGGAAGGCAGAAATGGGAGGGGCTTAGGAAAGGTAGAAGAAACTGTTACTAGCCTACGTGATAGGAAGTTGTGGAGAGCCATGTCCTGTCCCGAAGGTCCGCAGTACGTAGAAAAGATTCCTGGATGCTAGCATACTTGTTCTTGTTATGAATACTGCTGTCACATCCGGCCTGGTGCTTTTGCTATACATTTAGAGAATCCTGATAAAATCCAAAGAAGAATCGGCAATGTTATCGGTCCTGACCTGGCATCTCACCTTCCATCATTTTCCCGCAGCCGTAATGTAGCTTCCCTGTGACTTTGTCTATAAATAATTCAATGGTGGTTGTTCTGATGAACTTTCCCCTATGGTACCTTAGATTTTATGAATTTAAACGCAGAACTAGATTGGCGGCAGGATATCCTCGTTAGAGACTTGAAATCGATGTAACCGCAAGTTCTATGCTAACAGTTTCTTCTGTCGCATTTATCGCTTGTGGAACTCTCTTCCAGCTTCTTTCTTCCAAGTCAGCTTTGATATTGTCGCAATGTCTCAGATATAGTGGTAAGGTCTAATCTTCTTACACTTGAAATGGCTAGATGTAACCGCAAGTTCTATGCTAGCAGTTTCTTCTATCGCACTTCTCGCTTGTGGAAATCTCTTTAGGTTTCTTACTTTGCAGTCAACTATGATATAGTGGCAAGGTCTTATCGTTTTACATCTAACCATTTCAAGTGCAAAATGATGAGACCTTGCCACCAATCTAGTACTGCGCTCAAATTCCTAAAGTCTAGGTGCCAAAGTGGAAAGTTCATCAGAACAATTACAATGAATGGGAGTAAAATCAGCAGATGCCGGATTAAAATAGCAAATTACTGACCAGAAAACTCGTGGGCGTGGATTTCAGACACTACTGAATTCAATTTTGGATATAAGAGACCGCTATAATTTTGAATATTCGACCCATTTTCTGCGCCTAGAAATGACTCGGCTCAATGGATATGTCGCCGATTGATGCCAGGAGGACAAATTTAGTCTTCTGTTCTCAGTTTCAGCAAAAGTGTTGGGTGGCTGAATATTTATATCGGTGAAAAAACGTAATATATTTAGAGTACGGTAGTCTTCGCGGTTGCATGACTCACAATGTCAGCCCTTATACGTTGATATAAGAGGCCTTAGACTAAATACTACGTTGATATAAGAGGCCTTAGACTAAATACTACGTTGATATAAGATCCCTGGTCTAAATCTTATAAGAGCTCTTGGACTAAATCTTAAGTTGATATGTGTTGTGAGACCAATACTTCCCTACATCATGGACTCTCCCAGTACTATATTATTATGTGAATGGTAGTATCATGGGAGTAGTAGCACTAGTAATGCGAAGCCGCGTACGGTACCAATATCGGACACCACTGGATCGTAAGCTCTGCTTACACTATTCTTTGTAAATTTTCTGTTTAATATATCTTTCTTACCTCTAACCCGTGTTCTGTGTTTTCCTTCCGTGGCCTCTACTTCGGGTCCACATCAATATGAGAGGCCTTGTCTAAATCATTCGTTTATATAAGTGATCTTGGATAAAACTTATGTTGATATAAGAGCTCTTGTCTACATCCTACATTGATAAAAGGGCGTTGGACTAAATCGTACGTTGATATACAAAAACTTGGACAGAATCCTACGTTGATATGAGAGGCCTTTAACTAAATCCTTCTTTGATATAAGAATCCTTGTCAACATTATACATTCATATAGGAGGCCTTGGACTAAATCCTACGTTGACATAAGAGCCCTTGTCGACATCCTACGTTGATATTTTCGAATAAATCGTACTTTGATATACGAAACCTTGGACTGAATCCAACGTTGATATGAGAGGCACTATTTAGACCCTTCTTTGATGAGAGCCCTTGTCTACATTCTACGTTGATATAAGGGGCTTTGGATTAAATCTTACGTTGATATAGAAGCACTTGGACTGTATCCTTTGTTGATATAAGAGACCTTGTACAAAATCCTACGTTGATATAATAGCCTTTGTCTACATTCTACGTTGATATAAGGGGCTTCGGATTAAATCTTACTTTGATATAGAAGAACTTTGACTGTACCCTTCGTTGATATAAGAGACCGTGTACAAAGTCCTATGTTGATATAAGAGCATTTGTCTACATTCTACGTTGATATAAGGGGCTTCGGATTAAATCTTACGTTGATATGGAAGCACTTGGACTGTATCCTTCGTTGATATAAGAGATCTTGTGCTAACTGCAAATGTCTAAATTGCTCATCAATTCGTGATATACATACCTTGAATTCAGAAGGCACAATTAGCTTGGGTGTATCAAGACCCATGAACATATCGATAGCCACCATGCAGAATATGGAAATCAAGACCCCAAAGTCACTAATGGTACGTCGTACCTAAAAAGAAAAAAAAATCAACCAAAATAATTGTAAATATTCTGTCATGAGTGATGAGGACATGTTGCTATTTTATCCCCGGCAAAAGTTATTCATTGGTACTCGTATGAAATAAGAGAATGTAAAACGCAAATAATAATTACTGGAACCAAAGACAAAGGGATAACAAGAAATTAAAATCTGACTGACTTATAAATTTTTTCGAAACAACTTTTGTTCAATAATATCAACAAGTTCTGTCTATCCATTTTTTTAAAGCCCATATCGGCTCATTTTCGTATCCGAAACGAAAGAGCCCATATCTGCTTCGTTTAGTATCCGAAATGAAAAACCTCACATTGTCTCAGTTTTGTAAATAAAATGAAAAAGCCCACATGTGCTCAGTTTCGTATCCGAAATTAAAAAGCACATATGGGCCCAGTTTCGTAACCGAAAGGAAAATGTCCATATCTGCCCAAATTCTTATCCGAAACGAAGAAGCTCATATCTGCTCAGTTTCTTATCCTAAAAGTAAAGCCCATATCGGCTCAGCTTCGTATTCGAAATGAAAAATCCCATATCTGCTCAGTTTCGTATCCGAATTGAAAAAGCTCATATCGGTTCAGTTTCGTATCCGAAACGAAAAAGCACATATCGGCTCAGTTTCTTATCCGAAACGAAAAAGCTATTTCTTATCCAAAACGAAAAAGCCCATATCGGCTCAGTTTCGTATCCGAATGGAAAAGCCCATATTGGCTCAGTTTCGTATCCAAAACAAAAAAGACCATATCGGCTCAGTTTCTTATCCGAAACGAAAAAGCCTATATCTGCTCAGCTGCGTAGCCGAAACGAAGAAGCACATATTGCCTTAGTTTTATAACCGAAACGAAAAAGCCTATATCTGCTCAGTTGCGTAGCCGAAACGAAAAACCCATATCTGCTCAGTTTCGTATCCGAATTTAAAAAGCATATATTGAATCAGTTTCGTATACGAAACTAAAAAGCCTATATCTATTCAGTTTAGTATCCAAAATGAAAAAGACCATATCAGTACAGTTTCCTATCCGAGGCGAAAAAGGTCATATCGCCTCAGTTTCGTATTCGAAACGTAAACAAAGGAATTTCTTAATTACTTAATTTTCATTTAAAGCTTTATCGCCTGCAGAGTTTTAATGATGATAAATTTAAAATAAAAACTGAGCGTCTTTTTCAAATACGGATATCCACTAAAAATAACGTTTGAGGTTATAAAATGACGGCTCAAATAAAATTCATTAAAGAATTGTTTTTACATAGATGGACGCAGGTTCGAAATTTGTCGAAGAGTACATTTTCTCTAAGTTTTCTCGAGTGCGCGGGCGAATAGATGTAATATACAGCTTAAATAAGGCTATCCACCTAAAAGAACATTTGAATTAATAAATATATATTTCTAACAGTATATATATATATATATATATATATATATATATATATATATATATATATATAGAGAGAGAGAGAGAGAGAGAGAGAGATAGAGATAGAGAGAGAGAGAAATCCGTGGGTAAATAATCCTAGTGAATCCTAATAATATAAAATATTAAAACTGATTCATATGTATACCTACTAATTTCACACCGCAGAAATTACCTTGCAAGGTAATTCCTGCGGGGTGAAATAGCTATAAATATGGGGGATTTTTGAATTTCTCTTATATGTAATATATATATATATATATATATATATATATATATATATATGTATATATATATATATATATATATATATATATGTATATATATATATGTATATATATATATATATATATATATATATATATATATATATATATATATATGCGTGTATTAGAATGGATTATTTTATTAAGTAGGCAGATTTTTATCTCTTAAAACAGAGAGCAGAAATGTTTTGTTTAATAAGATTTCACGAACATTCAGGCCGGTAGACGAAAATAAATAAATATAATATTTAATAAATAAATAAACGGAACGTCCGTTCAAATACAAAGATCTACAAAAACTAACTGTTAAAATGATAAAAATCTGTCGGATTAATAAAAAATCCATTCTAAAAAATTCTGTTTGTCTTGGTTTGGATATAAAATTTATCAGATATGGAAAACTTCGAGTGATTCTATGGCAGGGGAAATTTCGCTTGAAAGCAAATATTTGCGTTGATATATATATATATATATATATATATATATATATATATATATATATATTTCTAAAAAAATGGATTTTTTATTTATTAATCTGACAGATCTTATAAACTTATATGTTATTTTTAGTGGATACCCATATTTGAGTAGACGTTCCGTTTATTTATTAAAGAGTATATTTATTTATTTTCGTCTACCGGCTATATTCGAGTTATAGTTATATATATATATATATATATATATATATATATATATATATATATATATATATATATATATATATTTCTGGGAAGTATATATATATATATATATATATATATATACTTCCCAGAAATACTACTCACATAACGGTAAGCTGGATGAAGACACCGGTGCAACTAATTTGATATATTTTATATTTTTTAAATATTTTATTTGAGTAGACGCTCCGTTTATTTATTAAAGAGTATATCTATTTATTTTCAACCGGCCTTAACATTCGAGAATTCATATTAAAGAAAAGGAAGATTTTTCGAATATTCTGACCGGCAGACGAAAATAAATAAATATACTGTTTGTTTTGTTTTACGGCATATCAACACCTCAATGGGTTATGTAATTCCGACAAAATTTTTATTGTTGGTAATATTAGTTTCCAAAAATCTATTTCTGTTAATATTTTTTCTTCAAAAATCTATTTCTGGTAAGAAATTTTCTTCACTGATAATATTTAAAAAAAAATGTATTGCTGATAATATTCTTTTACAAAATATTTCTGGTATTAAAACCTATTTTTACACTTTCATGGTGTTTTTACCTTAGCTATTTTTTAAAAACTTGTTTGTCGATAGATGGGACACAAACAGGTGCTACCGCCCATGGTTAGGGTGGACCTGGGAACACCAGCAATTAAGAGGTGATTCCACGCTCCTCAAAACCTCCTGCTCAGAGGCCTTGCTGTTGGACGTAGTTTATCGTCTTACCCAGGGCGCGGATATAGTTTATCGTCATACCCAGGGCGGAAATATGCCGAGGGAGGGTTTAATCAAATATAGGTATCTACTAAAAATAACATTTAAAGTGATAATATATATATATATATATATATATATATATATATATATATATAGAGAGAGAGAGAGAGAGAGAGAGAGAGAGAGAGGCAGAAATACCTCCCATATATACTTGCCAGAAATACTTCTCACATAATGGTAAGCTGGATGAAGACACCGGTGCAACTAATGTCTTCTTATTGTCTGGAAGGCATTTCTGAGAGTCTCTTTGTATTTCTGAGATGAGGTATTATGTACATTATTTACATTATTCGGACTGTTGTCCTCATCTTTGTCGCCATATTTATTACAACGTTTCGGCCGTTGTACTCTCCGGCCTTCTTCAGTGGTTGGAATGTCGAACTGAACCCTTTATTTCGCTCACAGGGGTAGACTGTTCTAGTTCCACGTGCCCTTTATTTCGCTCACTGGGGTTGACTGTTCTAGTTCCAAGGGCACATGGCACAGTGGATTAAGGTGTTGGTTAAATCCAGTCTACCACAGTGAACGAAATAAAGGGTTCAGTTCGACATTCCAACTATCTGAAGAAGGCCGGAGCGCACAACGGCCGAAACGTTGTAACAAATATGGCGACAAAGATGAGGACAATAGTCCGAATAATGTAAATAATGTACATAATACCTCATCTCAGAAATATAGACAGATACTGAAAGGCCGAAACATAGTTATAAATATGGCGACAAAGATGAGGACAATAGTCCGAATAATGTAAATAATGTATTTCTGAAAGGTATATATGGGAGGTATTTCTGTCGTATCCTGTATACACTAGTAGATAATAGTGTATAGCTTCAATTAAAATAGGTTGGACTTACGATCTGAGGGAAGAAACCGCTCGTTCGGAACCTCTCTATTCCTCTTGCCACAATATACGTGCCTAAAAAGAGTAAAACAGATAAGAGAAGAACATCTGGTACATAAGACCCTTCCTCAACACAATTGCTGCAGTCGGTGGGGACCAAGTTTCCCTCCGTCCCGTTCAGGTGGAGGAGTGTCGTCGAATTGGTGACCAGGACCTCGCGGGTTGGGTCTTTCCACAAGACAGCCGGTTCTATGTGGGGATAGGATTGAGATTCCGACGCGGATATTTGGCTAGTGACGAACAATGCCTGACCGGCACCATCGCCGCTGACGTTGGTATTCGTTTCGTTAACTTCTTCTCCGTCTAGGGGGCGATGTTCGTCTTGGTTTACGGTGGTCGTCACGCAGCTGAAAGACCGGCTACCCTGTCGATTGACGGGGTAATTGCTGTTGATCTCGAACATTTTTTGGTGGGCTTCAAAGATGAATATGAGAGCGATTAAACAAGCGAAAGTCTCCTCGGTGAACCTCGTCACGTAACGGATTAGCATGCTGAGATCAAAAGCAACGATAATCATCAAAATTAGAAATGTCCACAGACCAATCCACACCCGAATCGACATAAAGTCCCAGCCGTAATCTCTGGAGAAAAAAAAACAACAACATATAAATACATAGATATGAAGAGACGCATATGAATAGAGGATAGATGCATAAATACCTATGAACTAAATCGGATATGAGCAAACTGACATGGATAAATAAATAGATATATACATATGAAAAGACTAGATAGATAGATAGACAGGTAGATATGAACGGGTATAGACATATAGACAGCTAATAAACAGACGGCGATAGAAAGATAGAAGTGAACACTCTGAGATAGATATGAATTGATTGAGATAGATAAGTACGAACAGATTGATATGTATATATATATATATATATACAGGGTGCCCAGAAAGTTCGTGTGCCTTTTAAAAATTTATAACTTTATTTGTATTTGCGATAGAAATAATCTGTAAAAAATGTTATAAAGTTTAATGTACTTAGTTTTAAGTATAGCTAAAATAACTAATGTGATTTCAGGCATTACTGTAAATCAGTTGGCAAATGTTTTCCGTCAACTGCAAAATCGTATTACCCTTTGTATTGCTAATGATTTACTTTACACCTCCCTTCAACAAGTTAGTCCGTACCAAATTAGGGCACAAATTCTTAAATCTAATTAACAAGCACTTCCCTAAAAAAAGTCAATTAAGCCAGATCTTCAACCGCGATACCTTAAAAATTAGCTACAGCTGTTCTAGAAGCTTAGATAAAATTATTAAATGACGTAACAATAGAATACTGAAACTACATAGTGATAATAAACGAAACCTAAATACAAGTTCTAATACACCCCAAGAGGAAAGACTATGCAACTGTAGAATCCCCGACCAATGTCCATTATTAAACAGATGCTTAACCAAATCCATAGAATATATGGCCTATATCTCATCAAATGAGAACCCCGGAGATATTAAGCTGTATGTGGGGTCTACTAGCAGACCTTTTAAGGATAGGTATTACAATCACTTGAACTCCTTTACAAATACGGCCAAACGAAATATGACATCACTTTCGAAATATTTTTGGAAACTCAAGGAAGAAGGAAAACGCCTAAAGTTAAATGAAAAATCCTAAGACAAGCCAGAACCTGCAATTCACTGAGCGAACCTTGCTTCCTATGTTTACAGGAGAAAATATGTATCATTGAACTCTTGAATAATACCCAATTATTAAACCAAAGATATGAGACTACCTTTTTCTGTAGACATACTAAGGATTTAACACTACAATCTTGCTAAATTTCCAATTCCATAACTATGAACCTTTTATAATTATATATACACAAAAAACGTTCTTTCGATTACAAAATAAATAGTGATAACCCCAACATTAAGAAATGCAATCCAACTTTAGAAATCTTATAGAAAAAAACAGAAAATAACATTCCCAATTATTACTAAAGCTAACTCGACAATTTTTTTACCTACTCAAATGTAATATTATCCCCTATCGCTATCTTCCCTCCCCTACTTCTCGAACTTAGGACGCTTGTTAGTTGACGTGCCTAAACTTTGACCGATGTTTATCAGCGAAAAAATGTCCACACACCAATCAACAATAACCACCCGGTCCACCCATCACCAAACTGCTATCAACAACCACTATTGTTTCACTCAGATACTTTATATATATTTTGTATGTACATTTTTCTTCTCAAAAAAAAAAAAGGAAAAAAAAAGAAAAAAAAGGAAGTGACGTTTCACATCCGGCTTGCCTACAAGCAGGATTGTTCATAACCATTTTCGACCCTCACCCGTAGATGTGCAGTTGAAATGCACTTAAACCAAGTTGCATCATTGTAGTGAGAAAAATGGTTTTGTCTATATGATAAAATTATAATATATATATATATATATATATATATATATATATATATATATATATATATATATAGATAGATAGATAGATAGATAGATATGTATAGTGCCAGCTAGTGCTACAAATTTTGAAGCATTATGGTTAAAAAAAATGAGGTAAAAATAACAGAAAATAACAGTAATGAAAAACATCACGAAAATAAAAATAATAATGAAAAACTTTATCGATTAAAATTCGGGTACTTACTTGCAAAAACTATAAAGTATCGATTCCATTATCAGCATTGGGCCGGTGCTTCCCAAAATATTTAGCGGCTGTCCCGCGAACAAAGCGAAGACAACTCCTGTTATGCCAGCAGCAAGCAAACATTCCATTGACGCCTGCAAGTTGAAGTTTTTTTATTTGGATAAAAGCTGTAGAAATGTATTTTGCATTAAAAGGAACTTTCTGAAAATACATTTACATAAATATGCTACCTCTGAATGACTTCAAGGATAACATCAAAGAGGAGGGGTCCATTACATCAAAGGACATCGTATTTAAAATTTATACAGCATTTTGAGGATGCACTTTGAAAATGCGTTTTGAGGATGTGTTGTAATCAACTTATTGGTAGATACATTGATTACCTTTTATTCTTTAAGAATATAGTTTCATTGTATCAATTTATTCGTTTATGAAATGTAAGCCAATTTCGAAGGTCGAAATGATTTTTATCTATACTCCACTGTGGATATATTCTTCAGAATTTTTTCTGGTAGTAAATTCCCCATGTATAATACGCCTTAATCTATAATACGCACCCCCAAAATTGTGGGAAAATGCTTCTACTCACACATAATACGCACTCCTTGTTTGGTAATCAAACCCTATAAATTGTACCTCTCCAATTTCATTACGACCAGCGTTTCCTACTCGTATTAAAACGTGGTTTTAAATACAGAATAATATTATTATAATTTAGTTTTACGATAATTCTTATTTAATTTTACATTTGTAAGTATTGTTAGGTACATATGATTGTATTTGACATAAGTGAACGCAGTGATTGGGGGGGGGGAATCGGCTAGTCTCCCTCACCCCTAAACAGTGGGGCTAGCAGCAATGCCAAAATGGAGAATTTTTCAATCGACACGGTGAAGAAACCGTCCGATTTATTCATTCAACAGGCTGGCAAAGACCGGCCAAACGCACGTAGGGTTGCAATCGCCGAATGTTGGTGTCAAATTATCGTATGTTTCTGGTGATAGGCATTTCGCAACTGAAATAGTCCTATGAAACGGCGATTTTTTTAAAGGTCTTTTTATAGCTGTGCATAATACGCACCCCTAATTTAGCTTATTATTTTTTTTAGAAAAAAATGCGTATTATACATGGGGAGTTGCGGTAATTTGCGCGTATATTGATTTTTTTTTTATCTAATAAATAAAACGAGCACGGAAAAACGTGCGAAATATTGTGAACACATGATACTAAACTAGTTGACCTACCTAGCATAGCTCGGGTCTTTAAAATATAATGAAAAATCAATTTCAAATTATCGTATTTGATGGTGAAATGACTCAACAGTGTCTGTCATACTCAAAGGAGAACTATTTGGCATGTTTAGTTTTTAAGCAGATGTAGAATATCAGTATTTGTACCTGACCGAATTTCACAGTTCTATATTGATTGATCTATTTTTTTACGGTTTATCAACCTTTTGCAGGTTATTTAAAGCCGGGAATATTTTTAACTCCTAAAATTTTAAGATTATTTTGAGATAATAATGATTTTACCGACATAAGTCCTACTAATTAGCTCATTGCCAGTTAAAGATACCGTAACTATTTTCGTTGAAGTAAATGTGTATACAATGATCTCAATCTATAAAAGGCAGGATGTGTGTGTGTGTGTGTGTGTGTGTGTGTGTGTGTTTGTAACGAATTCACGGCCGCAATTTTCGACGGATTTGCACCAAAATCTATATGCACATGCTCCAAGTTAGCGGAAGGCCAAGGCCGACTTTGCATTTCCCAACTCCCATCGATAGTGGAAATAATCGATTTTTTCATGCTTCTACGGCAGTTTTCATGTAGTTTGCGGCCATTTTCTACTGGCCAGAGTGAGAGTCTATAGCTGGCTGCCACGAATAGGCAGGAAGATTCTATTGGCCAGCATGAGAGCCAACAGCTGACTGACACGAATGTTAACTTGCATGCTAGCATGCAAAAAAATCGATAGCTGCATTCGTCACAAGTGGGAAAAATTTAAATCTGCATGGCACTTTACTCCAATTGGCTCATTCACTTGCTTAAAGTCAACGTTGTTTCTGATTCCGCAGAACTGGGTTGGGTGTGAAAAAATATTTGTTGTTAACATTCTTTTTTCATTCCGTTTTTCCAGTTACGAGTCCTTTTTTTTAAAGCTGATCGTTTTATGTTCATTTTGTTTAGTTCTTTTTTCGTAACAGATTTAATGGTTAGTATAGAGCTTAGAAAAAATTCGCAGTGTGAGATAGGAAAGAAGTAAGGCATGTAGCAACATCAGCACAGCAAAGGGCACTCCTTTAAAGGCAAGGAAGGGCAAAAATATTTTAAGTCAAGTGATAGCGATTGCTGTATGAGTCGTACGATTTTTTAATCAAGCACTGGCAACGCCGGGCCATGCTGCTAGTATCGTATATAAGCAATAAACTCTATGTTGATTTTCTGAGCATAACTTAGATGTGGCACAAGGCCGAACGTTTGTGACACCCGGGGAGGACCAAACCTTCTACTCAGTCGGAATCGTTGCGTACCATTCCACCACAGCGAGGTGCACAACAATAAACAGTATGAATCCAAAAATTAATGAAAAACCATTGTCTTTTCTTAAGACTGTCTTTCTTTAAATTCTGTCCTTTATTGCGTCTTCCTGTAGATGGGTATCACTTATCTGAGAAGAATACAGAGTCGTGATTAAAAGTGACGATAGTGATTTCCTTTCTGTTGACAAAAGTTGACTGATTTCTTTTTTTTTTACAGTTTATCAACCTTTTCAATGTCATTTAAAGGCAGGATGTAATTTTAAATTGTAAGAATTGTTTCGAAGATAATAACGCTTTTACTGATACAAGTAAATTAACCCGTAGCTGGGGTATCGAGAAGAGTTGAATTCATACCTTTACAAAGGGTATTTATGCGTAAGTGAATAAAACGAATCCGATTGGAATTGAAACTCGGCTCTCCGATTAACAATTCCGAGCCGTTATCAATTACATCACACGCACATCTAAGCTTACAGCATCTGGTATTACCAAGCAGTCATACATCGAACTACAGACCAGGCTCGACGTTGCTTAACCTCGGTAATCGTAAGAGAATCGGTGTTTCAACGTGATACGGACGTAAACAACGATGCAATATTGAATAAAGTAGGTAGTTGGCCGGTTGAATGTATGGAGCATATGGCCATAGCCACATGACACAAGGTTAAACCTTTAGATTTAATTAACTTTTCAGAATTCCCATTCCTCTCGATTGGTTGTCAACAAATAACAGAGAGTCCAGTCTGTTCTTTTATTTTACCCAAAGATGGTGAATAAGAGTTGGATTCATATATTTTCCAGTGGCATTTGTGTGAGGGGAAAATATGTGGAGGGGTTCTTATATGCCATTAAACATGTGGAGGGATTCTTATATTGCCATTAAATATGTGGAGGGATTCTTATATGCAATTCAATATGTGGAGGAGCTCTTATACGCCATTAAATATGTGGAGGGATTCTTATATTGCCATTAAATATGTGGAGGGATTCTTATATGCAATTAAATATGTGGAGGGGTTCTTATATGTCTTTGAATATGTAGAGGAGTTCTTATATGACATTAAATATGTTAAGGGGTTCTTATATACCATTAAATATTTTAAGGGATTCTTATATAAGATTAAATATGTTAAGGGGTTCTTATATACCATTAAATATGTGGATGGGTTCTTAAATGCCATTAAATATGGAGAAGAGTTCTTGTATGACATTGCATATGTGTAGGGGTTCTTATATGTCTTTGAATATGTGGAGGAGTTCTTATATGATATTAAATATGTTAAGGGGTTCTTATATACCATTAAATATGTTAATGGGTTCTTATATACCATTAAATATGTTAAGGGGCTCATATATAGTATTAAATATGTGGATGCGTTCTTAAATGCCATTAAATATGTGAAAGAGTTCTTATATGCCATTGCATATGTGGAGGGGTTCTTATATGCCATTATATATGTGGAGGTTTTTTTATATGTCATTAAATATTTGGATGGATTCTTTTATGCCATTAAATATATGGAGGGGTTCTTATATGCCATTAAATCGGGTAAAGGTCTTTAGAAACTCACACATAGACACTAATTCATTGCTTTAAGAATGCTTAATATTTTATCACACTTATCTCATATAATGAATCTGATTACAGTTTTTAACTTACCATATTATAGTCGGTGGCTTGGCCCAGTAATCCGCCGAATGTAACGTTTGGACTGAGTGTCGCCAAGAAGATATAGATTGTAGTCGCAAAACATTGGAGATGTGCAGAGTCGGTAAAATCACTCCAATACCATCCCGCCTTTCTTTTTATGTCGTCAGTCAAGCCGCCAAATAAGCTTTTAAAAGACGGAAACAAACCATGAAATTAGGTCGAAGTTTATTTTGAATTTTGCAGTAAACAAATGAAAGAAAGAGAGAACCCAAAGCTTGAGAAAGGTAGACAAAAATAGCAAAAAAAAAGTAAAACAAACAAAAAAAAACAACATCGACCGGGTAGGTTATCTAGGGGGCGGCAACCTACGGCACGCGTGCCAGACACGGCACGCGTGCCAGACACGGCACGCCAAGCAATTTCCAGTGGCACGCTCCAGCAAATAACATCACGATGTCTGAACCAATAACTGCTACAACACAAAGAAGATAATTAGCTGTTTCAATTTTAATATATACTAAAGTATATATACTATATACTACTATATAAAATATATTGTAGAACAGGTATATTGACCTTGACTGTATAAAAATACATATGCTTTTTTCCCACTGAATGATTTCAAAACCCTAAGTCAGTATATAGTCAGCAAAAGTTTGCCGACCGCTGGCTTATACCGTTAACTAAACTGTTACTGCCGCCAGCGTCTAGTGTCAAAGATTGGATAAAGATCAAACTAATGAATGATGATTCTTAAGACACCTACTTAGTGACTTGTCGCAGCATGATCTTTCTATCCTGTTTCTCCATATCTGGGATTGTGCCACACTGAATGGTGTTTAGCAAATATCCCGACCTGCTCGCTCGCCAGAATTCAGAGTTCGAACCCAGGCAAACGTCAAGATATTGAATGCCGATTTTACAGGTAGTTAGGGACTCTCCACTTACAGTCTCGCCATAGCACAATCTTTCTATCAAATTAGAATGAGAGGATCTTAACAATGCTCGGTGGCCAGAATTCAGAGTTCGAAACCAGGATCCTTCCCCCAAAGATACTAGAAAAATGGTCGGTTCCCCGTACCGCTCCAGTAAGTACCTGATTCCTCGTGCTATCATCTACCTTTACAAGAGCCTGATCAGGCCCAAGAGGGTTTTCTGCTGCCATATCGTGCCTGGCTCTGATTAGTCAACACTTTTCAGTCTCGATAAAGTTAAGAAGCATCTACGCTGCCATTCTTAAAATCTAAAAATATTTTCTGTCTTCAAATAACCTGCAAAAGTGTTGATAACCCGTAGAAAACTTACCAACCAAACAAATAAAATACAATATATGAATATACATCGTATTAAGATATTATTAATTTACATCTGATATTAAAATATATACTTAATAATGTTACCATAGTGGATCTATATACACCAGAATGTTAACGAATGTTATGTCATTAAATATGTTAAGGGGTTCTTATATACCATTAAATATATTAAGGGATTCTTATATACCATTAAATATGTTAAGAGATTCTCATATAACATTAAATATGTTAAGGGGTTCTTATATACCATTAAATATGTGGATGGGTTCTTAAATGCCATTAAATATGTGGAAGAGTTTTTGCATGCCATTGCATATGTAGAGGAGTTCTTATATGACATTAAATATGTTAAGGGGTTCTTATATACCATTAAATATGTTAAGGGGTTCTTATATACCATTAAATATGTTAAGGGGTTCTTATATACCATTAAATATGTTATGGGGTTCTTATATACCATTAAATATGTGGATGGATTCTTGTATCAAACTATATCAGACCGTGAACAACCACCAGTCACAATGAATGGATGTCCCCCCGGAGAGGTCCCGTACCTTGAGCGAGTATTGGGCCTCAAACACATCTGAGGCTTCAAGTGGAACTCTTACATTCAATCTATCGCTAAAGATGCAGGTAAAATGGTCCGTCCCCTGTACCGTTCCAGTACCTGACTCCTCATGCTATCTCATACCTTTACAAGAGCCAGATCAGGCCTAAAATGGAGTACTACTGTTATATTTGGTCAGGACCTATCCAGTTTTTACTTTCCTGCCTCGATAAAGTCCAAACGCATCTCAGAGTCCTTGTAGGTGACAAATTACTTTCTACTCTCCAACATCACAGGTGGAATGTAGCACGCCTCTCACTGCTCTATCGTTAGTATCAGGGAAAATCCTCGGACCTACTACATTCCTTAATACCGACAGTTCTAACCTTCCCGACCAGGACCCGCCATGCCACTCATATTGTAGCAATCCATTCAACTTCCTTCCGTCTTCCATTGGTGAGATGTATGTTACACTCGAGCAGCTTCTTTTTCCACAAACAGCTGCTCTGTGAAACAGACTCCCAAGAGGATGTTTCCCACGAACGCTACAATTTTAACCTGTCCAAATCTAGCATTAAACGTTATCTCCCCATTCTCTCTATATAAACTGCATCTTAATGTAACCCTCGACCTTGAGTGACCTCGGAACCTCACTGTAAAAAAAAAAAGAGGTCAGGACTACATGTTTGGAAGACTGGCGCCACAGGATCTTCATACTCCAAATTAACTTCATTTGATCTTTTGCCTTTCTATGCTAAGCTTGTAATATATCGAAAATCCTTAGGATAAAACCAAAGAATAGAAACACGAGAAAATAAAATAAAAATATATTAATACAGATTGAAATTATTCTACTCATGTAGTTTGCTTTGGTTTGTTTTACGGCATATCAACCTCAATGGGCTATTTAACGGCGAAAAGATTTCTATTGCTGGTAACATTTTTTTCTTCAAAAATACATTGCTGGTAATATTTTTTCTTGAGAAATACATTGCTGGTAATATTTGTCTTCAAAAATGTATTGCTGGCAATAATGTATTGCTGGTAATAATATTTCCTTAAAAAATTATTGTTGGTATTAAAACTTATTTTTACACTTTCATAGTCTTTTGACCCCAGTTTGGGGGTTAAACATTTGCCCATAGTTGGGACCCTAACAGGTGCTACTGCCCCGGGTCAGGGTGGACTTGGGTACACCACCAATTAGGAGGTGGTTCCACGCTCCTCAAAATCTCTTGATCAAGAGGCTTGCTTTTGGACGTAGTTTATAGTCATACCCAGGACGCGAACGCGTACGAGACGGACGCATATCGGGAGGCAGAACATTTATAAAAACACGAGATTAAATTTCTCAAACGTAAAATTATCTTTTCCTTCACGCCCGCACTTTGACAATTAATATCGATGAGTGAGTGTGTAGATTTGAGGGTTTGTTTTTTTTTTAAACCGAAGGTGGGTTTTCCTTTTCACGAGGATGTGACTGTCTCTTTATCTTCCCTCGCGCATTGGGTGCTTACACATCTTCCTGTCGTCTGGTTGACCTATGTGTACACATCCTAAGAGCAGATGGGGTGACTACAAGTTTATATGTAAGTTACGCGTTGTTTCCCTAGGTTCTTCTTACCCTCAATCTATTTTGTCTAAAATTTTACAGGCCTTCTTTCCTAATTATGTACCCTAGAAATTTCAACTATCTCTTCCTGATGTTAAGTATAAAAGTCCTTTTCGTTTTCATTTTCTCCAAAACTTCAACATTGCTCATCGTTCGGTCCATGATATTCTCAGCATCCTTCTGTAGATTCACATTTCCGTTGCTTCAAGTCTCTTCATCTTTGAGGGGATTGTCCTGCATTCACTGCCATATAAGAAGACTGATATTACGTAACAGTTCAGTACTTTTTTTTTTGTTTCTAGCGAATTTTTTCTGTTTCTCAATACTTTGCTTAGCTTTTGGAAGGACTGATATTACATATATGTCCTGTCCTCTTTTCTTTGTTTCTAATGAAATTTTCCTGTTTCTTAATACTTTGCTTAGCTTTTGGAAGGACTGATATTACATATATGTCTTGTCCTCTTTTCTTTGTTTCTAATGAAATTTTCCTGTTTCTTAATACTTTGCTTAGCTTTTGGAAGGCATCTTTCACTGTCTCAAAGCGCCTTCGAACTTCAATGTCGCACTTTCTTTCTCTGTTAAAACAATTCCAAGATATTTAGATTGATGGTTAGTCATTTCTTCTCGCTTTCCTTTACTTCCTTCTGTAGAAGTTATTGTAGTTTTCTTTCGGTGTCTGCAATCAACTCTGTGTCATCTGCCTATTTTATGTTAAGATTGTAGCCACTAATAATGAAACCCGTTCGTTGTAGCATATCTACGAACGATAATGTCCCCATTCAAATAAATACAGTAGTATATACTGTATGTTGGTTTGCAGCTGGAGATTCGTCTCCAGCTGTGCTGGTCAAACTCTCTATCTCCGAGCAGAGAGGATCCCTAGACGAAGCTATGTCAAAGGGCAGAGTCTCGTCTCCCCTCTGGAAACAGCTACCCGACCCCGTTTTACACGGGGAATTTTGGTCGGGCCTACGAGCTCGGATACCCGACATTAAATTCGGCCTTGTACCACATCTGACTGCGTGGGCCGCTTAGTAGATATCCTGCAGTTGGAGATTCGTCTCCAGCTGTGCTGGTCAAACTCTCTGCCTTTGGGCGGAGATGATCCCCAGACAAGGCTATGTCGAAGGACAGAGTCTCGTCTCGGGAAACAGCTACCCGACCTCGTTTTATACGGGGTCTACAGGGAATCTTTGACCGAGCTCTGATACCCCACATTATATTCGACCTTGTGCCACATCTGACCACGTGGGGCGGTTGGTAGATATCCTGCAGTTGGAGATTCATTGTGGAATTCACTTAACTCACTTCTGGAAGTTGACTACTTTTCTCCTACGCGCCGCTGGCGAATCTTATATGTGCTGTTCTTGTCCTAAGTATTATCGTTCATTACCAACCTTCGTTAGATTATTCTATTCAGTAACCTTTCCTAGGTTACAACACTGATGGAACTTCTAATTCTCTCAGAATTTGCCTGACTGTATAGGTCAAATGAGTCCGCTGACAAGACACATCCTTGTCTTACACCCCCTTCTATTTTTGTATACAGGGTGTCCATAAAGTTCGCGTGCACATTAAAAAATTTATAACTTTATTTGTATTTGCGATAGAAATAATCTGTAAATAATATTATAAAGTTTAATGTACCTAGTTTTAAGTATAGCTAAAATAACTAATGTGATTCCAAGCATTACTGTAAATCAGTTGGCAAATGTTTTCCGTGAACTGCAAAATCGTATTACCCTTTGTATTGCTAATGATGGAGGACATGTGGAAACTTAAATAAAATTTCAATAAAACCATAAAAAAATATAGATGTACTTCTTTCTAATCCTTTTTACATATTATTTCTATCGCAAATACAAATAAAGTTATAAATTTTTGAAGTGCGTACGAACTTAATGGACACCCTGTATTTACTGAATTAATTTTCTGTCCGCATGCAGGCGGTTTGCTGCCAGTATAGGTTTTGGATTATTCTAATATCCTTCCCAACGTATACTATAATATCGTAATATCAGAATTATTGTAAATAATGCTGTCGTAAAGCGCAGAATTATTGTAAGTCATGCTGTGGTAAGGCGGAGAATTATTGTAAGTCATGCTTTCGTAAAGCGGAGAATTGTAAGTCATGCTGTCGTAAAGCGAAGAATTATTTAAGTCATGCTGTCGTAAAGCGGAGAATTATTGTAAGTCATGCTTTCGTAAAGCGGAGAATTGTAAGTCATGCTGTCGTAAAGCGAAGAATTATTTAAGTCATGCTGTCGTAAAGCGGAGAATTATTGTAAGTCATGCTGTCGTAAAGCGGAGAATTATTGTAAGTCATGCTTTCGTAAAGCGGAGAATTGTAAGTCATGCTGTCGTAAAGCGAAGAATTATTGTAAGTCATGCTGTCGTAAAGCGAAGAATTATTGTAAGTCATGCTGTGGTAAGGCGGAGAATTATTGTAAGTCATGCTTTCGTAAAGCGGAGAATTGTAAGTCATGCTGTCGTAAAGCGAAGAATTATTTAAGTCATGCTGTCGTAAAGCGGAGAATTATTGTAAGTCATGCTGTGGTAAGTCGGAGAATTATTGTAAGTCAAGCTGTCGTAAAGAGCCACTTTTCTATTTTGGACTGTGGGAACAAAAGTATTAAAAGGCTACTGCCTTTTAATAGCTTTTTCTCGATTTGGTTTGATGCTAGGCTTCAACTACGCTTAGCAAATATCAAGAGCAAGAGGAAGAGGCAGGGAGAAATGGAGGAGAAAAAGAAACAAATAGCGGGAAAAAATGAATTTAAAAAATGCACAAATAAAACAAACATGAGTTTTAATAAAAGAAAAATGAAAAATATGTGAAGAAATTTTTGCGACACTTTTGTTCCTCTGTTTCTGTTATCATATTTAAAAAAAAGAAAGTAAAAGAAAAAAAAGAATTCGTTAGCTTGCCATTTATTGGATTTATGGAGAAAAACGACCCTTTGTCCCCCCTCCCCAGCAAGCAATCCTCCATCACACACATCTTCACTGAGCCTCACGTCTAAATAATGTTTAACTGAAGTTACAAAAAGATGACATCGCTGGGCAATATCTGGTCGTTTGCTGATCCACTCGTGTGAGTTACATAGAAAATCGTTTGTTTTTTTCTGTTAATTTGCTTTGTTTTGTGTTTTTTTGCCAACACTGACAGCTCCTCACAAATATATTTTAGTCTCAGTCCAGGGCATACAGAAGACTATTCGCGTGAAACCTGATCAGTTCTACACCAAGGAAGATGACTCTTGAGAAATAATTGGATATTTTGGTCTGGAATGATTGACTGCATGTGCAGGTAGTCTGATGACTAAGCGGTTCGGAATCCTGAAACCAACGAGCCGTGTTCGAAATCCGATCGAGTTTTTTTTTCTCTCGTTTTTTGCACAAATACCCGAGGGAAAGGAGAAAGATTCGTAGACGTCGCCAAATTACCAATGGCCAGTATCAACCCCTGCAAGGTGACAAATTAGCAACGGAAATGCCTGTTTTTGGCGCTCAAATTGAACAGTTCATATCCACCCCTGAGCTCATCCCAGTTAGTGAGATTCTGTATCAACATATTTATTTATTGGGTACCCTCTTTGGGGATTCACTAGTAGCATGTTGGTTTCACTAGAACAATTAGTATCATCTCTGCTGAGTGCTCCATAGGGCTTCGTGTCACATCTAAGCTCCGCTTAGTAAATCACTATTGATCAATTCTGCTTGGTGTAATGGTTAGCAAACTTCTCCTAGCAGATCAATTATATAGTAGTGAGTATGATTCTTACTGGTGTTCCATACTTGTTCCGTATCTAAGCAGTGCTTATATTAAATCACTTTTTATTCACTCATTGGGCTGACTTCTCTCGCATAATGGTTAGCAAACTTATCTCAGTAGACCAATGGCTACTGAGCAGTTAATTTGCTGATCTGATTCATAATCAGCAAAGAGTTAGTTCCATTCTTGATATAATTAGATAGATTGTTGAGGCACGGTGGATAATGACTAGGACTTTGAGAGTTGAGTTCAAATTCCATGTTCAGTTTCCCTTGCGAAAAGTAGAAATCTCTCTCTCTCTCTATTTCGTTCACCAGCTATGAATAAATAGCCTTTGTTGGCGACTAGTCTAGGAGAAGGAAAACTCTGAATTCAAACTAGCCCGGAGAAGAGTGGACTGGAAACATCACTGCTACCATGGCTTCAGTACATGTATTGGAGGCGTTAAATTATTAAATATAGAATTCTAAAAGAAATAAAATCGCTGTAAGTGCAGCGAGCGATGTAAAATGATTAAAAAGTATATAAACAGATATATATGGAATATACAAAACACAATTTTCAAATATTGCTGTTTTTTCGTAACTTAGAATTTAATGTGGGCACCCAGTTTGTTCAACGGCTGTTTACAGGCGCTTGGAAGGACAAGAAATCAATTCTTTATTTAATATACTTCATATGAAATTCAGTATCTTGTCCCTCGAACCACCTGAAGATCGTGAGTAGAACTGTAAAACAAGCTATATATTAAATGTACATACTTTCATCCTGGTTCATGCGAACTCAAAATGAACTTTTTTTTTGTGTATGCATCGTTTTATTATTTCTGATCTCTCATTCAGAAGGTTTTTCGGTTCTGGAAATGTTGTTATTGGTAACTTTTCTTCCTGGCAAAGATTTCATATATCACCATGTTTGTTGTAAACCTTGGCTTTTTTTTTATATTTCTAAATTTACAATCGGGCCATTGTTATTTTTTTTCTTTTAATTTACACACATGGCTGGCTAGTCTGGTAGAATTCCTAAGTATTTCTTTCTTGTATGATGACTAGGGATTATAACATCTCGTCTTGAAGCTACCTTCAGTACACCCTACGTACATTTTGGTTTTGATTTGTATCTTTTACTTGTGTTTTATAAATTACTCCTTCATTTTAACAGATACAGGGTGACCCCAAAAAATAAAAAACGGAAACTTTTTAACAATCCAATAAAACCAAGAGTGATGGAAGAAAAATATTTAATTCATAGTAAATGAAACCTTAAAACATGTAATTTAAGAAACAATGATGGAATTTTCATTTTTTAAAAATTAGGTCCTGTAGATGGCGTCCTCCTGTACGAATGCATTCTTGAAATTTGCTGTTGAGATTCCTCATTGACTGCTGCAACATCTCAGCTGGGATACTGTGAATTTCATTCTCGTTACTAAAATGGCGAAATGTTTACTTGCTCAAGGTCACTGTCTCGCAGTGTTGCCACTTGCTCATGTCTGGCAATACGCACTTCAAAAATTCCCGTATTTTTGGGAACACCCTGTATATTTACCAAAATTACACAAAAATATCTTGAAATACTAAAGAGTAAATTTATTTTTAAAAAAAATCGCCATTGGCTTCAACCACGGCCCCCAGACGAGTCCGGGATCTCTTGCATCTCTTTCAGACATTCTCCTTCTTTTAGTTGGTGAATGTTGTCATAATCCTTGCTTTCAATTCATCTTTGGTGTTACAAGGAAGTTTTGGTTTCTCGCTCAACTGCGCCCCACACATAATAATCAAGGTTTGTTGCAGTCTGTTGAGTTATGAGACTTCTTCCTATTAATCATCTGATAAATTCTTTTCAACCTTCCATCAGTATGGTTGATGCTCACCTCCCGGAGAGTTATTCGTTGTGCCTTCACGGGCTAACATTGGCGGCTGACATGAAGTGGAAAGATTATGTTGTCATCTGTCAAAATTCAGATCAATTCGCGTACACATAGATCGACATATCACAAATAACCAAAATATTATACGGGACTCAAGGAAAAGAAACACTTAAAATTCTGGAAAAGGGTTGTAATCCAAGAAAAAGCAGCAAACATTAAATAGGATATCTTTCTAGATAGGGAATCGTATATTGAAGTATGTATTAAAAAAACAAATCACATAAAAATTCAGTTTAACTGTAACAAATAAAGTCACCTTTAACTAACTTGTAATGTGTATCAGCAAACGAAGGAACACCGGAATTAGCCAAACACAATTTCATAATCAGAAAAAAAGCAAAAAAAAAAACACGGGTAGGAAAAAAAAAGAACTTTGGAAAGTAAGGGGCTAATTGAAAACTTTTCAACCATCACCTGACGATTGCTTTGTGCATGAAACTCAGAGTTGTGCTACAGGTGAGGAAAATGTATATTATTAATATAAATTTAAAAAAATGC
Source organism: Acanthosepion esculentum (assembly GCA_964036315.1). Lineage (NCBI taxonomy): Eukaryota > Metazoa > Mollusca > Cephalopoda > Sepiida > Sepiidae > Acanthosepion > Acanthosepion esculentum. The sequence goes on along the minus strand of OZ038492.1, from coordinate 16,736,851 downwards.
CGTACCACAAAACGGAGGTATATATAAAAAACGGCTCGATGCAGATGCCTTGAAAAAGGACATGTAGGGAAATAAATATAATAAAGGAGCAAAAACACTTTATGTAACCGCACGCAACCTTGGTTTCGACCGTCAGGTCCCTTCAGGTGGCGCCACCTAAACAAAACTGACGGTCGAAACCAAGGCTGTGTGCGGTTACATAAAGTGTTTTTGCTGCTTTATCACACACACGCAAACACACACACACACACACACACACATATATATATATATATATATATATATATATATATATATATGTATGTATGTAACGTGTGGTTGGTTCTACACAAATCCTTCACCATTATAATCAAATCATATTTGCTGGTGTCTGGGCTGTCAGTTCCTAGGAACTGAGCTGCTTGATCCTCATAAGCCGAATACGATGGGAGAGTTAATCTATCTATCTATCTATCTATCTATATATATATAGATAGATAGATAGATATATACAAATACACACACTTCACACACACACACACACATATGTATATATATATATATATATATATATATATATATATATAGATAGATAGATAGATAGATAGATAGATAGATAGATAGATATAGACATGCGTACGTAGAAATATCTGAGTTGGTTTCCAGGCGTGCGGTTAGCCGACTGGGAGGGATGGACCCCCAAGCCTTTGATATGTTATTTGTCGTGGAGAGGGAAAGTTCTGATGTAACACTGTTTGTGTGAGTCGTTGTGGTGATGTATGTGCCGTACACGACTCCCAGCTCGTGGGTATCGCTGACATAGACGTTCGGCTAATGGGCAACAACTCGGGCTGAGAAATCGGAGGACTGAGTTGCTTACATTCAGAAAAATAAACAAACAGAAGGAAGTTTTATATGAAGCATTGTCAAACTTCAAAAAATAACAACGATACTTACCGACCCGTGCGTTTTAAGTTGGAATCATCATGAGAATTGTCTTCTGTCTGGTTTTCTTCAGATACCATTCCTGATGTCTTATGTGATTTCTAGAATCAAAAGAATATAAGCCCAAATAAGAAGCTGTCATAAAAATAATAATACCGTATTTTGCTGCATTCTTTCTTATATCTCCAAACACTACCCTGCCTCCCATAAATGACTGTGACTGAGGTTATACGTTTGTGGGGTGATGTGAGCCTCAGCTCTCCAATTTCACCGGATTCTAAGCTCTTAAAATTTTTGAACGCGTCCACTGTTTCAAAATTAAATTAACAACGTGCTGAGAGAAACTATGCAGTTGAAATACTGGGATGCTGACAGGAAACGAAATTCTGCTAAAGTAACACCTGCTTAGTGGAGTAATGGATAGCGGCTCGGATTGAGGAATCGGAGAGCTGAGTTCGAATCCGAGTTCCAGTAGAAGCCATTACATTCACTCATGTGCTAATGCCATTGGTAAAGGTGTGAATACGCTACTCTCTCCCCCTCTATGGGTAAATAGCAGAACAGGCCGGGATGGCAACTGGTCTACCGCAGAAAGAAATGGCAACTTCCTGCGGGAAAATATCTGACTCGTCAGTCATGTATCGAAAGATACATCATGATCGCCAAACCGTGTATCACGCATGGCGCATAAGTGAACACCTGCCTAAGTAACACGGACCATATTTTCTTTCATCCTTCTTAAACTACTGTTCACAAAGCAGAATTATTTATGTAAGACACTTTAAGAATAATACTGGTGTATAGTACGCTTTCATTAGCATCAGCTGGATATCTTCATTTGATCATAATTACGCTACTTAATGGTATCAATTATTGCCGTGCAAATACTGTAACCCGTCAAAAGCTGAAACTGCCAGTTTTGTTTAACCTCACTGACGAAGCTGTAAACATTGTGCTTGTGATAAACTTGTCAAGATGGCCGGTAATGAAGACTTCAAGATATAATAACAGAATAAGGATTCAGCAGTACCGTAAAGACTATTTATATTTCATCTACACATAAAACAAATATAACCTTTCTGTATCCAAATTTATATGTATTAAATTTAAAATTAGGTGTCCACCCTCGGCTGTGATGAATTTGCCACCATAGTGTTCTTTTATTATTTCCCTAATTCTTAATTCCTGTTCTTTTATTATTTCCCTAATTCTTAATTCCTGTTCTTTTATTATTGTCATAATTCTAAATACCTGTTCTTTTATAATTTTATTAATTCCTAATTCCTGTTCTTTTATTATTTTCTTAAATCTAAATTCCTGTTCTATCATTGTCCACTCAATTCTTAATTCCTGTTGTCATATTATTTTCATAACTCTTAATTCCCCTTCTTTTATTGTCCTCTTAATATTTATACTGTTCTTTTGTGGTCCTATTAATTCTTAAATCCTGTTCTTTTATTAATTTCTTAATTCTTAATTCCTGTTCTGTTTTTGTCCTCTTGATTATTAATTTATTGTCCTTTTAATTCAGAATTCCTGTTCTTTTATTATTTTCTTAATTCTTAAAACCTGTTGTTTTAGTTTACTCGTAATTTTTAATTTCTCTTCTTTTACTGTCCACTTAATTCTTAATTCCTGTTCGTTTATTATTTTCTTAATTCTTAATTCCAGTTTTGTCATTGTCCTCTTAATTCTTGTTCTTTTATTATTTTCTTAATTCTTAATTCCTCTTCTTGTATTGTACTCTCAATTCTTAAATTCTTTTCTTTTATTGTCCTCTTAATTCTTAATTCCTATTCTTTTATTATTCTCTTAATTCTTAATTCCTATTCTTTTATTATTCTCTAAATTCTTAATCCCTGTTCTTTTTTATTTTCTTAATTCTTAAATCCTGTTTTTTTATTATTCCGTTAATTCTTATTTCCTTTTCTTTTATTATTTTCTTAATTAATTAACTGAACACCTGCTTAAGTAACACGGAAAATATTTCGTTCGTTCGTGCGTTCGTTCGTTCGTTCGTTCGTTCCTTCCTTCCTTCCTTCCTTCCTTCCTTCCTTCCTTCCTTCCTTCCTTCCTTTTTACCTACCTACCTACCTACCTACCTACCTACCTACCTACCTTCTTAAACTACTGGTCATAAAGCAGAATTATTTATGTAAGACACTTTAAGAATAATACTGGTGTATAGTACGCTTTCATTAGCATCAGCTGGATATTTTCGCTTGATCATAATTCGCTACTTAATGGTATCAATTATTGCCGAGCAAATACAGTAACCTGCCAAAAAACTGCCAGTTGCCTCTATCGTCACTGCCGAAGCTGTAAACGCAGTGCTTGTAATAAACTTGTCAAGATGACGGATAATGAGAACTTCAAGCAATAATAACAGTATAAGTATTCAGCAGTCCGGTAAGGTCTATATATATTTCATCTACACATAAATGAAACTTACCCAAATTTACATGTATCTAATTAAAAATTAGTCTTTCATCCAAAATTGGGAGCGGGCTTCTAATGCATCGGAACATTATAATAAAAATGTGTATAAAGCATCTCTATATATAAAGTTGTAGCCTCTGTTTTCCATCCAACTCTTCCTAGGGTTTTAGAGATAGACCCCCCCTTAACCATCAGTCAGTTATGTACCATGCGTGATATACGCTTAGGCGATCATGTATCTTTCGATACATGACTAACGAGGAAGATTTTTTCCTGCAGTAGGAAGACAATTTTTTCTGCGGTAGACCAATTGCCATCCAAGTCTGTAGAACATGATCTGTCCCGCTATTTACCGATATCTGTGGAGAGAAGAAGCGGATTCATACCTTTCCCAAGGGTATTAGTACATAAGTGAATTTCAGTCAGTTATGTACCATGCGTGATACACGGTTAAGCGATCATGTGTCTTTTGATACATGACTGACGAGGCAGATTTTTTTCTCGCAGTAGGATTCCATTTCTTTCTGCGGTAGACCAGTTGCCATCCAAAGCTATAGAACTTGGTCTGTCCTGCTATTTACCCATAGCTGGGGTGGGGAGAAGAAGAGGATTCTTACCTTTCCCAAGTGTATTAGCACGTAAGTGAATGAAATGGATGCGACTGGAATTCGAACTCAGCTCTCCGATTCCTCAATCCGAACTGCTATCCATTTGGATAAGTATCTTTCATTTTGATTAAAGGGGGTCTCGGTGGGCACAACTCCCCAGTGATTTTTTTTTCCTTTGATATAAATTAAATTGAAATTTGAACAAGGGAATTACTCCTTGGGTACTTTGATATGAATATATCATTTTGATCAAAGGGGGGCCTCGGTGGGCACCTCCTCACAAAAGTTTTTTTTTTTCTGTATGATTTAAATTAAATTTAAATTTGTACAAGGGAATGACTCCAATCTAAAATATAGAAGGAGAAATCCAGATGATGGAGGTCACATCGGCAAGCTCAAAATGAGACAATATGAATGTCAAGTTGAGCAAGAAATCACCAATTAGTGGGTAGTGCCTTACAATACATATTTGTTGTGACAATTCGACTGTCATATCAATGTTGAAATCTGCTCAACAATCCATTCAATCAAGTATTGCATGAAAGTGGTCAGATCAAGCCGTTTTTGCACACCACCACATTGAAGTTTTTCTCTTTGATTTAAATTAAATTTAAATTTGAACAAGGGTATAATAATATATATAGATATAGAAAGAGAAAGCCAGAAGATGGCGGGTACATCAGCAAGATGAGTGAGTAATACTGAAATGCATCATTTTTCTCAACAAATGACAGTCGAAAAAAAACTCCTACGACAAAAAATTCTCAAATTACCATATTAGTAAAAAAAGCACTCTCTTAAATTTAAAAAAAAAATTCAACCTTAGCGTTGCGACTGCACGCTTCAAATTTTGTATCCGTTAACAATAACACATTTTTCAAAAAAACATTTCGATTTGCATTTAATCTTTCGTGTCCGCTATTACCTGGATCTACTAAAAAAAAACTAAATAATTTCCATGCCTGAGGATGGCTGAATTTACAGCCAAAAGTACTAGCAGAATAAAAAAAAGACCTTATACAACTTGAAGTTATTAAAACAAGGATCATAACATTCATCGAGTGGTTTGTAGGTTAACGCAACTTTTGTTTGCGAAGATGTTTTTCGCCATTTATATCATTAACTTTACTAATCTACGTATCGTAAATTGTATGAATGATTCATGTAATATAAATTGAACTGCACACACACACACACACACACACACACACACACACACACACACACACACATATATATATATATATATATATGTTTCATTAAATAATATAGACAAGTGTTGTCTATTTATTTTATGTAAATTCTTTTCATATCGTCTGATAAGCTCAATAACATTATCATTAAACGAAGAAAGACAATCACAATATTGATATATATTTTTTAATCCTATCTAAGCTTTCGGCATACACAATTACGGAAAATCCTTGTTGAAAACACAACTATACTTAAACATGAAAACAATGAACAAAACCTAAAAATTCTTGAAGCTATACATAAAACATTTTATGTATTTTATACATAAAACAATTGAAACCTAACCTGAAAAAAATAAACTATGAAATCTCCACAAATATTCTCAAATTCCTATAATTGGTAACAGAAGCCATTGATTTATACCAACGGCTTCCCATACTTAATAATTCTCGTTTTCACTCTCGCGTGGTCATGTGTGACGTTATGAGCTGCGGTGCGATTTTCGCTTCCAGCGTCTTATATGCACGAGTTTGTCGTTGCTTGGAAATCTTCCATGTAAACAGAAACAGACTATCATCACTGTTTCGTCCGTGTATTGCTTAATATATTGTAATGTAATTGTCATCTTTGATAATGGCTTATGTAAGCCGAAAGCTTAGATAGGATTAAAAAATATGTATCAATATTGTGATTTTCTTTCTTCGTTTAATGATAATGTTATTAAGCTTATCAGACGATATGAAAAGAATTGACATAAAATAAATAGACAACACTTGTCTATATTATTTAATGAAACATGCATCAAGGAAAAAATGCTGCCTAAATATACACAATTAAAAAAATATATATATAATAAAAATAATGTATTTTTTATTATATATATATATATATATATATATATATATATATATATATATATATATATATATATATATAAAATTGATCTTCTTACCGTCGCAAGGCTTTGTGCAGGCGGTACTAATCGAATTGTTGGGTCCCAAGTTTCGCGCGGAAGCAAGGTACTCTCACCGAGAAATTCTTCAACTCCAGCTATTAAGTCATCTTTGGTATCGCAATAATAGGCGGTTTTTCGAAATCTCTGCAAAGAAGGGAAAAGAAAGAAAGATAAAAAAAAAATCAAGTTTCATTTTGGTTTTCGAGAAATATGTCAAGCTCTGAAGCGGGAATTGAAGAATATGTCGAACATGTCAGTCAGGTTGTGTCACTAAACTTTGGAGCACATGGAATCATCGCAAGGACAATTTTGATGGTAGTCTGGAACTACCTGAGATTCGAAGAAAGACTGAAATTCTCCAGACTGTCTCGATAGAGAAAGGATATTTAGAAGGAAGTGATTTGCTGTTAATTAACCTTGAACAAGAAAACCTTGGAAAAAACAAATTCAGAAGAATAATAATAATGATTACCTAATTGTGGTTGGTTGGTTGTTTTGTTTTATGGCATATCAAAACCTCGGTGGATCATTTGATGCCAACAAAATTTTTGAAATAGATTCATAGCGATAGTTTGTTAAAAAAGGTGTTTATGTATACATACATATTTGAACCATTTTTCAATAACTCATATTTTTGAGTACAATCCAACTTCTTTTAGGAAATTTACAATCTTGGATGGTTTTATTTTCGTAAAAAAATTTAAATTTCTCACTTGGTAGATCATTTTTCCTTCAAAAATTATTGTTGGTAATAATTATTTTTTCTTATTACAAAGTATTTCTGGTAATAAAACCTATTTTTACACAAGTTTGGGTGTTAACTATTTGTCCATAGCTGGGAACCTAACAGACGCGGATGCAGTTTATCGTCTTACCCAGGACGCGGATGTAGTTTATCGTCATACCCAGGTAGCGGATGTAGTTTATCGTCATACCCAGGACGGAGGTAATTGTGGATATGCGCGTAACGTAGCGGTTATCGCCGCGGAAAGTGAAATTGGCTTGTCGAGTTCAAATTCCATTAAAGACCGTAGCATTTACTTTTGCACAAGCACTTTTGCAATAATATGAATTCACCCCGCTCCTCCAGGTGTCAATATCAGCGCAGATTCATTCTCTAGCCTTAGTTGGTAATCAGACTAGGAGAACGTCAACTCTGAATTCAAAACTGGTTGGACGTGAGACAATACACCTTACGCCGCACAAGCGTATATGATTCGCAAACCACAACAGCAACACCTAGTGTAGTAAGGCTGTGGCCTTGCGTTTCACAGGGAGGGTAGAAATTGGTAACATGCTGGTAGGCCTGCAGCTTTTGAATTTTATGAAAAGTTGTTGGGGTCGATGATGTATTTTTTGGTAACGGAATCATAACTGACATCCATTCAGTTTTAAAAATATAATATCGTGTTATAATTCAGTCTCTTGAGAAGAAAACGAAATTCAAATGTTTACACATTCGTGGCTTAATAGGTATAAACCCGTCGGATCTAAAGATGGTAGTAAGTAAACACTGCTCTTTTATATTTGAGCCTGAAAACATATACTTGGTTCGGGGATAGACAAATATTGCTCGCTTATATTGAAGTCGATAATCGTAATGGTAAATCCGTATAACAATTTGGAATTTTCTTTTCGCCGTTGGGGCGGTGTCATCAGAAAAATGATCATCGTTAGCGGGACAAAACTCTATTGAAGTTAAGCAGAATGATGCCGCCGATATATCTTGTCAAAGCAGAAATGTTCCTATTGTCATATATATATATATATATATATATATATATATATATATATATATATATATATATATGTATATATTACTTATAAATTTAAATAGTGATGTGGGCCCTAATAACCATGGTCTGTACAGAGTCGATGGTTTAATCATAGTTGATAAATGTAGCCCTAGGAAATGTGATATAATCCGAAAAAAGCTTCATTGTTGTTTTTAAAAAAATTCGGATTTAATCTAGACATAGAAATAGACCTAAAAGTTACCAATTACCTGGATATTATATTAGATTTGCGGGATGGTACTATTTCACCATATAGAAAAGGAGAATCAGTACGAGAAATACATAAATGTAGGTTCTAATCAACCGACACATATCTTGAAGCAGATAACAAAAAGTATTAATCATAGACTGTCAACAAATTCATCTAATAGGAATATTTTTAATGCAAACAAAATAGCCTATGAACAGGCATTAATGAAAAGTGGACATAACAATAAACTAGAATCTCTATTTATAAAAGGCAGGATGTGCGTGTGTGTGTGTGTGTGAGTGTGTGTGTGTGTGTGTGTGTGTGTAACGAATGCACGGCCGCAATTTTCGACGGATTTGCACTGAAATTTACAGGCACATGCTCCAAGTTAGTGAAAAGGCCAAGACCGACTTTGCATTTCTCAACTCCCGTCGATAGTGGAAATAATCGATTTTGTCATGCTTCTACGGCAGTTTTCGTGTAGTTTGCGGCCATTTTCTACTGGCCAGAGTGAGAGCCTATAGCTGGCTGCCACGAATAGGCAGGAAGATTCTATTGGCCAGCGTGAGAGCCAACAGCTGACTGACACGAATGTTAACTAGATAACTGCATTCGTCACAAGTGGGAAACATTTAAATCTGCATGGCACTTTACTCCAGTTGGCTCATTCGGTTGCTTAAACTCAACGTTGATTCTGATTCCGCAGAACTGGGTTGGGTGTGAAAAGGTTTTGTTGTTAACATTCTTTTTTCATTCCGTTTTTCCAGTTACGAGTCCTTTTTTAAAGCTGATCGTTTTGTGTTCATTTTGTTTAGTTCTTTTTTGTGAAACAGATTTACTGTTTAGTATAGAGCTTAGAAAAAATTCGTAATGTGAGATAGGCAAGAAGTAAGGCATGTAGCAACATCAGGACGGCAAAGGGCACTCTTTTAAAGGCAATGAAGGGCAAAAATATTTTAAGTCAAGTGATAGCGATTGCTGTATGAGTCGTACGATTTTTGATCAAGCCCGGGCAACGCCAGACCATACTGCTAGTATATTAATATAAATGATAGAATGAAAAACAAACGCAGAACTAGAAGTATAAATATACTATGGTTTACCCCCCCCTATAATTCTACGGTGAAAACTAAATAGGCAAAGTATTCTTTAGACTTCTCGAACATAATTTCCCATAAACTAGTGCATTATATAAAATATTTAACAAAAACTTTTTCAAATTAAGCTATAGTTGTATGCCCAATGTGGCTAGCTTGATTAATGGATACAAAATGAGAAAAATTAAGGATAAACCACGCACGGCCCCTCCCAAATGTAATTGTAGGAATAAGAAAGCCTGTCCTCTCCAGGGTAAGTGCTAGCAAGAGTGCGTGGTATACAAGGTAAAAATATACAAGGATAGAATTAACAACACTGATGAAAAACCCAAAGTATATATAGGATCTACTCAAAATAGTTTTTAAAAAACGCTATTATAACTATATTAGTAGTTTTAATAACGAAAGATTCAAACATAATACTACGTTATCTACTTACATATGGAAAATGAAACATGGCTATAAAAAAGACGCCATTTTGAAATGGGAAATATTAAAGAAATGTCATAAGTATAAAGCAGGTAATAAAGTTTGTCATCTATGTATTGAGGAAAAATTAGCCATCGCTTTATTTAAAGAACCTAATAAATTGGCTAAACTTAAAAACATAAATATTAAGTAAGTGTAGACATAGAAAACGCTGGTTACTACAATACATTTGGTTTTCTTCTCTTGTTTCTGTTTTTTAAATTTTTTATTATTATTTTAATGTTGATTAATAAATAAGTTTAACACCTCCCGGTGTTATGTTACTATTTGGTCTCCTTTTTTTTTGGTCACATGGTCATGTTTTTGTGTTGTAGGTTATATATACTTCTGTTCTTGCATTGCCTTTTTAGCTAGAGTGCCCTGACGGTCCGCGTAGGTGAAACCTTGGTAGATTTGTCTGGCTCTTTCGGTTGACCTCTTTATCTGTCTCTACTTTATCTATACTAGCGATTCAAATTTGACTTCTGAATTTGGATCCCTCCTTCCTATTACAAAAGTTAAGGGGATGATGATGATATAGACCCTTGTGCAAATTAACTGAAACAACCGCTTTAGTTTCCTTTCTTTCACCATTCGGTCAGTTTTAGACCCACTGGAGTCACAGGGTGTAATCGATTTCTATTTTTCCTCAGATTGGGTCATTTGCAGTGGTGTGCAGTAATATTAATCTATTTTCGGAGTGTATGATGAAATTGGTTTGGCCTTGAAAAATATTTCGTCATCCGTAACTGCATCAGTTTTATTTTAAATTTTTTATTGAGTCCTGTTTAAATTAATGTTGTACACGTTTGAATTGATATTAGCTTCGTTCTCTTTAAATTTGGTTACACAAGGGTGTATATCATCATCATCATCATCATCATCATCATCATCATCATCATAACTTTTGAAATAGCAGGGAGGAATCCAAATGCAGAAGCCATATTGAATATATTATGTGTGTGAGTGTATGTGTGTGTGTATGTATGTACTCCATGCTTGAATTGGATGAAACATTAAAATGATCTCACCTTGGATGTCATCAGAGACCCCATCGTCCTTCCGATTTCTTTGTATTCCTGGAGATTGCTAGGACATAACAACACATAAAGAAACTTCGTTGGGCGTCGAATTTCACACATATCCGCCAATTGCACGGCTTCCCGAAGTCGCACGAACGCAACAAGAGGCTCATAAAGACCGGTCAATTCTCCGACCAGAATGTTACAGATTTCAACATTTTTGCCTATTTTTCGAACCATGTTTGTGTTTTCCTGTGTAGAGATAAAATAAAAATCAAATCGTTAGTAAAATGCAACCAAACAAAATGTTGGATTTGATTAGAGCGTTTACAGTTTTTAAACTTCGAAGAATACAATTTTATGAGTCACCATTCTATAAACTTTAAAGATGTGGGTCAATTGCGATCACTATACATTTATTTCCTCACGTTTTCTTTTTTAGATAAATCTTTTCTCTTCTTTTCTTTCTCGTGGAAGATACAGACAGAATCAGTTCACAAACAATGATTTCAGAAACGAACTTCCGTTTTACTAACAGTTTAATTTTTTTGTTTAACGATGTACCCAATGAAAATTCGGTCATTGGCCCAGTAAGAATTTAGAAACACTACCTCTGTTATTATTATTATTATTATTATTATTATTATTATTATTATTATTTTTATTTCCTTTGATATCTGGCGTTTACACATTTCTTTCCGGGTCCCGCCCAGGGACCTAAGGTTAGAAATGGCATCATGACACTTTACACTGCAAAAAAATAAATTAAAATAAAAAAATAATTACATAGATAAAGCCCTTAGTAAAGTGTGGGCTGTATTTGTCAGAACAATTTTTTGTATCTCTTTGAGTCATGGACTTCTAGGGATCCCTTCAATCAGCCTACTGGAATTGTTGATGTTCCCATGTGCCACATTTTTGAGATTTCTATTTCTATTTCAAGGTCCTTGTATTTTGACAGTTTTTTGAATATCTTCAAAGATACATTGCAGTCTGCAGGGACTGCCATATCAATAAGGAGGCACTTAATTTGTTTGTGGTATTATCATTATTATTATTATTATTATTATTATTATTATTATTATTATTATTATTATATAGGGTAAATAGAGCACCAGATCCGTGGTGAAGACAACTCATGTAGGAGAAGGAAAACTTTGAAATGAAACATGTTGGGTGGGAAAAACAAGCAAAATCTAAGGCAAATCTAATGTAAGATACTTTGTGCACGGTCAAGCCAGATGTTTTTCTCAGGCTTATCTCTGGATTACTTTACTTGGCTTTATTGGTGACCTTTTTTGCAATGTTAAGCAAGTTACATAAGAACTAAATGATGTATGTCTAAATGCACAAATTTAACTTTATTCGGACTATTGTCTTCATCTTTGTCGCCGTATTAATTACTACGTCTCGGCCGTTGTACGCTCCGGCCTTCTTCAGGTGATTGGAATGTCGAACTGAACACTTTATTTCGATCATTCTAGTTCCACATGCCATGTTTAATGGATGTCAGTTATCAGTTATCTCCTTGTTAATTTCCATCTGAAAGTTCTCCCCTGCCTTGAACTCACACTCTTTGGGCCCTGTCACTGGATCTAAATAGAGCCTTTATCCACTCTGCCATGTGTCCTTGAGGACATCTGTGTATGGATCTCTGGGTATTATAAAATTAATGTCTTCTTTGTGGCCACAAAAATCTCCTGAGCCGACCAAGCATAGAAATAAATACAATATGGGAATCAGTAATAAGAAGTGCCAGAGAAAACCGATAACAACAAAAATTGCAATATGAGCTCTGGTAAAAACATGTAGTGATAACAGCAAAAATTGCAATATGAGCACTGGTAAAAAATGATTGCTGATTTTTTTCTTTTGCTTTATGTATTTTTTTCTTCTCAAACAAATTTAAAAAGGAAGTGACGTTTCACATACGGCTTGCCTGCAAGCAGGATTGTTCATAACCATTTTCGATTCTCACTCGTCGAAGTGCAGTTGAAATGCACTGAAACAAAGTTGCATCTTTGTAGTGAGTAAAATGGTTTTGTCTATATGATAAGATTATAATAAATAAATAAATATACATATATTTATATATTATATATATATATATATACATATATATATTATATATATATATTATATATATATATTATATATATATTATATATATATAATATATATTATATATATAATATATACATATATATATTATATATATATAAAATACATATATATTATATATATATAATATATATATATATATTATGTATAATATATATATATTATATATATATAATATATATATATAATATATATATTATATATATTATATATATATAATATATATTATATATAATATATATATAATATATATTATATATATTATATATAATATATATAATATATAATATATATTATATATATATAATATATATTATATATATATAATATATATTATATATATATAATATATATTATATATATATAATATATATAATATATATATATAATATATATATATAATATATATAATATATATTATATATATATATATATAATATATATTATATATATAATATATATTATATATATATATAATATATATATTATATAATATCTATATATAAAATATATTTATATATATATATTATATATATATATATATAATATATATATTATATAATATCTATATATAAAATATATTTATATATATATATATATATATATATATATATATATATATATATATATATATATATATATATTCCATACGATTTTACACCTAAGAATGTATTACTATTAGAATTACCCGATTTCGGAAATAACAAGCGTCAGCAGAATTTGGATCAAAAGATGACTCACTGTTCGACAGCGGAATGCAACCTGAAAATATTTAAAAAAATAAGAGATTATTATTTGACATTGTCCGGTTTTTAGATTATTTGATTGCGCCAAAATAGTAAATATTTTGCATACAATCGATCCTAAGTAAAGTACAGAACATCTACAAAGGGAAATTGTAATCATTCTTTAATCAACAAAAGTCGAATTATATTATAATGACACTGTGGGCCCATAAAGTTTTGTTCAGGGCACAGAAAAAAATGACAAAATCAAGCAAGTTCGAATATTTATACATATGACAAGATGACGGAATATATGACTTTGAAACCCGAAGGAGCAGTGGAATAATAAGATATATTCACCAAATGCTAAACAAGAGGAAAAACTTGTTATAAACAAAGTAAAGACTGCTGAACTACTATGTAATATCATTCCATCTATGTGGCAGTAGATACTGGACACTCTCCTCAGGGATGAAGAGGGGACTTCAAGTAAAACAAAGTAAAGCCTGCTGAACTGCTATGTAATATCAATTCTCCTATATGGCGGTGAATGCTTGTTAATTCCCTCACAGAATGAGACGAAACATGAAACAATAGACACAAAAATCTGTGTTGAACTTCGATGTAATATCAACCCTCCTGTATGACAGTGAATGCGTGAGGCTTAAGACAACGGAAACAAAGAAAAGATTGCTGAATAGCTACGTAATATCATTCCATCTATGTGGGAGTGGATACTGGACAATCTCCTCACAGATGAAGAGGAGTCTTCAAGCAACAGAAATCCTCTGATATGACAGAGATTGATGGACAATTTCACCGCAGATGAAAAGGAGACTTTAGGCATTAGAAATAAAGAAAAAGTGCTGAACTGCTATGTCATATTTTTCTTTTTATATGTTCCACGTTATCACTTTCCTATTTTAACTAAACAACTGACACCGTGATAGAACGTCTCTTGCAATTGCGCGTTTAATAAATCCGACCGCTTTTGCTGAAACAGGAAATTAAAGTAAATGCATGCAGAATATTTTAAATTTTCATAGTAGGATGATGTTTACAAGAGATGTTTAATATACATGAATAGATTATTAAAGATAAGCCATAGTTTCGTTACATATTCATTTAATATTAAGAACTCATCTAATTGTTTCAAACGTTAATAAACTTAACTAGAATAATAGAAAATAATAATTAAAATCATCCAACAACACATATTAAAGTCTAAGACGTTAACAATAATGAAAATGAGGATAATCGAAACCATTTATTGAATCTTAACAAAAAAAGTCTCGGACAGTATCAATTCGAATGAGGACAGTCCTAAAATTCATAAGATATTCATTACATTAACAACTCATCTGAAAATCTCTTGCAAAATCAACAAAGATGAAAATAGACAAGAACACAAATCCCACGTGTCAACATTACATGAAATTTCTCGAAAGTTTTGTTCCTGTGGAGAAGTTTATAAATTAAGTAAAGCAGACTTAAAATGATTTCCTGAATTAATTTTTGTCACGCCGTATAGACGCCAGGTAACAGCAAAACCGTACAAAGTAAGATCTTCAAATCTGCCATCTATCGACCAAGAGGAATAGAACAAATAGTCTAATAAATGAAAACTTTCGGGAGAAAGTGCCACTTAACCGGAAATTTTAAAAAATGTGTTTTTGTTTGACGCTAAGCACCCTTATTTAAATTATTTCCCTCCCATTCACTTTATAAAATTCGCCGAAGCCTGGCTTAAAAAATAAAACATATTTACGAGGTACTTACCTATACTACCCGTTCCCACCGAGGGTTTTTTGACATTTTCGATGACTTTGATTTCACCGAATGTCCACCGGTTTTTGCTTCTCGTTTCCGCTGGTTTGATGTTCTTGCGCAACATGTCCTTCCGCGTCAGGTGCACATGCTTATGCCGAGCCAAGAGGACATCCCACAGCGTTTCTGTCATTTTGTGGTTGAGGTTCGAATGCTTCACAGCCCACGCCTTGACGATATTATCTGGCCGAAAAGAGGGAAAGAAAAAACCGGGTTATTCCATAAGTCATAATGCATTCGACTAATCGTAACTTGAAACAAACAGCGGAGTGATAACCAGTCCAATACACACACACACACACAAAAAATTATAAAGAAAGTAAAACAAAAATGCATTTTTCTACGGAACTTATTTAGCGAGGCGATCTTAATAACAAAAAAAACCTACGAGGATTTATTATTGGCAGACAACATAAGATACATACAGTGAGGTTGAATAGGTGATCGTACACGTGAAAATATTTTTACTTTTAACATTAAATTAACAAAACGGGAATATATCTACTGTATCAGATTGCATACTAAAAATGTCTGCATATAAAACTAAATAATATTCCATGGTTAAGAAAATATAGCAATATTTAAATTTTTAGGGGTTTAAAAAATGATCGTACAGCAGAACAAAAACATGTTTTCTCCATTTAATATTTTGTAGCAAAGCCTTTATTAAGTTCAACACCAACCAATCTCTTCCTGTAGTCTTTAATTAACTAATTTTAAATTGCAGATTCTGATTCTATGCCCCAATATATATATATATATATATATATATATATATATATATATATATATATATATATATATATTACATTATTATTCGAGGTTTTCATTCGCTATAGGTGAGAATAACAAGCATTTGTTTGCTGTACGATCACTTATTCAACCCCACTGTAGATGATACTATGTGGATAGCAGACTCTGAAAGAAAAGTAAAAGAACTTATAGACAAGCTGTGGCTTACGGCCATACCATGTTGAAACACTGGTTCTGGTACGATGGGGTCCTGGGTAAGACGATAAACTACACCCGACGGCAGGGTCTTTGATCAGGGGGTTTTGAGGAGCATGGAACCACCTCTTAATTGCTGGTGTTCCCAGGTCCGCCCTGACCGGGGATGGTAGCACCTGTCAGAGTCCCAGCTGTGGGTAAATAGTTACCCCCCCCCCAAAAAAAATAAAAAAGGTCAAAACACTATGAAAGTGTAAAAATAGGTTTTAATACCAACAGTTCTGTTTTTGGAAAAATTATTACCAGCAATACATTTTTGAAAAAGAAAAATATTACCGGCAATAAAAATGTTTTCGGCATTAAATAACCTATTCAGGTTGATATACCGTAAAACAAAGCAAACCTAAACAAACCGAATCTAATATCAGCAATACATTTTGGAAGAAAATAAATATTACCAGCAATATATATTTGAAGGAAAAAGTATTATTAGCAATACATTTTTGGAAAAACATTACCAGCAATAAAAATCTTGTCGGCATTAAATAACCTATTGAGGTTGATATACCGTAAAGCAAAGCAACGCAAACTAATCTGGTACGATCACCGAAGTTAAATTTAATGTTTTGAAGATCGAATTTGACGGGAAAGCAAGAAAACGGAAGAGAATTCCAAAGGTGAAAAGTGCAAGAGAAGATAATATTAGAATAGAACTTACGGTTTCACCTAAAAATTTCAACAGTAAAAAGATGAGAACAAGCTGCCAATCTAGTACTATTTTTCAATTCATGAAATCAAGTCACCGAAGAGGAAAATTCACCAGAAGAATTGCCAGAAAAGAGAAGCTAGATTACGAAATTGATAGAAACCAAGATGCGAGGTCAAGATCGATAACATAGCAGACTCTTTTTATGTCAAGAATCACTGCATGCATAGTAGAAACACCAGACCATATGTGGCAGCAACATTCAATGCACGGACGAATGGTAGACTTATAAATATGTAAGCTAGATCTTCTGGCATGGCACAGTGAACTTTCGTAGCAGAAGACTTAGCAATTGGTTCGATTAAGTCTATCGTGCTTCAAGCAAAGTGAAACGATTTTCTAAGCATTGCTGAACAACTGAAAATAACAAACATGCCTTACCCATAATTTCCGTCACACTTGAAGCTTCCAGGTCGAGGCAAACATACGCCGGCCTGAGTAATCGCTTAAGTTCCAACACGAATTTCACCGAGAGAGAGGAGACATGAGGCTTCGACCATCGTTTGCAGAATTCCTCGACGTTTTCCTCGTATTTCAACCATCTGCAGGAGGGGAAAAAGAATGAAAGGGAAAAACAGAATAGTGAAAAGTGAAACAGCGGTGTTTACGATACAAGTCCTAATAGTTAACATATATACTTTTATGTATCAAGACCAATATTGGGGAAATTGAATGGCAAACTAGAAAAACTTTACTCGTGACACATTTCGACCTTCAGGATTTCATCGGACTAAACTTGTTATTTTGTTAGAACTACACATGCGCACAAGAGAGAGGTGCTGGAAGTTTTAGAATTTTTATCATATGGTTTCCAATTCATTTAGAGTCTTTCTTTTCATCACTTTTGTAAGTAGCTATTCCACACTGGGATATTAGAATAAGAAATAAGGAATGGTGAAATTTTCTAGGAGCCAGGGCGCAAATTTACTGTAATACTTTTACGTATTATTTTGTAAAACGTCCCATTTGTGTTCATATAATCTTTTATTTAGATTTCTTGAGTTTTTTTTCCTCTCTATATTTGTGATATTTATTACAGGCGATAGAGTAAATTCCGATCTCAGGTTTTAGCTGATTGTTTTGTTTAGTATTGACTAAGTCCTTCATTGTATGTAGTAGTAACGTACCCCCTTATTCGATCTGTATCGTTCTAGATCGGGCTATTGGATGTCATCGCACTCTCTTCAGTCATTAGATGACGCGCAAGCAGCCAGGAAGAATCTTTGAATGTCTTATTTTAAACAAATATAATAAAACAATTACTTTGGATTGATTGAAACACAGACAAACGGGAAATGTGAATAAAATGCTTTGATCAAATGTCAGCTGTTCAATTAGCAGGGCCGAGAATGTACCGACTTTGTTACCTGCAGAGATATAAAACCCACCCAAAATGGGCCAATTACCAGATATATGCTTTGAATGAAATACAAGAATGTGGTATTATTTTCTTGTCTAACGCCTAATATACCGAGTGATTTGCATTGCAGAAAATATTTATAGATTGTATGAATTTTTTGAGATAACAATGATTTACTAGTATAAGTCCTACTAATTAACCCATAGCTTAGGGGAGAAGAGTAGGATTTATACCTTTCCGAAATAAATGAATATAACGAAACGGACTGGAATTCCAACTTGGCTCTTCGATTTCCAATTCCGAGTCGTTATCCATTACACCACCCACACATCCAATCTTACAGAAACTGGTATCATCAAGCGGTTACTCATCTATGTGCTGACCCTGTTTGACGATGCTTGACTTCGTTGATCGAACCGGTGTTTGAACGTAATGTGACCGTAAGCCAACACAAATGTAAAAGAGAATTATTTGCCTATAGTCACAAGTGTAAGCGATTAAAATTCTATTTATCAAGTATTTGCTTGACGCAAATATTGACGGAACTACTACTACTATTACTACTACTACTACTACTACTACTACTACTACTACTACTACAACTACTACTACTAATAATAATAATATCTGGTTGCACGGTATTAGCACCCACTGAATATAAAACTAGTCATAAGGTGAACCACTATTTGTAATGAAAAACTGCAAAGAAATCGTTTTGTGTCTATAATCCAGCCTATTTCATTAAGATACATTTTCTTTACGTTTCCATCACTTTTGTTATTAAATATCCCACATTTATATAATAGAATAGAAACAATAAAACACTTTTCCCACTTTATCATAATTCATTCCCCTAAAATTGCTTTATATATATATAACTGCAAAGAAATCGTTTTGTGTCTATAATCCAGCCTATTTCATTAAGATACATTTTCTTTACGTTTCCATCACTTTTGTTATTAAATATCCCACATTTATATAATAGAATAGAAACAATAAAACACTTTTCCCACTTTATCATAATTCATTCCCCTAAAATTGCTTTATATATATATAACTGCAAAGAAATCGTTTTGTGTCTTTAATCCAGTGTCGATTTTACTATCTTTAAACTTAAATCCTCCATGAATCTCTTCTATTCATATCTGCTCTAGCGTATCAAATGTAAACAAATGACGTCATTTGTTTACAAATCGACCTGCCTAACCAGACGCTTCTCTGTGGACGAAAGGTTAAGGCACGTCACGCAAAATGACGGTTCCGTATAGGATACAGGTTCGATTCCTGTCGGAGAACGAAAATTTTCTATGAAAATTTCTCGGACATTCAGGCCGGTAAATGTTATTTAATTCTGTTTATTATAAAACAGAGCATTTGCTTAAATACTTGTATCTATAAAAAGAACGTTAAATATATATATATATATATATATATATATATATATATATATACATATATATATATATATATATATAAGGAAATTGAATGACAACATGGAAAAATGTCTATATTACGCATTTTGTCCCCTAAAAAGACATCTTCAAAATATCTTTTTTTATCTACAGAATCATATACATTAAAAGAAAAGTTTGGGACCTGGATTTAGAAGATTCAACTAAAAATTCAAGCTTGCGTTCAGTTTTCAAAACCAATTTATAAGCTGAGAGATGTTCTGTTCCTGAATATTTTTATCGTAGATTTAAAAATGATGATGATAACGAAATTAAACCATTACTTCATGATGTTTCTCCACACATTTTACCAATTTTTACCGAGTCTATCCATTCAGCTAATGGTAATCTTAGTGCTGGTATATATTAAATTTTAGGTAGCACCTCGGAAAAAAATGGACACTTCTTACAGATGGCATATGGAGATAATGTGGGTGGTTTGTTACTACGTATACAGCAGGGCGTGTTCTTGCCATGAAGGTTGGAGTAGGCGGGACCAGGGAATGTAGTTCGTATTTAATAATAATAATAATAATAAATAGAAACACCAATGAAAATTTCACGGTTTCCCCGTTTTAATTTTCTGTTGAATCTTAATTATTACGTTAAATATTGAATAAACAACAGAAATGTGGTTCTACAGAAGGATGATGAGAATGCCATGGCAGGAACATGTGAGAAACGACGAATTTTTTAGAAACAATGGCAACAAAAAGTACATTTATACATCAGGAAGATACAGTTGAAGTTTCTGTGTCACATAATGAGGACGGAGTACTTGACAAATTTGACACACACAGGACATATTGAAGGCAAGAGGGGCAAATGAAAACAATACATAACTTACTTAGCAACTTGAGTAAATGGATGGCGTAAAAAAGTTTTAGGAGAGACAAAAAAGACAAGAGCTACAAAGGACAGGAAAATGTGGAGAGCCATGATCGCCTACGTCCTAATGGTGAACTGCACATAGAAGAAGAAGAATGAACTTGAGTAAATAGATATTGGAACAAGGTTTAGGAGAAATAACAAAAAGACAAAATTTATTAAATGCTAGAAAGGACAGGAAATTGTGGAGTGTCATGATCGCCTACGTGCTGAAGGGACCATGACACATAGGAGAGGAAGAATGAGCTTGAGTAAATAGATGTTGGAACAAGGTTTAGGAGAAATAACAAAAAGACAAAATTTATTAAGAGCTAGAAAGGACAGGAAATTGTGGAGAGCCATGATCGCCAACGCCATGAAGGGACACGGCTCAAAGAACAAGAATAGATCTTCATACGATACGTTCTTTCTCTTACTTTTGCAGGGATTTTTCTTCATGGAATTATTATTATTTTGTTTTTTTTGAGTGGGGAGTATCTTTCCGAAAAAGAGAATTTCAAATGTTCTTCTCTTGTAAAAATAGGTAAGTTGGCCCTAACCAGCTGGGGACTAGCGTAAAATAGTCGTCCATTTCTGAGTAAACATCTACGCAAGCAGATGGTGCGACAGAAATATATCTCGCTTAAACCTTCGAGAAATACCTCCAATATAACGGTAAGGCATTATTAGCTCGATAACGACACAATTGGCACTCATATCTTGTCATTAAATGGGAGGTATTTTTGAGAGGTATATGTGAAAGGTATTTCTGACGCACCCTGCATTTATGGAAGAAACGGATTATTAACAAGTGGGAGGGTTTTAAAGAGGATTAACAGGGATTAAGGTGTTTGGGATGAGATGAAATATATTATCCTTTTAAACGCTTATGTGGTTTGTTTGTTTTGTCTTATATTTCCAATAATCGGGAGATTTGAAGTTGCAATGATTGTTTATGTCGTTTACATAAACGGAAATAATATTTGACAAGTTACCAGATTGACATAATTAGAAACGTAGCAAATATAAAACTTAATCCAGCAGAAACTATCTATCTATCTATCAATCTATCTATTTCTCTCTCTCTCTGCATATATATATATATATATATATATATATATATATATATATATATATATATATACACCTATTTTTCAGCCTGTTCATTATCTATATATCTATCTCATTCTCTTTCTCACCATTATGTATATATATATATATATATATATATATATATATATATATATATATATATATATATTTCAGTCTGTTCATTATCTATCTATACCATATATTTTGTTCTGTTCATTATCTATCTATCTATCTATCTATCTATCTATCTATCTCTTTCTCTTTTTTTCTCTCTCCATATATATATATATATATATATATATATATATATATATATATATACACCTATTTTTCAGCCTGTTCATTATCTATAGATCTATCTCATTCTCTTTCTCACCATTATATATATATATATATGTACCTATTTTTCAGCCAGTTCATTATCTATCTATTCCATATATTTTGTTCTGTTCATTATCTATCTGTCTATCTATCTATCTATCTATCTATCTATCTATCTATCTCTTTCTCTTTCTTTCTCTCTCCATATATATATATATATATATATATATATATATATATATATATATATATGTGTGTGTGTGTGTATGTACACCTATTTTTCAGCCAGTTCATTATTTATCTATCTATCTATCTATCTGTCTATCTCTTTCTCTCTCTCTCTCTCTCTATATATATATATATTTATATATATGTATGTACACCTATTTTTCAGTCTGTTCATTATCTATCTATCTATCTATCTATCTATCTATCTCTTTCTCTTTCGTTCTCTCTCCATATATATATATATATATATATATATATATATATATATATGTACACCTATTTTTCAACCTGTTCATTATCTATCTATCTATCTGTCTATCTCTTTCTCTTTCTTTCTCTCTCCATATATATATATATATATATATATATATATATATATATATATATATATATATATATATATATATATATATATTTATGTACACCTATTTTTCAGCCTGTTCATTATCTATCTATCTATCTATCTTTTTTTTTCGTCCGCAATTACAAATGACCGTTGTAATTGTCTGCTGCGGGAGGTTGGCCCATGCAGTGTGGATTTTTCTTTTTTTTGTGCCGGGAGTGATGATGCAGTTCAAAATGTCACCGGAGGTTAACGAGGTGATGTAATCATTTTGTGGTAACAAGCTAGCACGTTCATATCGACTCCTCACTCTCAATGTTACTACAACCAATCCCCCAACACACATACACTTGTGCGCCTTTCGTTTTTGGCGCTAAACTAGTGAGAAGAAGCGGTTTTCATATGAATGACTTTAATTGTCTTTGCTGATTATCCTGGGAAAACGGTGAACGAATATTAAATGGCTGTTGGATGTTTTGTCGTCATTCGATTCGAGAAATGAACAAAGTCGACTGACTGAATTCAGAGAAACGAAAAAGGAGAAACATGTGAATATTTAATGATTTCTAAAAAAAAAATTTTACGTCAGTCCTACACCAAGACCAAGTCAGTCTGGCGCAAATACAGAACACCCGGTGAGGATCCATCTCAATAAATCTCCGCTTCTTGCTGCCTGTTTTCGAAGTATTTATTTTTCAAATCATGATTATAGCAATTTCACTAGTACTCAATTTTTTTTTCTTTTTAATAATTTCACCCCAAGGAAGGTAATAAAGCCAATAAGACGCAAGGGGGTTACTGAGTGTTAGAGAATATGAACATAATATGTATGTATTTATAAAGAAACAATGGATTTTCCTTTATTAATACGACATATTTTGATTACTTTAAAAGTTATTTTACCGTATTTGAGTAGATTGTCCGTTTATATTTTTTAAACAGCATTTTATAAATATAAAAGGAGAGTCTACTCAAATATAGGTAATCGCAAAAATAACGTAGAATGCAGTAAAATACAATATCCGGAATCCCTCATATCCAGAATCCCTCATATCCGGAATCCCGCATATCCGGAATCCCGCATATCCGGACATGATGTGTATATTTGAACTATTTGGGTGATAAGTAACTGATTTGAAATTTCTGTTTTTCAGGGAAATTTACTTTGGATAAAAGCTTATGCTTATTTGACCCTAATGGCTTGTATTGGTGCAAAAGATGATGGGAATAAGAGGAAAGGATGACAATGAGACACATCTGCAACAAGATAGCGACGAGATGCATGATTGTGATGAAACCTGGAATGAAATTGAAAAAGCTATTGAAAAGGTTGTCAGTTTTATGGAAAGAAAGTGAGCATTCAACTATGACGATTGTAATAACGCATGCAGAGTTAAAAAGTGACTTTCATTTAAAAAAATTCAAGAACAAAAGCAAAACGAAATGCGGAAAAAGTTGAGGATGACATTAGAAGAGAAAGAATCATCATGCAACAGCTATTAAAAAATCCACGTTACATTATTTGTTTTGCATACGTGGCATACTTAATGAATTTTCATTAACATTACATAATTTATTTCTTTTTCCTTGAAATAAATTCCGTTATATTTCACTCGTCATTAGCTTATTCTGTTTACTATAAAACATTGAAAATAAATGTTAAACCTGATTTCAGTTCTTTTATTTTAATCTAAATATAACCCCTCATATCCGGACTTTGTAACCAATTCCTCATATCCGGAATTAGTCTGGTTGTCAGGGATTCTACTATATATATATATATATATATATATATATATATATATATATATATATATATATATATATATATATGTATTCTACAGTATATATATATATATGTAAATTGCTAAAGCTATACCACCCCTCTTCTTCCTCCCAAAACCCTACGTACATCTCTTATTTCTTTACTTCCCCCTTTTTTCTTGTTCCCTTTTTTCTCCTTTTCCTTTTCCCATATCATTTCCGTTGAGTTGACCAATTAAATAAGTCAATGTCTGATCCTTAACTTCTCCTCCCTCAATATTAAGTATTATAATAAAAAAATTAAAAATAAATGTTAAAACTCTCCCTTCCCTCTCTAAACTCGACCATGTCTCTCATACCATCCCTCACCACCTTCTATGTCAACTTATATCAGCTTAATACTGCCCGTCAAAAGAGTAAATTTTAAATTCATTGTTCGTTTCAACTTTTTGAAAGTGAAGTCTGAATATCCAGAGAAAAATAAAATTCTCTGGTGAAACAAATTATTACAATGGAGCCTTAAAGTGGTCTGTTTTGTTTTTCAAGTGGTCTGTTTTTCTAATATATATATATATATGTATATATATATATATATATATATATATATATATATATATATATATATATATATCTTTTACACTTTATTATACCATACTCTCTTTCTATGTATATTTTTATTTACTTATACCCTTTATATTATATATACGATGTGCGGGTAGCGTGAGTGTTATCGGCGCCAAAAGTCTAATCGGCGAGTTGGGTTCAAATTCTGACATAGCTTCTTGCGATCACTTTCTGCACTGGTACCCTTGGGAAAGTCTTCATTCCACCTCTTCTCTCATTTAGCTATGGGATAAATGGTAGTCTATTCAGAGCCCTTTAGCTTTGGGTGGCAATCAGTATAAGTAAAAGAAATACTGCATTTCAAACTATTGAGAACGCAGCGGAAGTAACGAAGCGATGGCAATCCACAGATAATCAATAAAAGGAAGCTGTAGAGAGTCATGATCCTACATCCTACATCCTGAATAAAGCAACCTTATTAGGTTTGTATTAACAACCGTAATTTTTGTCTGCGAGGCTAAGTTATTCATCGCTATTGAACAATTTCTGTGATATAAGCATATGCAGGGTAGTCCAAAAGTAGATGGACAGTAAATAATTACATTTATTTTGAGATTACGTATATATATAATTATATTTACTAGCACAATTATTACATTGACAATTTAATGTTATTGTGAACAATAATACAAAAGCCCTTATATTTTATTGTGAACAATAATACAAAAGCCCTTAAATTCTATTGTGAACAATAATACAAAAGCCCTTAAATTTTATCAACGCAGGTGCTCAAACTGTTTTCCATCACAATTTACACAGCTTTGAAGTCTACCTCTAACGCTTCGACAAACTTTTTTGCACAAGTCTTTTTGGGAATTAATTTCTTGAAATGCATCTCTTATGTAATTTTTCAAATCACCGACACTTCTTGGTTTTCGACTATAAACTTTGTCCTTGAGTACTCCCCATAAGAAGAAATCCATTGAGGTCAAGTCTGCTGAACGTGCCGGCCAATCAATTGGATCTCTTCGGCCAATCCATTTCTCAGGAAATGTTTCATCCAGATACTCAGTTCTAATAATATAACCGATACATAAACCTATTCCACCTACAGTCCCCCTACTTTTGGACCACCCTGTATTTACGAAGTTTATCTCGTCTGGCCCACAGCTTTAGGGTAGAGGAAGCACTGAGGATTTTGACAGTGTAATACGGGCCAGTATGACACGTTTCCTGACTCTTGTTCAAACGCGAGAGAGAATACCAGGTTCTATAAGCTTGGATGTGCGGGTAGTGTAATTGATAACGGCTCGGAATTGTTAATCGGAGAGACGAATTGTAATTCCAGTTGAGTTTGCTATATTCACGTACACGCAAATACCCTTGGAAAAGTTATAAATCCACCCCTTATCCCCCAACTATGGGTTAATTAGTAAGACTTGTGTCGATAAAAAAAATTTAGATTTCGACATTAAATAACCCATAGAGTTCGATATGCCGCTAAATAGCAACAACTAAGCAATCTAAAGCCAGACGCCCAAAATCTAAGTCTCTGGTCCCTTTTGTACTCCTTAAGGTTCATGATCCTTGAGGAGAGAGGAGATCATGGTTCTCCACCACTTCCATTTCTTTCATATCTGTAAGCTACGCAATGAGTTTCCTTGCTTTCTCAAGGTTTTGATTTTGGAGTTTTGCTTCGAGAATGGTGGCCAATCGACGCTAGATAGCCTCTTAAAATGTGTGGGTTTCTGGAAGAGAAAGATTCAAGTTCCATTTAACGATTATAAATATAAAAAAAAATCTTACCTGGCTGTTTCTCTCCATTCGCAAACGTTAGGGTCGGTGTAGAGTATGTTCATTTGACTAAAAACACAGGGCACCTCGATGTTCTTAGGGGCCATATTCCGTTTCACGCACTGAACGTTGCTATGTTTATTCGGCTCGGAAGAATTGTTAGGGATCGAACTCTCCTCGTTCATCCTGTTTACAGGCTTAGAGTCGCGTAACATCAATTGAACAGATCGATTCCTACAAAAGAAATGCCGATAAAATGGAATATCATTTAACGTTGCAAACGTAACTAATATAATTATGAAAAAGGCAAAAAAAAAAGAAGATACGTATAAGTGTTGTAGCATATCTACGGAAGATAATGGGTATATCCCCATTCACATAAATACAGTAGTAAATACTGTATGTTGGTCTACATTTGGAGATTCGTCTCCAGTTGTGCTGATCAAACGCTTTGCCTCCGGGCAAAGAGAATCCCCAGACAAGGCTATGTCGAAGGGCAGAGTCTCATTTCGGGAAACAAGTTACCCGACCCCGTTTTATACGGGGTCTACCAGAAATTTTTAGCCAAGCCCATGGGCTCGGATACCCCATATTAAATTCGGCCTTGTGCCACATTTGACCGCGTGAGGCGGTTGGTAGATATCCTGCAGTTGGAGATTCATTGTGGAATTCAATTGACTCACTTCTAGCAATTGACTACTTCTTCTACGCGCCGCTGGCGAATCTTATATGTGTTGTTTTTTTCCTAAGTATTATTCTATTCGTGTGATTATTCTATTCATCAATCTTCCCTAGGTTACAACAATAAGCCTAACAGAAAATTGTATAAGTGAAGCCGGTGACGAATTGTACGAACGTAGGCTGATTATTTTATAGGCTGACTGAAAGATTGAGGCTAGATCTGTTAAATCTTGCATGCATTATTTTCAAATCTTCTTATTAATAACTGCATTGCCTATTGCAGGGAAAATGACCTCTGACTGTTCAAAGAAGACTATACCTTGGTTAAATAAACATAATATTTTATATATTATCATATATTATTATATATATAATAATAATATATAAAGATAATATATTTATTTTCCGATATTATGGAAAATAAAACATAATATTTAAAAAAAAATCCACATTACAACCAAAAACTTTTGCGGTACCTCTCTTCTTTTTAATATACACACTTTTCTCTCGTTGGAACCACTATAACCTCTTCCTTATATATATATATATATATATATATATATATATATATATATATATATATATATATATATATATGTATATATATATATATATATATATATATATATATATATATATATATATATAGTAAAGGTAATAAATCTGTTGTTATATTATCCAAGTGGATCCTAGTAATATAAAATATTAAAACTGATCCACATGAAGAGTTCAATGTATTTATTATTACAGACCAAATAATTAATACACAATAAAATCCAAAATCACCTCATATGGGAAATAAGCTTATTTCGTTAGACGAAAATATATCCCGGGATCGATAAGACAGACGAGACGAATTATATTTTCATCTACCGAAATAAGTTTATTCCCCATATGAGGTGATTTGGGATTTTATTGTGTATTAATATATACATACTTACATATTGTAAGTTCCAGTGTTACGACAGTTTCAACCTACGACAAATCGTGGTTATGACACAATGTCCATAAATCTTGTTTCGACCGTTTACCTCATACATAAGGCGGCGTTAGTCAGTTCTAGGTTGTAAGCCATATTGAATTGTTGGGCATTCGCCCTTTTTCGTTTGTGTTGTGTTTTAGAAACTTATTGTTCTTCATTATGCAACGACAAGCATAGTGTATCTTCTGTTGAATAATGCGAAATAAATACAAACTATCTCCGTTGGAATTTGAACACGGATCGACGATTCCATTTTGCGCATTGTTAACCGTTTTTTTTTCTTGCTTCAGGATGGAGGTAACCTTGGCTATCACCTGATGGTTATCTTTATTGTCTATGGATTGCTATGGCTACCCTTGCCTTCTCTACCACGGTTTTGAATTTAAATCCGTATTACACTTCGACTTCCTTCCAAGACTAGAGAACTCAGTCTGCCTTTATTAACTAAGTTGTCTTCACTTAGGTAGAGGCTTACAGCCATATCACGTTGAAATATCGGATCTCGTACGATCACCGAAGATAAAAGAGCCTGGTCAGTACCTAGGTAAGTAACCACATTGGAATGCGAGGTGCTGTAAGCTTTGATATGCCGGTGGTATAATTGATATCAACTCAGAATTGGAACTGAGCTCTCCAATTCCATTCGGGTTCGTTATATTAGCGCGCAAATGCCATTGGGAAAGGAATGACTCTACCTCTTCTCCCCCTAGCTATGGGTTAAATAATAAGACCTGTATAAGTAAATCATTATTATCCTCCCAAAATATTATTAAAGCCTAAAAATATTTTTTGGCTTTAAATAACCCGCAAAAGATTGTTAAGCCGTAAAAAAATATAATCAATTCTCTTAGGTTGACATCCGAGACTAGAAAACCCTTTTTATGCTATGTTCCTTTTGGATGTAGGTGAACATGGTTCTCCATAGCTTCTTTCATTTTAAAATTTGTGAACTGTCATGATCTTTTAGAAAAGATAGCGAAATAGTTTTCAGTTGCATTCTCCAGGGATTTGAATTCAAACAGCTCTTTCTCCGAGACTCTCATTTAAACTAAAGCCCAGCCAATATGAGTAAAAAGTTTTTAAAATATTTTTACCAGGGTTGTTGATTTTTTTTAATTTAGAAAAAATTTAAAAAATTGTATTTTAAAAATTTAAATCGTATTTTTTTTTTCATTTTTACACATAAAGAATGCAAAAGAAAGATCAAATCTTATACGAATAGCTTGAGAGAGATTAAGATAACTGATACCTTATGGTTACCAATTTAACATATTTTCGTTACCCAATTTAACCGGGAAACACGGTACATTTAATTTTGGACTATTTTTAAGGTTTTGGTGCATATACATTCAATTTACAGTCTTGATTTTTTTCCAGATTAGGTCATATAATTATTTTATTCTTTTCCCTCCAGCTAGGGTTTGAATAGTAGTTAAACATACTGAGACATATAGCTTTGGTTAGCAACCAGACTACTGCAGAAATAGACGTCAGCCTTCTGCGTAAAATCTGCCTAGTTAGTCCTGAATCGAAAGAGACAAGATCACCCAAGCGTGTATCACGTACGGCACTTGACTGACTGACAGTCGCGGACGAATATGCTCATCTCTGATGTTGATATCACAACATTTGTGTCGTTATACTCACCGGCCTTCTCAGATGTAGATCCGGGTATTTCTCAGGGAACTTTGAACTGAAGCCTGGAAAATTTCCTACGGGGATTGATTACAGTTATTACCTGTTCTGTTTCCACTCAGTTTGAGTATATCCATATATCTCGACCAGGTATCCAATTTGGACATGAAATGAGCAAAATTTACCTCCGTAAACAAAAAAAAAGGGGTTTAATTCGAAATTCCTCAAAGGTTACCCAGACGGACAAAGACCTGTAGAAGTGTACATTGGTTGAAACATTATGATCGAAATAACGGCGATAAGGGTATTACACGGACTGGATATAATGTCAATGAATGAGAGGAAATTGTGGACATCCATATCCTGAAAAAACAAGAAGAAAAAGAAGAAGCAGGAGGAAGATTTGTTTAACGGCACATCAACTGCTTATGGGTCATTTAATGCCGAAATTCAATTTTCATGGGTGCTTTGAAGTAATAAAAATATGTTATTCTGTTTTCACAATCTGGTACATGGTAGATGATACTCAGCTTTCTTGCATATACATGTGTGTATGGATATAATTGCTAGAGGCAATATGAGTGTCTTTTGTTGTAGTTTTGTTAAAATTATATTTTGGAAATAGTCTGATTTCTTTAAGAAATTATATGAATTAATGTCAACAAAGAGTTCTTTGGTGTTGGCTGTTTAGTTTATTTCGTTTAGTGGTGTATCGATCTCTGTGCGTTATTTAATGCCGAAATCTAAATAATTTGAACACAGTTTTATGCCTTCAACTACATATAGAATATATTGCTGGTAATTTTTTTAATATGAAAATGTATTGCTGGTATGTTTCCTATAAAATGTATTTTTACACTTTCATAGTATTTTGTTTGGGGGTACAATATTTGCCCATTGCTGGGACCCTAACGGGTGCTACCACCCCGGGTCAGGATGGATCTGGGAGCAACAGCACTTAAGAGGTGGTTTCACACTCCTCAAAACCTCCAATCTCCCGATCAGAGGCCTTGCGTCCGGATTCAGTTTATTTGCACTACCCAGAAGAAGAAGAAGAAGAACAAATGATATTATGGTGATGTGAAATATGAGTATAAATTTAACGATGATAATGTTTGTTTATTAGGAGGAGAAGGAGGAGGAGGAGGAGAAGGAGGAGGAGAAGAAGAAGAAGAAATGATATTATGGTGATGTGAAATATGAGTATAAATTTAACGATGATAATATTTGTTTATTAGGAGGAGGAGGAGGAGGAGGAGGAGGAGGAGGAGGAGGAGGAGAAGAAGAAGAAGAAGAAGAAGAAGAAGAAGAAGAAGAAGAAGAAGAAGAAGAAGAAGAAATGATATTTTGGTGATGTGAAATATGAGTATAAATTAAACGATGATAATATTTGTTTATTCATTATTAACCCATCAGCTATGAAGTCTGGGCAAACTGGGCAAACAAGCAGAAGCTAAATGATACGACCAAGAACTCGGGCTACGCGCAGAAAACAGAAATAGTCAAAACATTTTTAAAGTTTTGAAGACAGTGGAAGATGCACATTGTACACAAGTCCAGTTACTATCGGTGAATGCATTCAAAATGTATTTTAATCTTTCCTTTGGAAGGCTTCTAAAATCTTGGCATTGACTGT
The DNA here is from genome assembly GCA_964036315.1 of Acanthosepion esculentum. Lineage (NCBI taxonomy): Eukaryota > Metazoa > Mollusca > Cephalopoda > Sepiida > Sepiidae > Acanthosepion > Acanthosepion esculentum. The sequence continues at coordinate 16,705,053 of OZ038492.1, read as the reverse complement.
CGAAAGATGGAGACTTTCACTCATTCCCTACGCGCAGTGATAAATAATGTTTTTCTATGTTCAGATGATAGGGCAACACTGAATTTTTAATGGATGCCTTCTTATGGATTTATACTACCACTTAGTAAATTATTTCTCTAAATCTATATCATCTAATGAATTTACTATTATTAAAAATACACATTTAAGTGCCGAATCTAGTTGCGTCGTCAGTGTTCTTGCTTCCATGTCACTAGAAGTTACGGGTCTAAATAAACAACAGACTTCGTCGATGGGCGACCCGACCGAATATGATCAGTATTCGGCCCACACCCAGAATAAAATTTGCTACTAGCTTTAGGACATGCTTTATACAGGGTGTCCATAAAGTTCGTGTGAACTTTAAAAAAACTATAACTTTATTTGTATTTGCGATAGAAATAAATAAATTCCCCCAGAAAACGGCAACTAATCGAGACTTCACTTGGGCTAATCGATGTTATAGATCGGGTATGCTTGGTTGTACTGATCTTCCTACATGCGTTTATAGTTGAAGACTTTGAGTTTCAAATAAGAAAACAATAATTCTTTCAAGGTTATCCGGGTTAAGGCATACATTTATTTTCAGGAATCCTTTGGTAAAACGTTTGTAAGCTTCTTCTAGCTGTTGTATATCTTGCTGTATCTAAGGTCGATGAGACTCTGTCCTTCGGCATAGCCTCGTCTGGTTCCTCGATGCCCGAAGGCAGATAGTTCGACAACTGCCAAGATCTGAGTTACAGGTCCCAGCTAGACTGTATCTAGCAAATGCCTCACGCACAAGGCCGAATATAATGTGGGGTTCCCAAGCCCGTAGGCACGGGCAAAAAAGTAACCGTAGACCGCGCATAAACGGGATCGGGTCTGGATCATGGCTTAAAAAAGAAATTTAGATAAATTGTGTTGCGCCAATCTTTCAAGAAAGACCAGTCTGCCTGTATAAAGAATGGATATCCAAAATTCTGCCATTTTTTTTTTATTTTTAAAAATTTCGGATCGAATGTTGGTGCGATTGGCGTAATAGTTAGAGGCGAAAAAAGAATAAAGTATCCGCGATGAAGTGGTTTCAAATTTCTGATTGAGATTCTTTCGTTTTGCACCGATTCTCATAGGAGTAGCATACATCCATGAAATAGTAGGGCAAATTGCCCCCTTTAGCCTTGGTAGGTCAACGAGCCAGGAAAAAGGAAGAACTGAATTATTGGTTTATTTGTGATTTATGGTTTTTCAAACTTTTTCAGTTTATTTAAAGCCAGAAATATTTTTCAGATTGTAATAAATTTTTGGAAATAATAATGATATACTAACACAAATTCTACTAATTAACTCATATTTGGTGGTGAGGTAGTGGAGTCATAACTTTCGCAACGGTATTTGCGCGTAAATGAATATAAAGAACCTGGCTGGAACTGGAACTCTTAGAGCCGAGTTCCACTTCCGGACCGTTATCCATTACATCCCACACATATCGAAGTTTACAGCACCGGGCGTTCCCAAGTGGTCACCTATGCGGGTATTGACAATAGTCGATGTTGCTTAATTTCGGTGATCTTGCGAGAACTGATATTTCAACGTGATATGGCCCAAGGCAGAGTTGAATTCAATATTCAACCTGTAGAGAGAAGCCGTTTTTCTTAAGACACAACTTTGTTGTCAGGGACGGAATACATTTGGTGTTGCAATCACACTACAAGAGATTTTAATGAAACCTCAATCATCCTAATTAGAGCTTTTTTTACCTAAAGACACACAGGAAATCGATGTTACTTCTCATCGAGTCTTTCTACCTCTTCGAATGAGGCTATGCCGAAGGGCAGAGCCTCGTTCCTCACCGCCCGAAGGTAAAACGTTCGACCAGCACAGCTGAAAAGATTTCAGCTGGAGTATTTAGTAACTGCCCCAGGCAGTCACATCTGGCACAAGGACGAATTTAACGTGGGGTTAAAAATCCCCGTAGAACGCGCATAAACGGGATCGGGTCGGTCTACCTCCCCGAACGAGACTCTGCTCTTCGGCATAGCCTCGTCCGGGTTCCTCTCTGCCCGAAGGCAGAGAGTTCGACCATCACAGATGCAGAGAGTTCGATCGTCTAGCCGAAAAGATTTCAGCTAGGCTCTGTTGTCCGTTGACCTACAGATACTTATAGGCAGTTACTACCTATAGTGTAGTCACTCATAGGGGTGAAAGGTTATTACATCCGGATGTTACTCTTCCATTTGCTATTGATGATAAAACCATTTCCATAATATTTATTTTCTTATTCCAAAGTTATTACAACGAGGCGAAAATGGAGTACTATTGCCATATATGGATAGGAAATGTCTCGTCGTCTCTTTCCAATTTTGATAGAGTTCAAAGGCGTCTTCGTGTCCTTGTGGCTTTTTTTAAGCAATTCGCCGCAAGCAAGGAAGGAGTGCCACTAGCACTCGGGGTTACAGAAAGTAAGAGTAAGAGTAAAGAGGTGTGGTTGGGAAAAGGATAAAGAGAAGGACAGGGATCAAGGTTAAGGCATCAGAAGATGTCGATTGACATTACATTTGAATATTTGAAGATTATAGCTATCAGGGAAGCAAGTGATAGGAAGGGAGTTCCACAGATGGGAGGTGCGAGTTAAGAAGCTGTTGGAGTAGAAGAGATGGCTACATTTAGTCGTTTCGACTGTGAAAGGGTGGGGCCGAGATGCCAACCTAGTAGCACGATTAAATTCATGCAATTTGGGAACCAGTGAAAGTAGCTTGTTGGAGCAGTTGCCATGAAAGTACTTGTAGAAAAGGCAGAAGGAAGCCACAGCACTTCTGTGAGATAGTGACTGTAGACGGGATCCCAGATCAGGACCAGTCACGTTGCATATCCGTCTCTGGATTTTGGCGAGGACCTCGGGATGAACATCGGGAGTATCAGATCGTATATGGCTGCAGTATTCCATGCAAGGACGAATGGCTGATGCATTACTTTCTACACTGCAACCTCTGTCTCATAGACGAAATCTCGCAAGCTGCTCGTTGTATCCATGGAAAGTGTTCAGACGAATTATATTTCTTAGTTCCATTATGACTATGGCCCGACCTGCCACTCCACTGTAGCGAGCCACCCTCATTCTCCTTGTATCCCTTTGGCGTAAAATAAGTTCCAATCGGGCAGCTTCTTTCCACGAAATGCTCTTTTGTGGAACCGACACCAAAGAGGAGGCTTACAATCGTAAGCTGTTCATGTCCGGTATCTTCCCCACATATTCCCATAAACTTTATTTCTTAATCTGTAACTCTCTACCTCGTCGGGTCATTGTACTGGGTGAATGCTTGCTGTCTAATATTGATATTAAACCCTTTTTTGAGTTTGGTATCTTGGAGACAACGGTAGAACTATCAACGACCCGAAACAATGATTTCTGTTTTCGTTTTTTCACAAGTCCGCTCCTATTAAATAATCCCACGCTAAAAAATCTTTCTATACCCAGGGGATAAAGACGTTGGTTAGATCCAGTGACTAGGCCCAAAGAGTTGTGAGTTCAGTACCAGGCCACAGCAGTGGTGAACCAAAATTTGGATAATTGAGTTAATGGGAAATAACTGAGACATCCGGAAAAAGACATGGAACGTGGAACTAGAACAATCTACCCCCGGTGGACGAAATAAAGGGTTCGATTCGAAATTCCAATCACCTGAAGAAGGCCGGAGCGCACAACGGCCGAAACGCTGTGAATATGGCAATGAAGAAGAGGATAACAGTCCGAATAATGTAAATAATACAGGCAATTTGAGGATCTGTCTATATTTCTGAGATGTCGTATTATGTATACTATTTACATTATTCGGACTATTGTCCGCATCATTGTCGCCATATTTATTACAACGTTTCGGGCGTTGTACGTTCCGGCCTTCTTCAGGCGGTTGGAACGTCGAACTGCACCCTTTATTTCGCTAACTGGGGTAGACTGTTCTAGTTCCCCGTGCTATGGTTAATGGATGTCAGTTAACTCCTGTTAATTCCCCTCTCCAAGCTCTCCATTGCCTTAACCGGGTTTTGAACTCACACTCTTTGGGTCCTGTCACTGAAACTTTGTAATAAATATGGCGACAAAGATGAGGACAATAGTCCGAATAATGTAAATAGTGTACATAATACCTCATCTCAGAAATATAGACAGATACTGAAAGGCCGAAACGTTGTGATATATATGGCAACAAAGATGAGGACAATAGTCCGAATAATGTAAATAGTGTACATAATACCTCATCTCATAAATATAGACAGATACTGAAAGGCCGAAACGTTGTAATAAATATGACGACAAAAACGAGTCCGAATAATGTAAATAGTGCAATCGGAGGAGTTTACAAAGTTTTCAATAAGATGTTGCCAATATCTGTCTACATGTCTGAGATGAGGTATTGTAACTATTTACACTATTTATAACGTTCCGACTGTTGTCCTATTCTTCATTGCCGTATTCACGACGTTTCGGATGAGTTCGACATAATAGACAGAGAACATCACTGGAAAATACGATGAGTTAAGGAATCAGTGCATATGCTAGTCCACAAAAATCCGGCGAAGCATAGAAATGTATGCAATACAGGGACCAGTAATACTAGTAAGTAATACTAGTAAGTAATACTAATAGTAGAAATCCAAGAATAACAAAAAATGTAATATGAGCTCTAGTAAAAAAAATTATAATTGAGACATTAGCTTTATAAGTCCCCCAAATGCAAAGCGTTGGTTTTATCCTCAGTGTCGTTGGAGATATTAGTGAATGGATTTTTCTTCATCCAGAAAATGACTTGACCCAAAGAGCTGTGAGTTCAATACCTGGCCACAGCAGCGGGAACAAAAACTTGGAGAGTTGAATTACTAAAGGGAATTAACTGAAACTGAGATATCCAAAAAAAGAGGCACGGCACATGGAACTAGAACATTCTAGCCCCATTGATTAAATACAGGGTTTGATTCGAAATATATCAACTGAAGAAAGTCGGTGTGTACAACGGTTGAAACATCGTGAATATAGCAAATAAAGATGAGGCCAACAGTCCGAACGACGTAAATAAGATGCTGCCAACATTTAAAGTTGACAACCGGTGAAGTCATCAAGGTGAAAAAGACGGATAGATTGAAGGTATTAAATTAACAGGCTCTGATACAACACAGTCGGGTGCATCGGTCGCAATATAGTTATCAAAACAACGGAAACAGTCGAACAGCTCTGTTCGCACTGTGCATGTCATACTCTCTGCCCCCGGGCAAAGAGGATCCCCAGACGAGGCTTTGTCGAAGGGCAGAGTCTCGTCTCGGGAAACAGCTACCCGACACCGTATAAAACGGGGTCTACGGGAAATTTTTGACCTTGCCTACGGGCTCGGATACCCCACATTAAATTCGGCCATATGCCACATCTGACCGCGTGGGGCGGTCGGTAGAAATCCTGCAATTGGAGATTCGTCTCCAGCTGTGCTGGTCAAACTATCTGCCTCCGGGTAGAAAAGATCCACAGATGAGGCAAAGTCTCGTCTCGGGAAACAGTTACCCGACCCCGTATAAAACGGCGTCTATGGGAAATTTTTGGCCGAGCCTACGGGCTCGGATTGCTTCCCATTAAACTCGGCCTTGTGCCACATTTGACCTCGTGGGGTGGCTGGTAATCATTAACAACGGTGATGAGGATACGCGAATGAATATGTGATGAAACTGAAAGCAGACTATTCGTCTTCTTTTTTTCTCTCTCTTTTTTGATTTTTTTTTCTTTGTTAATAAAGATTAATCATATGAATTTCGTTGACGTCGGGAACATTGGAATTCTCATTAAGCGTCCGTGGTTTGCGATTCGTTAACTTTGAACAGGCCGAGTAAAAGTGTGACTATTCTCATCACGTGATCGCACGAGGCAATACATAAAAAAAAAAAAAATCGGCGACCGGAAATACTTTCAAGTTCCCATAGTAACGTCATGCTATAAGTGCTCAATCTGTTTAAACGGAAATCCTTGAAAGAGTTCCACTTGTTCTGGGATATTGCGTATTTGATTAATGCTTTTAACAGAACAAAAAAAAAAAGAAAAAAAAAGTAAAGGTGTCGTTACGAAACAAAGATTCAAATCCACAGACGGAAATGGAATTAAAATGTCCATACTCGTGCAAAAGTCGAGTCCCTAAATTTTAAGGGCAAAAAATAATTTGCTTTAAATAGAGATTTAAAGTTTCCCAATAAATATTGTTATGAAATATGATGTCCTTCGTATTATCTCAGTTCAGTGGTAGTCGTTAATGTTGCGTATCTTATTCTGCCCCTCCCCTTACTGCTTGGGCACTTATATAATCTCTATGCCTTAGCTATGCTAAATAGACAGTCATTAGCATATCACTACAAGTATTTGTTTTTTCAGGATACCATATAAAGACACACAAATACCTTTTTGGGAGAAATATTTTTTTAAGAATAAAAGATTTTGAGGTTTAGCAGATTCTTATCCCGTACACTCGTGTCTTGAATGAACAAGGAAGTTCGAATGAGCGGTGGGGCTGGCCATTGTTTCAAAGTCTAATAAAGCAATGGCTTGGAAGCATCCGAGGGTCGACCAGGATTAGCAAAGTATTTAGTTTATTTGAATGAAGAAATTTTAGACTCTATCAAATTGTTTTTTTTTTACTGCAACTTTAAAAAGGGTGTTTCTAATGGCTTCAGTTTTTCATTCTTTTTCTTTAAGGATCATCTGCCATTGTTTTTAGCTGCATTCAATTTGAAGTAAAAACGCTTTGGCAAGATATCCTAGTTTTGATATGTCAGGAACGCACATCTTTTTAGCTTAGCTTCCCAATGTTTTAACTCTTTAAAGCTTTAAATCCATCTAAATCCGGTCCATAGGTTGCCATTTCTATGTAGCAACGGCAAGGGATTATCTAATTCAAAAAAACATTGCTAATAATCTCCAACTTCCAATGTTTACGTCTTAACCATATTTTGTAGGTTATTTTGAATAATTATTTTGACATAAGACGGGTGTTTATACGATAAAATATTACCGTTCTGGGTATGACGATAAACTACATCCAGCAGCAAGGCCTCTGTTCAGGAGGTTTTGAGGAGCGTAGAACAACCTCTTAATTGCTGGTGTTCCCAGGTCCACTCTGACCCGGCGTAGTAGCACCGGTTAGGGTCCCAGCTATGGACAAATAGTTAACCCCCAAACTGGGGTAAAAATATTACGATAGTATAAAAATAGGTTTTAATCCCAGTAATAATTTTTTTTGAAGAAAAATTATTACCAGCAATACATTTTGAAAGAAAAAAGAATTACATTTTTGAAGGAAAAAATATTACCAGCAATAAAAATCTTGTCGGCATTAAATAACCCATTGAGGTGTTAATATGCCGTAAAACAAACCAAACCAAAATATTATTTTTAATTATTATGATTCCAATTAAGTCTGAGAATTTAATGAATTATAATTTGAATTATAGAATTGAATAAAGATTTAAAATTAGATGAATTATAATTTGGATGAAATTTAGGGTTGAATTGATTAAGATTTGAATTCACTTTTAGAATTGTATGAACTATAATTTAAATTAATTTGAATAATTAAAATTTGAATGAAGGTTTAGAATTTTTATGAAATCAGTTTCATAATTCCAAATCAAATTGTATTAGAATTTAATTTTTTTTCTAGGTTTCTACAAAACTAAATAAACGAGAAATCGGAATAAGAATCGGGGTTGGAATCTTTAAAAAATAATAAGCGAGTGGGTGTGGTTATTACAAACCTTGAGAGTAGTTAAAAATCAAACTAATAAAAAATCTATTAAGTTTTTGCTGTCTTCTTTCCACCTCGAACTAATCGACTATAAAAGAACTGGTCAAACCTTACATATAAGCATTTGTTAATTGCATTGAATAAAACTTCATTACAAATTTAAACGTTCGACTGTTCTTCTTTAGAGGTTGAAATTATATATATATATATATATATATATATATATATATATATATATATATATTATAGTAAAAAAAAAGAAAGAACAGTAAGATTTATAATGCGATGTTCTTATTGATATTTTTATTTTTACAAAACAGTGCTCAATGTAAATTTACAGAGCATAAGTATTATAGATTTACTAATTTAAAAATATGGTTTCATCGCTACACAGGAATTACCATGTTTCAGAAACAGAAACTAAAAAACTTCACATTCAATTATAGTCCTTTTTCATCCCCAAGCGAATTTTGGAACATATATCAAAATACATATATAGTCAGACAGACTGTTTCGCTTTATCATAGCTCCTCACTGTGGTTAAACGTCCGATTGCTTCAAGCCGGGATCGAAACCCGACTGATTTGATATCAGCCTCGAGGCCATCGTCGCACGGGAGTAAAGTAAAGAATTTTAACGTTTTTCTGTATACGAAATACGCCAGCTGCTCGGAGAACTCAATTCATACTTGAAGGGTAATGCTTAATAGCAGTAGAAGCCGCTGTTTTTAAAAAACCCTTTCCCTAGGAAGCTCAACCGGATTTCCGTGAGCACATAGTCACTGAGGAGCTGTGATACAGCGAAACAGTCTGTCTGTGGATGACTATATATATATATATATATATATATATATATATATATATATATATATATATATATATATATATGGGCTGTCTTCGTGCCATATGTGATATAAAATGGGATCACAGGATCAAGAATAATGCAATACTGATGAAATATAACAAGATCGCAGGCACTGAAACCATTCTAGCAAAGATACGACTCAAGTGGGATGGTCATGTTGTGAGAATGGATGAACATAGGCTTCCAAAAAAGGTGCTGTATGGACAACTACCAAAATTCCAAGCATTCAGTTGGACGTCCACTCTTACGCTACAAAGACAAATTGAAAGACAGTTCGAAACATCTCAAATTTGACCTGAAAACCTGGGAAGCCCAAGTATCAAACTGAAAAGAGTGGCGTAAGACATGTTTCATTAGGTTAAAGGGTTTTGAAGACAAGAGACTGAAGCACCATGATCAGCTGAGACGTCATCAAAATCCTGCTTTAACAAACTTCTGTCATTGTGGCTTTGTCGCCCGCAGCAAGGCTCGGCTAGTATCGCACAAACTTAAGGAAGCACAAACGAAATATGTCTTTACCTTAAATGAATTTCTCGAGAATAGCCCCTGCTAACATGCATATGTGTAAAACGAAAGGTGCATTCTACTACAGACCCTCATTTATCGTTCACGATAGAAGAGTCCACCATATATATATATATATATATATATATATATATATATATATATATATATATATATTGATGTATGTTTCATTAAAAAATATAGACAAGTATTGTCTATTTATTTTAAGTAAGTTCCTTTCATATTGTCTGATAAGCTTAATCACATTATTGTTGAAAGACGAAAGGAAATCACCATATTGATAAATGTTTAAATCCAATCTAAGCCATTATCAAATATGACAATTACATTTCAATATATAAAACAATACACGGACGAAACAATAATGATAGTCTGTTTTTGTTGCATGAAAAATTTCAAAGCAACGACAAACTCGTGGATACGAGACGCCGAAGCGAAAATCGCATCGCAGCTCGTGACGTCACACATGAACACGCAAGATTGAAAACGAGAAGTATTAAGTATGGGAAGACGTTGATATAAACCACTGGCTTCTGTTATCAATTATAGGTATTTAAGAATATCTGTGGAGATTTCGTAGTTTATTTTGTTGAGGTTAAGTTTCAACTGTTTTATGTATATAGCTTCAAGAATTTTTAGTTTTCGCTTATTGTTTTTGTTTATTGTTTTCATGTTTCAGTATAGTTGTGTTTGCTGCCTATATATATATATATATATATATATATATATATATATATATATATATATATATATTAATGCATGTTTCATTAAATAATATAGACAAGTTTTGTCTATTTATTAATAATGGCCCGCCGTTGCTGTTTGAATGAGCTCAAAGTAACGACAAACTCTTATTTACGGGCCAAGGGAGCGAAAAACGCGTCGTATCTCGTGACGTCACACATAACCACTCGAGAGTGAAAACGAGAAGTATTACGTATGGGAACCTACAACGCGTTTTTCGCTTCCTCGGCTCGTAAATAAGAGTTTGTCCTTACTTTGAGCTTATTCAAACAACGGCGGGCCATTATTGTGGTTTCGTATATGTGTTGTTTGATTTATTAAAATTGTCATCTTTGATAATGGCTTATGTAAGCCGAAAGCTTAGATTGGATTCAAACATATGTCAATATGGTGTTTTCCTTTCGTCTTTCAACGATAACGTGATTAAGCATATTATACAATACGAAAGGAACTTACTTAAAATAAATAGACAAAACTTGTCTATATTATTTAATGAAACATGCATTAATGAAAAATTGCTGCCGAAATATACACAATTTAAATATATATATATATATGTATATATATATATATATATATGAAGGTACTATTGAATGAGTGCACTTCTAATACATATATTAATGCATGTGTTCTATCGTTGGACCTACGTTGTTTCAAATCTTCATCAACGTCCTTCACGGTATTATTAGTTCCCAATTAGGTATCTATGCAGATGACATAATTAGTTACTACCTTTTTAGTAACAAGTCTGACAGAGTAGAACTGGCAAATATTCTCGAAAATGATGTCATGTCACTGGTTAACTGTGGCAAGGAATGGCGTGTAAATTTTAAAGTCTCCAAAGCAAAACTGTTTCCATTGCATCATCAGATAGAGCCTTTTCCGACTGCCATCAATATGGCTGATGCTAACCTCCAGGAGAGAAACCTTTTACATTTCCTTTGACTAACGCTTTCCACTGACGTGAAGTTGAGTGAATTTATGGAATCAACTGTTGGGTCTACTGCTGGGGAAGTTGGGAGACTGTGTCGTGACAGACAATTCTTCTCTTCAGAATACATCTTGCACATTTACAAATCCACCATTCGACTGTGCATTGAATATTTCTACCATATCTGTTCTGGTGCTCCTGATACATATCTCGAGATTCTTAACCAAATTCAAAGAATAACGTAATCGATCCTGACCTGGCATCTCGACATCAGTCAATTTCTCACAGACGTGACATGGTCTCTTGTTTTTTTTCTACAAATATTTTCATGGCAATTGTTCTAATCTGTCCTCCTTAGTGCCCCGACTGCATGAATTGAAGCGTGCTACTAGATTGGCAATTAGGTCTCACTGTTTTACTGTTGAACTAACTAGAAGCTGTCGTCAGTTTATTTCTCGTACTTTTTGCCTGTGGATATCCCTTTCGATTTTCTTGCTACCCTACAAATCTAAATGCAATGTCAATCGGCATCTTCTGTCTTCTTAATTCTTATTCTTTTATTGTCCTTAATAGTATTTTTTTTCTCATATTCTCTAACAGTCAGTCATCTCTTACGTCTTAGTGCCTTGTTTGGGGTGTAATGACTAAAAGAAGAATAAGTTGGGAGGCACGATGCCTTCGGATGATAACTATGAACGACATTTGAATAAAAGAGACCGGGTTTTAAAGGAAAGTACATTTAGAAGGAAGGACTGAAATTTTACCAGAGATCGACTTTTACAAGAGTAATGATTATACAGGGTGTGGCAGAAATACCTCCCACAAGCTAAAGTTTGATAAAAAGGCCAAGGCAATTGTTATGAAAAAAAAATTCACTGTTGTTTCTAGAAAGGGCTGTATTTTTTATTATAGCCATTTTCAAC
>OZ038492.1:16668297-16688297 GCA_964036315.1 Acanthosepion esculentum | reverse complement strand
ACCAACACAATGACTGTCCAAAATTCATGATAAAAAAATAAAAACAAAATTAAAACTACAGACAAAAGTTCATTTTTTCCGTCAAGACATTTATTTCTGTAGTTCACTGGTACCAGCAAGCAGGAAATTATTTTTATCCTGATGATGGCCATGTTGGCCGAAACTAGTCGAGGAATCTAACTGAAATAATAATAAAAACGAAGGAATATTAATATACAACCCAGTGTGTCTGGAGATTTTAATTTTTTAATATTTTTTATTGTTCAATATATATATATATATATATATATATATATATATATATATATATATATATGTGCGTGTGTGTGTGTGTGTGTGTGTGTGTGTGTGTGTGTGTGTGTGTGTGTGTGTGTGTGTGTGTGTGTGTGTGTGTGTAGGTAATAATCCGGTGGTATATAATCCAAGTGAATCCTAATAATATAAAATATTAAAATTAATTCACAAAAAGAGCTCAATGTATTTATTGTAACAGAGTATATAAAAGTTGACAATGCCAACATAGGTCTTCTTGTTGGCTGAAATAGCTTTATACACACACACACACACACACACACACACACACACACATATATATATATATATATATGTGTGAAGAAATATAGTTTTAAGGTGTGCGATATTTACGGGATAGAGTGCTCAATATCAGAGATAGAGCGTATGCAAATATAAATATAAAAGTGAACATTGAAGTCAACACTCAGAGGTGATAGTCTGTTTCATGCTAGACGCAATCGTCTTGACGATTGAGTCTAGCATGAAATGCTCACTTTTATATATATATATATATATATATATATATATATATATATATATATATATATATATATAAAAGTGGACATGGAAGTCAGCACTTAGAGGCGAGTCGCCTGACGATTGCACTAGCATGAAACAGACTGTCGCCTCTAAGTGCTGACTTCCATGTCCACTTTTATATTTACACACGCTCTATCTCTGATATTGAGCACTTTATCCCATAAATATAGCACACTTTAAGACTATATTTCTTCATATATATATATATATATATATATATATATATATATATATATATATATATATATATATATATATATATATATATATATGAAGCCGGTGACACTGCCCTCGAAATACCCGACCCTAATTGGTGCCAAGGACAGTGCTATGTGATCTTTGCTATCTTATAAACATCTGCTTTTTTCTACCTATAAGCTACCATTTAAACTAAGCACAATTTTTTGTGGATTTTACGTCATTCTGGGAAATATTTTTTCCTTCAAATCTATGAATTTGTTGTACTCTTACAAAGTCTTGAAAAAACGCAATATAAAATCCCTTATTTTTCATGCATAATATTGAATGTGATAAAATCATTCAACTTTTTAACAAGAAAAAACTCAAGTCGATATCAAAACCTCAAAATATTGTGGATTTATTTCAGATGGTATGATCTATTATGACATGTCTATAATTTGTATATTTGATACATTGTATTTATTTTCAATTTGTCTAGATGAATTGTTCACCTATATTGCACACGATCCATCATTGTACATAATTAGGTTACAATCAAATTTATATTTTATATGAATAGTACCTTATGAAAATTGAGATGTAATACAGTGTGGGTTCCCGTATCAAATTCAGGGGTCGGGACGAGACCCTTGCTGCACCAGCCCTGTCTCGACTTCTCCCTTTTCGTTCTTTCTGTGTTGTTATTATCTATGTGTGTGTGTGTGCGTGTGTGTGTTCCGTATGTCTAAACAGAGCATTTATATGCGCTTATGTGTGTGGCGTGTATGTCCGCATGTCAAGTTTTAGTCCGATTTACATGTCAATATTTCTGTCATTTGCTCTGATAGTTCATCATGCACCCATACACACGCATATATATATATATATATATATATATATATATATATATATATATATATATATATATATATATATAAATTGAGCACTCTTGTATACATAACGCAAGAAATATATAAAACGCACATACACACACACACACACTCGAAATCACTATCAAACTTTATATATATATATATATATATATATATATATATATATATAAAGTTTGATAGTGATTTCGATATAAGTATTAGACAATAAAAGTACAAATGTAAACAACCAAATGAATGGATGTGGTCGACAGAAGTACATTAGGAAATATATATATATATATATATATATATATATATATATATATATATATATATATACATATATATATATATATACATATATATATATATATATATATATATTGATGCATGTTTCATTAAATAATATAGACAAGTTTTGTCTATTTATTTTAAGTAAGTTCCTTTCATATTGTCTGATAATCTTAATAACATTATCATTGAAAGACGAAAGGAAATCACCATATTTGTACATGCTTAAATCCAGTCTAATCTATCGGCTTACATAACCCATTATCAAAGATGACAATTACATTTCAATATATTAAGCAATACAAGGACATAGCAACATTGATAGTCTGTTTTTTGTTTGCATGGAAGATTTATATATATATATATATATATATATATATATATATATATATATATATATATATATATATGGCAATGACATGTCTCTAATTTGTATTGAGATACATTGTGTTTATTTTCAATTTTTCTAGGATCCATTATTGTACATAATTAGGTTACAATCAAATTTGTATTTTCTATGAGTACTACCTCATGAAAATTGAGATATAGTATAGATTTATACACCTGGCAGAAAACATTCAGAAGGCTAGAGTGTCACGCTCGAACCTCGGTGCCAGCAGCTTCCATTTTCTTCCTATATGGCAATGACATGTCTCTAATTTGTATTGAGATACATTGTGTTTATTTTCAATTTTTCTAGTTGAATTGTTCACCTATATTGCATAGGGTCCATTATTGTACATAATTAGGTTACAATAAAATTTGTATTTTATATAAATACTACCGCAGTTTTTATGATTTTGTAGAGACGGTGGTGGGGGTACCCATATCATAGATTCCGTGATGACATGATAATCTTGTACTAGCCCTGTATATATATATATATATATATATATATATATATATATATATATATATATATATATATATATATATTGTGTGTATTTAGGCAACATTCATTCATACATGTTTCAATAAATCATTTAGACAAGTGTTGTCTATTTATTTTATGTAAAATATATTCATATCGTCTGATAAGCTTAATAACATTATCATTAAACGAAGAAAGAAAATCACAATATTGATACATATTTTTTAATCCAATCTAAGCTTTCGGCTTACATAAGCCATTATCAAAGATAACAATTACATTACAATATATTAAGCAATACACGGGCGAGAAATTGATGATAGTCTGTTTCTGTTTACATGGATGATTTGCAACGATAAACCCATGCATATAAGACGCTGGAATCGAAAATCGCACATGACGTCACACATGAACACGCGAGAGTGAATTCGAGAAGTATTAAACCGGTGTTGAGCTTCAGATTTGTTGGTAATTTGCGTGAGTCTATGCGTAATTTCCTCACTTGTCTATATTATTTAATGAAACATGTATGAATATATATATATATATATATATATATATATATATATATATATATATATATATATACATACAGTGTGTCCATAAAGTTCGTGTGCACTTTCAAAAATTTATAACTTTATTTATGTTTGCGATAGAAATAATTTGTAAAAAGGATTAGAAAGAAGTAAATCTATATTTTTTAAGGTTTTATTGGAATTTTATTTAAGTTTCCACATGTCTTCCATCATTAGCAACACAAAGGATAATACGATTTTGCAGTTGACGGAAAACATTTGCCAACTGATTTACAGTAATGCCTGAAATCACATTAGTTATTTTAGCTATACTTAAAACTAGTTACATTAAACTTTATAACATTTTTTACAGATTATTTCTATCGCAAATACAAATAAAGTTACATTTTTTTTTAAAGTGCACACGAACTTTATGGACACCATGTGTGTATATATATATATATATATATATATATATATATATATATATGGTTGCTGCACAGCTTCCCGTCTGATCTATCCCCTCTACATGTCTGGTTTGAACAGAGAGATATTCATCCTTGCGTTATCAATTTTTGGTAAGTAGACATTGCAGAGCCCAAACCACACCCTTTAACTTCAAGGCTCGTTACTGTCACGAACGCCAGGTCGGTGATTTGGCCGCGGTGGGAGTACCATTGTACTTTCTTCACATATTTTTATAGTCATGTCACTAAAGATTTCCATTGGCGGGGGAGGGGGGGGGCTAAAAGTATATATAGTAACTGTGGGGGTCAAGGTGTTAACAGTACTTTTGACACACCGCTTTTTGGCGGGTATGAACTTTGAACATTACCAATAATTTCTTTTTGGTACTCATGCATAAATTTAGCACTCTCAAAAGTAACCTCTTTCTCACTGACCAATCCTCTAACCCTAAATCTATCGCTCACGCACGTCACGTAAACTTTAACTAGGGAAAATGGAACCGCAGTTCTCAGCATGTTTGTTGTTGCTGCTGGGGTTTACATTTTGGAATGAAGACTTTTGTACATCCTGGATTGATTGCTAACCAAAAGTGAAGAGCCCAGTCTGACCTACTATGCCTCTACTTCTATCCGGGTCTACATTCTAAGAACGTGATTAAAAATAGGGAATGTGCATCATTCTTGCAAAAGGAAAAGTTCTTAGTTCCCTGTTATCACCTGAAAGTCCTGAAAACAATTTGAATTAAGTCAAGAAAACCGTCCATGGTGTGATCTGTCTCGAGATATACCCTTATTCCTGTTTCTCTTTCGGTGGGAAGAATATTTTATTTCTAGAATATCTAGAGATCACAGGATAACCGCTTAGATCCTTTCATAGTGTTCTTCTCTTTTCATTTGTCTCGTAATGCCAACATCTAGAGCTGAGTTTTCGTTTTGTCTCTTTTAAATA
Organism: Acanthosepion esculentum; assembly: GCA_964036315.1. Lineage (NCBI taxonomy): Eukaryota > Metazoa > Mollusca > Cephalopoda > Sepiida > Sepiidae > Acanthosepion > Acanthosepion esculentum. Next base: position 16,683,318 of record OZ038492.1, on the reverse strand, counting down.
TATTTTTTTCATTTGTCTTATCTAGAGATGAAGTTTTCCTGTTGTCTCTTTTAAATATCTCTCTTTTTATTTGTTTCGTATTGCAAAGACCTGGAGCCGAAGTTTTCCATTTTTCTCTTTTAAATATCTAAATTTTGTCTCGTATTGCCAACATCTAGAGCTGTCTCTTTTAAAGAGCTTTCGTTTCATTTGTCTTCTATTGCCAACATCTAGAGCCGAAGTTTTCTGCTTGTCTCTTTTAAAGGGCTTTCGTTTCATTTGTCTTGTATTGCCAACATCTAGAGCCGAAGATTTCCTCATGTCTCTTTTAATGATCTTTCGTTTCATTCGTCTTGTATTGCCAACATCTAGAGCCGAAGATTTCCTCTTGTCTCTTATAAAGATCTTTAGTTTCGTTTGTCTTGTATTGCCAACATCTAGAGCCGAAGTTTTCCTCATGTCTCTTTTAAAGATCTTTCGTTTCATTTGTCTTGTATTGCCAACATCTAGAGCCGAAGTTTTCCTCTTGTCTCTTTTAAAGATCTTTCAATTCATTTGTCTTGTATTGCCAACATCTAGAGCCGAAGTTTTCCTCTTGTCTCTTTAAAGATCTCTCCATTTTCATTTCCGTCTCGAATTGCCAACATCTCTCTTTTCATTAGTCTCCCATTTCCACCATATAGAGATGTTCTTCCTCTTGTCTCATTTAAATATCTCACTTTTTCTCGTATTTCCAAAATAAAGGGATGGCACACAATAGACAAACATTGCTAAAAGCTACAAAGTATAGGAACTTGTGGAGAACCATGAATGTCAGCATTCAGATGGGAGATGTCACATAAAATGAGTGGTTCATAGTGCTGTGATAAAAAGCAACAATAGTAAGACGGAATAAAAATAGTAATAAAATAATAGTAATAATGAAGAGTGTATAGAGCCAGAGTGTTGGGATAAAAAGCAACAATAGGAAGATTGAATAAAACAAGTATTAAAATATGAGTAATCATGAAGAGTGTTATAGCGCCAGAATGTTGGGATAAAAAGCAACAATAATAACATGGAATAAAACTAGTAATAAAATAACAGTAATAATGAAGAGCGTATAGAGCCAGAGTGTTGCAAAAAAAAGCAAAAATAATAAGATGGAATAAAACTAGTAATAAAAAAATAGTAACAATAAAGAGTCTATAGAGCCAGAATGTTTGGATAAAAAGCAACAATAATAAGATGGAATAAAACAAGTAATAAAATAATAGTAATAATGAAGAGTCTATAGAGCCAGAATGTTTGGATAAAAAGCAACAATAATAAGATGGAATAAAACAAGTAATAAAATAATAGTAATAATGAAGAGTGTATAGAGCCAGAATGTTGGGATAAAAAGCAACAATAATAAGATGGAATAAAAAGTAATAAAATAATAGTAATAATGAAGAGTGTATAGAGCCAGAGTGTTGGGATAAAAAGCAACAATAATAAGATGGAATAAATCTAGTTATAAAATAATAGTAATAATGAACAGTGTATAGGTCCAGAGTGTTGGGAGAAAAAGCAGCAATAATTAGATGGAATAAAAATCGTAATAAAATAGTAGAAATAATGAAGAGTGTATAGAGCCAGAGAGTTGGGATAAAAAGCAACAATAATTAGATGGAATAAAACTAGTAATAAAATAGTTTTAATAATGAAGAGTGTATAGAGCCAGAGTGGTGGGAGAAAAAGCAACAACAATGAAATGGAATAAATCTTGTAATAAAATAATAGTAATAATGAAGAATGTATAGAGCCAGCTTGCTGGGATAAAAAGCAACAATAATTAGATGGAATAAAACTAGTAATAAAATAAGAGTATTAATGAAGAGTGTATAGAGCCTGAGTGTTGGGATAAAAATCAACAATAATGGGATGGAATAAAACTAGTAATAAAATAATTGTAATAATGAAGAGTGTATAGAGCCAGAGTGTTGGGAGAAAAAGCAACAATAATAAGATGGATAAATCTTGTAATAAAATAATAGTAATAATGAAGAATGTATAGAGCCAGCTTGCTGGGATAAAAAGCAACAATAATAAGCTGGAATAAAACTAGTAATAAAATAATAGTAATAATGAAGAGTGTATAGAGCCAGAGTGTTGGGATAAAAAGCAACAATAATAAGATGGAATAAAACTAGTTATTAAATAATAGTAATAATGAAGAGTGTACAGAGCCACAGTGTTGTGATAAAAAGCAACAATGATAAGATTGTAGAATTCCATTTATAAATCTATTATAGTAAAAATGCTGTCCCCAGGAAAGATTAAAAAAATAAATTGCGTAGATGTGTTTGCCTATATTTCACGTTGTATATCCGAGGAAAAACCCGGTCAGCCCGACCTGAGTGTTAGTGGCGTCGAGCTTCCTCTGCTCGAACCGCTTTGAAAATGTCAGCCGATCCGACAGTTACAATTTATTGCCTCGTGCTATCGTTAGACTGACATGTGTAAGATTGAAAGTTTTACACAAAAAAAAAGAAAAAAAAAAGAAAAAAAAAAAGAAATAATTTCCATCTATGCTCCGGGCGAGAGAATCAAATGTTTGTTTATTTACTAGTTTCATTAGTTTACTACCTGTAACTTCCAGCCGAATTATTCTCCAGCCTTCCTTAGATGTTACAATCTATAATGTTTTCTAATTTCTGCTACTTCCACGGAGCCGAATCCCGCGCATTTTCCCCGTATTCCAAATGTAAGCAGAAAGTTTCATTCAGAAATGGTACTTTCTGGAACGGACTCCCGCTTGGATCCTTTCTCAGACACTACATTATTGCAGAAAAGTCAAGGGTTAGTCGTCATATAACACACCTCGTTGATCATAATCGTTTTAACTAAACGTCGACATTGACTGGTTCTCAAGCATTATATTATAGGCACTTTAGCAAGAATAGTGGGCGAATAGATATTTCGGGGAACAGTGTCCCACATGTGTGTTTTCCTGCGCACTAAAATCTTAAGCCTTCAAGTCAAGGGTCATTTGTTATCTATCCTGAATTTGAGTATATAAAAAATAAAGGTTGCTTCTCTTTTCTGCCAGAAGAAATGGTGAACAAAAGAAAAGCTGGTTAATATACAGACCGGTTTGTCGCATTTCCTGCAAAATAAGCCCCACAATACACTTTTCTTCAAACAATACAATGCAGGAAATTCTGAAGCTATATTTTTTTAAAGTCATCTCACCTCAAGCAAGGCAATAAAGAGACCGAGACGCAAGGGTAAGTAAGTGTGAGAGAATATGAGAAAGAGAAAACAGTATTAAAGTAAGAAAACAAGAATTAGGAAGGCAGAAGATCATTTAAATCTTTGAAGAACAAATTTGACCGGAAAGCAAGAAGCCGGAAGTGAGTTCCATAAACGAGGAGTGTGTGTGAGAGAAAAATTGTTAGCATAGAACTTATGGTTAAATCAAGTAATTCCAACTTTAAAATGATGAGACCTAGCTGCACTTGAATTCATAAAGTCGAGGTAACAAAGTGTAAAAAAATGCGATGAAAGTCTTTATAGATAAGAGACGGGGAAACCCCACATTGTGGTGGTGGGAAAGTGACTGAAGTCGAGGTGACAGGTTAAACATCTTTCCAAGGAAATTGGTCTTGATATATAAAAATCACACACACACACACACATATATATATATATATATATTTTAGAATTGGACATAGACCGACAATTTATTTAAAGACATTTATATATTATGTTTAAATACTTGTATCTATAAAAAGAACGTTAAACATAATATATAAATGTCTTTATATATATATATATATATATACAGGCTGTCCATAAAGTTCGTGTGCACTTTAAAAAATTTATAACTTTATTTGTATTTGCGATAGAAATAATTTGTAAAAAGCATTAGAAAGAAGTAAATCTATATTTTATAAGATTTTATTGAAATTTTATTTAAGTTTCCACATGTCCTCCATCATTAGCAATACAAAGGGTAATACGATTTTGCAGTTGACGGAAAACATTTGCCAACTGATTTACAGTAATGCCTGAAATCACATTAGCTATTTTAGCTATACTTAAAACTAGGTACATTAAACTTTATAACATTTTTTACAGATTATTTCTATCGCAAATACAAATAAAGTTGTACTTTTTTAAAAATGCACACGAACTTTATGGACACCCTGTATATATCCAATTGATTTACAGTAATGCCTGAAATCACATTAGTTATTTTAGCTATACTTAAAACTAGGTACATTAAACTTTATAACATTTTTTACAGATTATTTCTATCGCAAATACAAATAAAGTTATACTTTTTTAAAAATGCACACGAACTTTATGGACACCCTGTATATATGCCGGTATGACTCTTCTGGCCAGGTAACACAGCCGCTAGCAGCAATGACCTCTGGCAGAGTAGAGACATATTAGCTAATTTTAGTGATGGTATGCATATTGGTCTGCAGCTACAACATCTGATGGTATCTAGTGTGCACAATATAATGCGTTGAATGGTCGGTTATGCAACGCCAGTGTTGGCGTGGGATGTAAACTGATGCAACACTGACCTTCGTTTGGATGCCCTATCGGTGAGGCCAAGTACACGAAGACTGAATCCTCCTGAACAGGGCTAAGAAACCAAAATGCCACCAGAAGAAAGCCAACTTCCAGGTGGATGTTTGCAAACCCAAATATAAATCCAACAATGCATATTATAGACTCAAGTATAAACCTATAGACTCAAATATACAACTGGTTAACTTACCTATAAATTCAAGAATAACCACGATTATTTTTTTACATACAGACACAAATATCAGGCCGACCAATATTTACTTGATTCAAGTAACCCGACCAACGTTAATCTGCAGGCAAAAAAAATGAAAAGCAAACAAATATTTTTCTACATTAAAATATTTTCCTACATTAAAAATTTCCTACATTAAAATATTTTCCTACATTAAATTACTCAACAAGGATTTATTTTTTCTCTAAAATCACTCAATTCAGCGTAACGATCGTAGGGATGTTTACTTTCTTAGCCAGGCGTTGGCAGTCGCAATATTTCAACAGCTATGGGCACCTGTAGTCTTCGCGTTTTGCTAATGTCTCTCCGGCTATTTACATTTTGCTTGGGGGTGGACGGCCTTATTTTTGCAAACACAAAAATCCTGACAGCAATCGGTGACTGACATCACTGTATATTTACTTATTACGTCAAACAACGTCATCCAGCTGAGACCATTTCTACAGGTAGAGGTGGGTGAATCCATCTCGTGAACTGCTGTATCTAATTTTCTGCAACTGTCTATCCATCTCAATCTAGTCACGTCTATGTCTGTCTTTTCATATCTATCTATCTATCTATCTATCTATCTATCTATCTATTGCCCTGGCTTAATTATGTATCTATCGATTTATGATACTTTGTCAATCTATCTCTGTTGCTATTTGTCAACCTGTCTTGGGATTTTTCAACCATTTCAGCTTTCGCTGTTTGTTTTTTCATTTCTCGCAGTTCGTTCACACCATTGTTTCATTTTGTTTATCTATCTCAGTTTGTATATATATATATATATATATATATATATATATATATATATATATAGATATAGATATAGATATAGATATATAAAGAAAGAACGGTAAGATATATAATCCAGTGTTCTTTTAGATATTTTTTATTTATATTTTTACAAAACAGTGCTCAATGTAAATTCACAGAACATAAATATTATAAATTAACTGATTTAAAATATGGTTTCTTCGTTACACAGTAATAACCATGTTTCAAAAACTGAAGCCAAAAACTTCAAATTTAATTTTATAATTAAATTAAAAGTATTAGTTCCGTTTTATCTTCGAGCGAATATTGAAATAACTTATTTTAAAATTTACTGAGTTTTAAATGCACATATAAATTTCTAATAATTTCCTGTTTCCAAGGATACAGAGAAATCCAATCATTCAGACAGGGGCGGTAGCGTGTTCATTTTTATTAACTATTGTTGTATCAATTATGAGTTACGTTCGAAAAAGAGGTTAAGTTTAGGGAGGGTAGGGTGTATTTTTCAACGAATTCTGAAATCCATTAAATGCATGTCGTCTGGATTTTTTTTATTAACGGCAAAAAGTTTTTTCGGGATTTTTTTCGTACTTGTATACTTAAAGATTCTTTTTAGGTGTGTTTGGGTTAGAATACGTTTTATTTAACTACAATTTAAAAATATTTTTACTCTTAATTACTAATAGACTATATTTCTTTTTAAATCAAGTAAATGTAATAGGATTACTTAAACTATTTAAAATTATTTTTTCATATCAAATATAAGTATGTATATTACCAGCTCCCATTTTTTAATTTGGTTTTTAAATATAATTTAAGGAACGTTTTTGACAATGACGGCAAAAAAATAGCTATCTCATTTCTCTGATTCAGTAAATTTTTATTTTTTATAAACTTAGTAATATATAGATTCTCATGTATGGACAAAGGACATGGGTCATTTAGTGACCTACATATTCTAGCTTTTCTTATTAATTTCCATTTTAGTGTAGGTGCTTTATTATATATATATATATATATATATATATATATATATATATATATATATATATATATATATATGTATATATACTGATCCCTTTGAAACGTATTTGATGCAAACCTTGATTGATATGACATCTATATTGTCTCATTTGGAACTTGCTGATGTGACCTCCATCTTCTGGATTTCTCCTCTTATATTTTGAACAGGATTAATTCCCTTGTTCAAATTTAATTTTAATTTAAATCAAAGAGAAAAAAAACTTTAGTGGGACGTCCGTGTGTATAATTCTAATGTGTTTGTTTATCATAATTATAGTTGGTTTATGCGTGATTTTATTGATAATGTGTGCGTGTGTACGCGTGTGTGCATTTGTGCTTCTCGCGGGCAATTTTATTTCTGTCTGGCGGTATCCATACGTTGAATGGCGATGTTTTGCGTAAGACTGAAATAAGTTTAGGTCACACCGGTTTAACAAATGATACTCTAATAAAAAAAGAACATAATTTGTTAAGTAGAAAATACTTCGAAGGAATACTGATAAATATTTACTCCTAAATAAACACGCGCCACACACACTTTATAATTTACACTATTTACATTGTTAGAAATATTGTCCTCATCATTATTGTCATATTCACGATGTTTCGACTGTTGTACGCTCCGGGCTTCTGTAGGTGATACACGAAGTGTAAATAGTTACAATATCTCATCTCAGGAATATAGACAGACATTTTATTATGCCGCTAACTTTTATAAAATTTATACTTAAAGAATCTAAGACCGGCTTACTTACAACCACAACCGGATTAACCTAAATTATATTTAACTTCTCCCAATATAATTGTGAAAAGTCACTCGAGGTAGGGTTCTCTGAATGTTTTGTGTGATTTGAATTTAAGAGGGAGTAGTAGGAAGTGAAGATTATGAGGATAAGCAGGATATATAACGATTGGGTCTTGGGGATGTTAGGCTTGTGGAATTCAGAGAAGCATCCACGTAGGAGCATATTCCTTAAAGTAGCAGTTGTTAGGGAAAAACACTGACTGATTGATTTGGAATACTGGGGAAATAAGAGTGATTCGGCTCCGTGGAAGCAGCAGGTATGTCTTTAATTCTTCTTCTAGAATGACTGTAATCCAAAATCTAGTTTCTTCCTTGTTATTTAACCTGTAGCTGGGGGAGAGAAATTGAGTCATCTTTTTTCCAAAGTGCAAACCGTGATAGTGTTGAAAAACGTTTCATTTATTCTGCTTACCAAAGGTTTTATGAAGATCTTGAACTGGTTGATATATAAATATATATCAGCCAGTTCAAGATCTCCGTCGGATTTTGCTATTGATTTGTTTTCTCCGGCTTATCAACACGTCGCAGGTTATTTTTGCCAGAAAAAAATATTTTTAGATTGAAAAAAACTTTTTTGAGATAATAATGATTTACTGATACAAGTTTTACTAATTAACCCATAGCTAGAAGAGAAGAGGTGGATTCATACCTTTCACTAAGGTATCTGCGATTAAGTGAATATAATGAACCCAACGGGAATTAGAACTCGGTTATCCGATTAACAATTCCGAGTCATTATCCATTATATCACCCGCACATGCAAGCGGTCACCCATTTAGGTCCTGCCAGGTTTGACGTTGCTTACGTTCGATGATCATACAGGAACAGGAAATCACTATAAGAAAAGGCCTTTTTTTAAATCTTCTATGGTGCAGGAAGCCATATCAAAGAATTTTTAATCGCGTCCACCCGAAATAAATGGAGCTTTCATCGAAGTCGCCAACACTTTTCATTCTTTACAGATCAATCTGTAGTATCTGTTCTTATCTGCTTAATCTGATTCTCTCTCTCACTTCTATATTACCTTCTTTCTTTCTTTCTTTTCTTATCTTTCCACTTGATTAAATCGCGGAATAGTTCATTATTTATGAGGTATTGACAGGACGTAATGGCCGTGCTAAATAACGGAGGGTTAGACAAGCACAGTTACAATAGGATACTAATGATGTCGCTGATGGCTTCTGATCCTAACTGATTAAAGGGTGGTAACACCGACGTATTTGTCTATTGCTAAGTCTGTTGCTAGGTAAGTTGATTCACTGTCGTATTAAACAAAATAATTCTATCATTCGTCCATGTTTTGAATATTGCTGCCACATCTGGTCTGATGATCCTGCTATATATTTAAAGACTCTTGATAAAATCCAAAGAAAATTCTACAATGACTTGGCATCTCGGTTTCAGTTCCTTTCCCACGTAGCCTTTTCTATAAATACTTTCATGATAATTGTTCTGGTGGGCTTTACTCAATGGTACACCCAGACTTTATGCATTTAAGCGCAGTACTGGATTGACGGCAAGGTCTCATCAATTTACAATTGAAATGTTTAGATGCTTAGAGTTTCTTCTCTCGAAATTCTTAATTGCGGAACTCTCTTCCCGTTCCATGTTTTTTCCAGTCATCTTTCGTTATCTACTGTTTTCATGATTCATCTTCTTTCATTGTTTTCGGATACAATGAACTGGCTAATATATATTTATATATCAACCAGTTCGAGATCTTCATAAAACCTTTGGTAAGTAGAATAAATGAAACGTTTTTCAACACTATCATGGTTTGCACTTTGGAAAAAAGATGACTCAATTTATCTCCCCCCAGCTACAGGTTAAATAACAGGGAAGAAACTAGATTTTGGATTACAGTCTTTCTAAAATAAGAATTAAAGACATACCTGCTGCTTCCACGGAGCCGAATCACTCTTATTTCCCCAGTATTCCAAATCAATCAGTCAGTGTTTTTCCCTAACAACTGCTACTTTAAGGAATATGCTCCTGCGTGGATGCTTCTCTGAATTCCACAAGCCTAACATCCACAAGTGCGGATCGAACTCATCACTTAGTCGTAATTAATTTTTTGAGACAAGCTTGTTAACCATTACGCCACGTCGAAGTGGCCTGTAGTGATTTATTAAGCGTAGCTTAGATGTGTTACAAAACCGAAAGTACAGTGCGCTCAGTGAGGATCGAATTCACTACTCAGTCGTAATTAATCTAGCCAGATAAGCTTGCTAGACACGTCCCATCGAAAACCCTATAACAATAATAATAATAATTAATAATAATTTACGATATCATACACGCTAATAAATCTAAACCGATGTTACATAGACAACAAAAACATAAATAATAGGACACTCAGTGAGAAACAAATTCGCAAATTGGTTTGCAAGACTATCTTTGCAAACCAACACATTATTTTTGTTGCTCAAGATTTATGTTTTTGTTTGTTTGTTTGTGTTTTATGGCATATCAACCTCGTTGGGTTATTTAATGCCAATAACAGATATCCGTATCTTGATAGATAGCTTGTCATTCATACTTCGATATAAAGATATATATATATCGATATTTACACCTTGACAGTCAGATAGATAGCTCGATAATCACACTTCGACATATAGGTAGATATTCTGATATTCCGGCCTTAGAGGCTCTTGCAAATAATTTAGCAGATCTTAAAAATTCATCTGACACAGAGCCACTGATGTGGGTCACTCAGCGACGATCGAACTCACTGTGTTAGCAAACTGGTCCGTCAGACAACCTTGCTAAACATTGTGGCACATTAAATCTACTCTGCTTCGGTAAGTATCAATCTGGATCGAACTCAGTTATGTGCCATGCGTGATACACGCGTAGGCGATCATGTATCTTGATACGACGAGGCAGATTTTTTCCAGAAATAGGTTGCCATTTCTTTCTGCGGTAGAGAGACTGGTAGACCAGTTGCCAACCAAGGCTATAGCACACGGTCTATCCTGCTATTACTAGTAAACAGAAGAGGATTCATACCTTTTCCCAAGGTTTCCTTTCAGCATGTAATGGATTCGACTGGAATTCGAACTCGGCTCTCCGATTCCTCAATCCGCGCCGCAGTGTAAGATCGAACTAGCGAGTCAATATTATTCAACGTGTTTATTAATCATCGCGCCCAACTAATCGGCAAGAGGATTGGTAAAGAGGACTGGGACGGGATAGTATGACAAATGATTTATTGACCGATCCCAGAGAAATACTACACGAAGACGCGCGGATACACAGGTGCATGTATGCGGACTGGCTTGTGGCAGAGATAGTTGTGTATTTTATGTGGGAGTAAATAGTCGCCAACAGATCCAGGATTTTGAATGCTGCCGCTAATACAATTTTTCTCCGTCCATAATATCAAAATGTCCTAACCTCGAATCTGAATAAGCTATGTTTAAAACGTGCATATATATATATATTTTAAGCGTTTCACCCCGAAGCAAGGCGGAAAGCCACTAGCACTCAAGGGGTTACAGAGAATTAGAGTGAGTCCAAATAGGAGTGATAGAGGAAAGGATGAAGAGAAGGATAGGGGATAGATCAAGGCAACTGGAGACGTCGATTGACTTTACATTTGAATAGTTGGAGATTATAGCTATCAGGGAAACAGGAAAAGTGGAGGGAGTTCCACAGGCGAGAGGTGCGAGACATGAAGCTATTGGAGTAGAAGAAACGGCTACATTTAACAGTTTTGACGACAATGAAAGGTTGTGAGCAAGATGCCATCCTAGTAGAACGCTTAAATTCATAAAGTTTTGGAACCAGCGAAAGCAGCTCCTCGGAGCAGTTACCATGAAAGTATTTGTAAAAAAGACAGAGGGAGGCGACTATACATATATATATATATATATATATATATATATATATATATATATATATATATATAGAGAGAGAGAGAGAGAGAGAGAGAGAGAGACAGACAGACAGACAGACAGACAGAGACAGACAGAGAGAGACAGAGACAGAGTGACAGAGACAGAGAGAGAGAGTGACAGAGAGAGAGATAGATAGAGAGAGAGACACAGAGAGAAAGAGGACACGATGGGTAAATTGTTGCCATATTATAATTTTAATTTCGCGCGTGATCGTCGTATGTTTTCGATTTTGACGACTGCACAGTATAGTAAGGTAGCTGGGAATCTATCTGTGAGAAAAAGACCACCATTCGCTCCGCCAGAAATTTGGAAACGGCATGAGTATTTGGGTCTCAATCAGAGGAGAGTGCAGAAAAGGGTTGGTGAGTCTAATGGTGATTACGAATGTATTTGGAGTGTTCACTAGTGAGGGTGACGTTATGCACCCCATTCTTCTTCCCACAGGGTCTCAGTCTCAACAAGGAGGCCTACATCAAATACCTTGAGGGGGTAGTGCTTCCCCGGGTCAAGAGGAGGCCTGCTGGAAGACAACATGTCTGACAAGAGGACTCTACACCATGCCACACAAGCATGAGAACACAGTCCTCGTTGTCAGTCAATTTCTGTGACCACATCACTTCTTACATCTGGCTGCCTACCTCTCCGGACTACAGCCCCCTTGATTATTATTTGTGGGGAACAGTTGAGCATGAGACCAACAAAACTCCTTGTAACACCAAAGATGAACTGAGGGCAAGGATTATGGCAGCATTCATCAACTTAAGTAAAGAGACAGTCCAGATAGTTGCAGGAAGTTCCTAAGTCGTCTGGAGGTCATGGTTGAAGCCAATGGTGATTTTATTGAATAAATTTATCTTTAGTATTTCAAGATGTTTTTGTGCAATTCATGGTAAATATATCTGTTAAAATGAGATGTCCATGTTATTTAATTTTTGTGTAATTTAGACGACATTTTACCCATCTCTCTCTCCCTCTCTCTCTCTCTATATATATATATGAAGAAATAACCACGACATCCTACAGACGTACACATAAGCACACGTAAAAGTGTACAGGCACACACGCATACAAAGAAGACAAATATATTTGATTCGACGCTCTGTTTATTTATTAAACAGTATATTTATAAAATTGCAATATACATATACATATATAAGTATGAGTTGATGAATCGGAGCCAAGGTCGAATGCCATTCGAATCCACTACATTCACTTACGTGATAATACCCTTGGGAAAAAAGGTATTAATCCGCCTCTTCTCGCTTCATCTATGGGTAAAAAGCAGGACAGACTGGGTTCTATAGCCGTGGATGGCAATGGTCTAAAAGAAAGAATACTCTGAATTCAAAACCTGCGGAGTGTCGTTTGGGGACCTTGTGGTACGTAGAGAACCGGATCTTTGTATTCGGGCCTTCAAAAAGTGTGGTTGATTCTGCACAAAGCCATCACCACTAAAATCAAATCATATGTGCAGGTGTCTAGGTTGTCGGTTCCTAGGAACTGAGCTGCATGACCCTCATCTGTCATACTCTCATACGGGAAAGTCCACCATATATATATATATATATATATATATATATATATATATATATATATATATATATATATATATATATATATATTAATAAATATACATATACCTACGTTCGAAGTGCAACTTAAAGTTTCGTGGTTTCTCATCAGGCACGAATGATTACTTTTGATTTATAAAAAAATACTAGGTCTCATGGAGGGAACGTTAAATTAAACGTAGATTCAAAGCTCAAGACTTAATATAATATCGGGGAATGTAGAGTGTAGGTAGGGGCTATTTAAAAGAAAAAAGGACTCAAGCTTAAAGTTTAAAAGAGGAACGCAGTATTAATAGACGTTAAAATGGTTAAAGGGGAGTAATCAATATGTAACCTGAAATATGGGAAGGGCATTAAATTCGGCCTTGTGCCACATTTGACCGTGTGGGGCGGTTGGTAGATATCCTGCAATTAGAGATTCGTCGCCATCTGTGCTGGTCAAACTCTCTGCCTCCGAGGATGTCCAGACGAGGCTATGTCAGTGTGCAGTCTCGTCTCGGGAAACAGCTACTCGACCCCGTTCTATACGGGGTCTACGGGGAAATTTTGGCTGAGCCTACGGGCTCGGAAACCCAACATTAAATTCGGTCTTGTGCCACATCTGACTGCGTGGGGGCGGTTGGTAGATATCCTGCAGTTGGAGATTCATTGTGTAATTCACTTAACTCACTTCTAGTAGCTGACTACTTATTCTATGTGCCGCTGGTGAATCTTATATGTGTTGTTCTTGTCCTAAATATTATCGTGCATTACCAACCTTTGTTTGATTATTCTATTCAGTAACTTTCCCTAGGTTAACACATTAATATTTTTTAAGATGAACCTTGTTTTAAGCTAACACAGGTTGCATCGGTCGCCGCAGTCGGAAAGGGGTGTAGTTTTGGCAACGAAATTCTAATTTACTACCGGTGTATAGCCATCTGTTTTGATATCCCAGTAAAATTTTGAGAGTGCCGTGGCATTTGCATATTGCTTATTGTTAAGAGTCATTTTAAGGTGATAAAATCTTGATTTCCAGTTATTGGCTGTGGAGCCGAAATACAATTTTGTTTCCCCATTATGTTTAATGCTAGTCTTGTAGATTGAGCTTTTGTACATACATTTATGTTTCATCATGCCCTTTCGACAATTACTCTTTTTTCTCTCTTAATATTGCTATTGAAGTTCCTGAAGTATTTGTTTAAAATTACATTATTTTGATATCCCATATATTGCACAAGTTTTCTAGTACTGCCAGAAATTTTTTCACTTTCATTTAAAATTAGATTTAAATTTAAACAAAGGAATGTCTCCTATCCAAAATGTAGAAGTTGAAAGCTAGAAGATGGAGGTCTAATCGGCAAGACCAGTTTGATCAAAGTGTGACCGGCCCGGGGTCACAAACTCCCACTGAAATTTGTTTTCCTTTTGATTTAAATTTGAACAATGAAACTTTGAACCAGCGAATTACTCGTATCCAAAATATAGAAGGAAAAATTCAGAAGATGGAGGTCACATAGGCAAGATCAAATTGAGACAATATGGACGTCAAGTTGATCAAGAAATCACTAATTAGTGGGTTAGTGCCTTACAATACATATTTGTTGCGACAATTCAGCTGTCGTATGAATGTTGAAATTTTCTCATCAAATCATTCAATCAAGTATTACATCAAATACATATCAAAGGGGTCAGATCAAGCTGTTTTTGTACAACTCCACAATTGAATTTTTTTCACTTTGATTTAAATCAAATTAAAATTTGAACCAGAGAAATACTCGTATCCAAAATATAGAAGGAGAAAGCCAGAAGATAGAGGTCACATCGACAAGATGATTGAGTAATATTGAAATGCATCATTTTACTCCACAATTTATAACAATCATTTTCTGTCAAAAATGTGTGACACGCAGCATGGTGCGGGTAATTCAGCTAGTATATATATATTTATAACACAAAATAAATTTGAGAAGGCTGGAAAAATAATTGTGCCAAAACGGACATATAGAAAAGTGCTCAATACAGTGCTTAGAAAATGACCATGCAGTGCAAGGCAATATAAAAAAAAGCAAAACACTATATCCTACCAAATTACCTTTCTTTCGACCGTGAGTTCTCGTCAGGTGGTTACGTAACTTGTCGAAACCTCACCGACGAAACCATGGTAGTGAGTGCGATAAGATATAGTATTTTACGTTTATA
>OZ038492.1:16625797-16660797 GCA_964036315.1 Acanthosepion esculentum | reverse complement strand
ATATTTAATGAAGCTTGCATGAAAGAAGAATTGCTACCTAAATACACAATATATATATATATATATATATATATATATATATATATATCAATAATAATAATAAATATAGATTTTTCCTCACCGGGAGCACAATGTAATCGCCAGGGGCTGATTGAAAACACCAACCAATATTCACAAGAACCTGACGATTGTGCTGCGCATGAAACTCAGAGTCATGGTACCGGTGAGGATAAAAGAATATTTATCATTGATACAAATTATAATTCTGTTAATATACATCAAGTACTATTTCATTAGAATCAACACTCAATATTCGTTAATTTATATATATATATATATATATATATATATATATATATATATATAAATTTATTTGTTTAAATGTTATTTTAATGGATACTCATATTTGAGTACGTACCTATGCTAGTAAGACTTAATGAAGTGGTAGTGTATATGAAAATAATATGTACCAATAATATATAATAATATAATATATTATAATATATATATATATATATATATATATATATATATATATATATATAAAGTGAACATAGATGTCAACACTTAGATGTGACAGTCTGTTTCATGCTAGATGCAATCGGTGGCCTGACGTTTGCATCTAGCATGAAACAGACTGTCGCCTCTAAGTGTTGACTTCTATGTTCACTTTTATATTTACACACGCTCTATCTCTGATATTGAGCACTTTATCCCATAAATATAGCACAACTTAAGACTATATTTCTTCATATATATATATATATATATATATATATGATATGTACGTACCAACAGGGCCGGTGCGTTCTAACCACGAAAACCGGACAGCAGGGTGCAGTCAGATTGAAGATGTCCGGTCAGTCCTCTGTGATCCCCGCTCTCATATCAACATTTGTTGTTTCTACCTGCTTTTATATACGTTACAAATTAAACTAAGCACAACTGACTATTAATAATTCTCGCGGATTTTAACGTCATTCTGCGATCTTTTCCTTTGTTTCGTGAAGTCTGGAAAAAGTTATATAAAATTCACCAATTTTTTTTATACATAATTTTGAATGTGTTAACATTCATCAAGTTTTTCACAAGAAATATCTCAAGTCGATGTCAAAAATTGCTGCAAAACATTTTTGATTTATTTAAGATGGTATCGTCTATTATGACACATCTCTAATTTGTATTTTGATACATTGTATTTATTTTCAAGTTTTCTAGCTGAATCGTTCACTTATATTGCATATGCTCCTCTATTGTACATAATTAGGTTACAATAAATTCGAGATGTATTAGAGTGGGGACCCCCGTATCATAGCTTCAGTGGAGTTCCACTTGTACATTGCCCCTGCGTACCAATAATATATATATACGATCTTATGTCAATTATACATATAATAATAAAATAATAATAATAATAATAACAATAATAATAATAATAATAAAGACCACAAACAAAATAAGTGCCTCCTTATTGATATGGCAGTCCCTGCAGACTGCAATGTATCTTTGAAGATATTCGAAAAACTGTCAAAATACAAGGACCTTGAAATAGAAATCTTAAAAATGTGGCACATGGGAACATCAACAATTCCTGTTGTAGTTGGAGCCCTTGGACTGGTTGGAAAAGATTCCAGTAGACTAATTGAAGGGATCCCTGGAAACCCATGCCTCAAAGAGATACAAAAAATTGTTCTGACAAGTACAGCCCACACTTTACGAAGGGCTTTATCTATGTAATTATTATTATTATTATTATTTTTTTTTTTTTTTGCAGTGGAAAGTGTCATGATGCCATTTCTAACCTTAGGTCCCTGGGCGGGACCGGGAAAGAAATGTGTAAACGCCAGATATCAAAGGAAATAAAAATAATAATAATATAAATAGTTATACTCGTTTGGAAAAATCTTAGGTATTTTGGCTTGTAATTGCACAAACCAATACCCAAGGAAAAATAAGGGATAAAAAAAGAAAGAACTAAGAACATGAAATTGAGGCGAAAACAATCGTCCAGAATCCAAGCTCAGAGTCCAAAGAAAAAAACCCTCCAAAACGAGTAAAGCAAAAGTAACTATGTAAAGTGCTCAATACACTAAGTAGAGCAAACCTAACTATGAACCTAAAAAGCCAGCTAAACCTACCTAGGTTTCACGTGCGCGGATCGTCAGGGTAAGCTGTCCCTATATATATATATATATATATATATATATATATATATATACGTACGTATGCCAATAGGGCAACAACAACATGAACAACAAATGTTTATTGTTTCATAAAACTCTCTTTCTTGTTACTTGTATCGAAGTTTCTGTCAGTCATGTAAACTGGTTATTATTCAGTAAAAGCCTCATTTTAAATTTCAGCTCATAACTTTGCCAGGCCCGGTCTTCATTTCGTGCTCGATATTTTTGGCTTTATGCCAAACAATGCTAAAATAACAAGAACTTGTCAGGCAATGAATTTAAAGTTCAAATAAAGAAGAAAGAGAAAGAGACAGAAAGAGACGAAGTCATTTTGGATGATATTCGTTAGACATCATAAAGTCTCATCATTCTTTTAGCCTGGAATTAAAACTATTAGCCCCCCACCCCCACAAAAAGATCTTTCAATTGAAGCGTATCAACTTTTTCTGGATGTTCAACGACCTCTTAAATCTTTCTTCTCTCTCCCTAAATTCGAATGATTCGAATCGTTTAAAACCCATGAATACATACCTGATATACATATCTATAAACACACACACACACACACATATATATATATACATATATAAATACACACATATATATATACACATATATATATAAATATATATATAAATATATATATATATATATATATATATATATATATATATATATATATATATATATATATATGTATACATATACAAGATTAGAAAGAAGTAAATCTATATTTTTCAAGGTTTTATTGAAATTTTATTTAAGTTTCCACATGTCCTCCATCCTTAGCAATACAAAGGGTAATACGATTTTGCAGTTCACGGAAAAAATTTTCCAACTGATTTACAGTAATATCTGAAATCACATTAGTTATTTTAGCTATACTTAAAACTAGGTACATTAAACTTTATAACATTTTTTATAGATTATTTCTATCGCAAATACAAATAAAGTTATAAATTTTTTAAAGTGCACACGAACTTTATGGACACTCTGTATACTGGTGTACAAGTTAACTTTTTATAGTGCGACCACTGTATTTTGTTTAGCATGAAGTTAACCCCCGCCACCAAAAAAAAATTACCTGTGGATAGTGCAACCAGTTACCGAAAATGCACGATTTTTAACCTCTTCAAAAATATTACCTATGTATAGTACGATCCTTTTATTTTTTGGGTAAAACTGATCATAAAAACTTGCCCCATAGTCGAAATATGTAAGCAAACGATCAGATACATGAGATAGACGGGGACCTTCAACCCTCAAAGAAAATGCCAGGGTTTCCAATTCAGGGAAGCAAGTAGGTTTTCCCTAGTTTGCAGATTGGTACAATACAGTTCTTTTTACCCAACAAAAAAAACAAAAAAAAAAAACAAGAATAAATGTTAACCAATATAGACATAATTAAGAGAAAAGACTAAAAAAAGCGTATGGAATTGTTATCAAGTCTGTACGAACCTTTGTTTCGGTTAGTCCGTCTGTGAATAGAGAGGAGAACTCGTAAATTCATGTCCGTCAGTAAGCGTTTGGTTTGGTTTATATTCTAACTGCTTTTGAACAGAGGCAAATAAAGAAAGAGAGGAGAGAGAAAGAGAGATAACGAGAGAGAATAAGCCAGAGAGAAAGAAGGAGGAGAGGCAATGGTGAAAGAAGAGGGTTTGTCGGAAGTGGGAAGAGAGAGAGAGAGTAGACATAGGAACAAATTTAACAAAGTTATAAAAGAAAAAAATCAACAGGTAATTCGAGGACGAAGATAGATTGGAAAGGGAGAGAGAGAAAGACACCAGAAAGAGAGAGAGAGATAGAGTTTGAGAGAGAGAGAGAGAGAAACGGAGAGAGAAGGTGAGAGAGAGAGAACGTTAGAGTGAATGAGAAAAACAAGGAGAGAGAAAAAAGAGGGAGAGAGCGGTGACGAAAAACGTGTTTGTTGTGCGTGGACACGTTTGTAAATTCATGCGAACTTACATTTTGGAAAATGATTTGAAGGAAAAAGCGGATATAATTTTAAATGGAAGAGAAAAAGATTGCCTTTTGCGAACGTAGAAGAAGAAGATATACAGAAAGAAAAAAAAGGAAAGAAAGAAAGATAATAAAGAAAGAGAAAGAGAAAGAAAGAAAAATAGAAATAAAGAACAAAAGAAAAAGTAAGAAAGAAAAAGAAAGAAAAGGAAAGAGAGAAAGATAATAAAGAAAGAGAAAGAGAAAGAAAGAAAAATAGAAATAAAGAACGAAAGAAAAAGAAAGAAAGAAAGAAAAATAGAAATAAAGAACGAAAGAAAAAGAAAGAAAGAAAGATAATAAAGAAAAAGAAAGAGAAAGAAAGAAAAATAGAAATAAAGAACGAAAGATAAAGAAAGAAAAATAGAAATAAAGAACGAAAGAAAACGAAAGAAAGAAAGAAAGAAAAAGAAAGAAAGAAAAATAGAAATAAAGAACGAAAGAAAAAGAAAGAAAGATAATAAAGAAAGAGAAAGAGAAAGAAACAAAAATAGAAATAAAGAACGAAAGAAAAAGAAAGAAAGAAAGAAAGAGATAAATGTGGTTTAGATGGTGCATTTTTGTCTGTTTGAATGGAGTAAAAAAAAGTGAGCGGGCGGGGCTTTTGATGGGCGTGCGCGTGTGTTTGTGTGTGATAGGAAGGAAAACAGAAGGAAAAAAAAAAGGTCGAGGCCGACAGACGCACATGTTCTGCGCCGTGTCCAATAAACTGATTGTCGGTAGGTCAGTCTGTGTGCGCACGCCTGGTTTTGTGTATACGCGTGTATGTGCGTGCATGCCTGCGCGTGTGTGCGTGATCGCTTGCGTTGTTCTGTGCGCGTGCGTATTAGAGAGAAAGTGAGAGTTTGCGAGATAGATGAGGGTAAATAAAACGACAAAAAGAAAGAAAGAAAGAAAGAAAGTTAAGAATGAAGGAGAATAAAAAGTAACTAAATCAAATGCAGCTTGAAATGCAAAAGAGAGAAAGAAAAGGAGAAAACAATTCTCGCAGAGAAAGGAA
This sequence comes from Acanthosepion esculentum, assembly GCA_964036315.1. NCBI lineage: Eukaryota > Metazoa > Mollusca > Cephalopoda > Sepiida > Sepiidae > Acanthosepion > Acanthosepion esculentum. The sequence continues at coordinate 16,655,616 of OZ038492.1, read as the reverse complement.
AGGGGAAAGAGAAACAAACGAAAAGAATTAAGAAAATAAGGAAGAAAAATAGAGACAGATTAAATGAAGATATATTGAATACTGTGACATAAGAAAGGAGGAATAAAGAAAGAAAGGCAGAAAGAAAGAAAGAAAGCAAGAAAGAAATGTATATATAAAAAGAGAGTGGAAAATAAATTAGATTGAAGAGCCAGAGATAGAGAAAGGGAGAGAGAGAGAGAGAGAGAGAGAGAGAGAACAAATAAAGGAAAAAGAGAAAAGATGTAGAAGAAGCAGCGATTAAACACTGAGAAGGAAAGAAAGCAACAAATAGAGACAGAGAGATGGAAATAGAAAAAAAAAGAAAGGGAAGAGAGAGCGAGAGAGAGAGAGAGAGCGAGAGAGCAAGCGAGGAGAGAGAGAAACAGAAATTCAAAGATAATTAGAGAGGGGGAAATCAGGTATTTGTTATAATGAAGAGAGAAAAAAAAATAAATGTGTCCAATAATGGCGAAATGACAGACCAAGAAAATTTCCTAAAACATTTGGCCGTTGTGGTTTATCACCGACATTTGAGACGTGTTCTCATCGTGGACACATCGTGTGCGCATGCTCAGACTCTTACGCCACATATCTCCATTTACACACAGTCTCATTCATTCCAAAAGATTTAAGCGCACACAACAGACGAACCTGTCCATGACATCCACAAGGAAATAATTGTTTCTGGGATTCTGTGATGAAGTATTTTCATTATTCCATATATTTTTCTGACTGTTAACTTCATCTTTATTGCTTTTGGTCAATGAATTTTTCAGTCTTTCTCTATTGTCTAAAGTTCCAAAATGGAGTATTTTTCATATATATGTTTCTAACAGCCGTCTTCATTTTAATTGTTTTTAACACAAATGGTGTATTACTGCCATATCTAGGCTGGCGCTGTCCAGTACACACTTGTCTGTCTTGTTCAAAAGCAACTACGTTGTCTTGTGAGTGATGAATTATTTTTCTCTCTAAAAACCCTTTCACACGCTGCACTATCTCTATTTACATGGCAAGAGATCTGACGAACTATACCACTTTGCCGAAACAACAGCTGGGAAACGCCATACCACGAACACAAGGGTGAATCATCCCCATTTCCCTTTATATTCCGTTAGTAAGTAAGAAGTTCCACTCGGACAGCTTCTTACCAAGAACTGCTGCTTTGTGGAACAGACTCCCGGCAGGATGTTTTCCCAAACCCATCAATCATGACCTCTTCAATTTAATGGCGAACACATGAACTCCACTTCTTGCCTTTTCTTACGCTCCTACAACAACACACAGTACTTTTCTACCTTGAGTGGCTCGTGGGCCATTTATAGGGTGAACATTGCTAAAACGTTTATATGTTTTTCAGACTATCTATAATGCGAGAAGGCGCATACAAAGCATTTTCACTATTTAAAATATGTTTTTCTAACTGTTGATGTCATCTTGTTTTGTCGTCCTCGGTATAACGATAAACTACATCCAGCAGCAAGGCCTCAGACCTCTTATTTGCTGTTGTTCCTAGGTCCACCCTGACACGGAGTGCTAGCACCTATTAGGGTAGTACTGGGTAGGATGATAAACTACATCCGGCTGGTCGGGTGACTGGAGGTTTTGAGGAGCGTGGAACCACCTCTTAATTGCTGTTGTTCTCAGGCCCACCCTGATCTGGGGTGGTAGCAGAAGACAAAAATCAACAGTACATTTTTATTATAAAAGTAGCAACCATACCCAGCTGGTCGATCAGAAAAAAACGCCCAATTAGAATGGAGCAAAAATAGTTTAGATGTAACAGAGTCTATTTTCTTCAATTACTTTAAAGTACTGTCATTAAGAAATTTTTGAATTAATGCAATTACTGATATATGAGAAGTAGTTTGTATGTATTCAATTGAAGTTAGCCTAGGACATGAAGGAGTAAAACAGGCAACATGAAGACCCGCTTCAGGCCACAATCATTTTGGAGTTTTTGAAATTCAATTTGTCAGTGTGCTACCAGGGATGACATTTATAAGCAATTGTTAAGTTGGTTGAAAGATCAACGAAAAATAAGAAAGAAGCCAATAAAAATCTACGCAAGTTTTTACTAAATGTCTGTTAAACAATTAAGTTATTGTTGGCTACAATTGAGTGAAGTTTATAATAGATTGCTTGAAAATTGAGGGAGTTTTTAGTTTAAAATTTGCGTTGAAATCGATTTGTGTTGAAATCGATTTTTCGTTTTTTTGCGGTTTTTCGCTAAACGCAGTGACGTAGAAATAAAAATGAGGTATTGTTAAGCTCGTCATGATGTACGTAACCTACATACCGAGTTTGAACGAAATCGGAAGGAAAAAGTTAAATTTATCGATTTTGATTTTTTTAAATTATCGATTTTTTAGGCTAAGAACCTATCTCTTACATTGTACAAAGTATCTGCCGAGTTTGGTCAAAATAGGTTGGATGGATCTCGAGTGAAAAGGTATCACACAGACAAATGCAGGTTGGTACTTTCTTCAGCCTTCTTTCAGTGGAGACTGAGTCTGTTTTTAGAATATATTTAGGTATTTTTCTTATTTCTCCTCCTTTCTTTTTCATTTTATTCGTCCCAACATGAAGATAAGAGTTAGGCAGATCCGCGGAAATATAGGTCAATCACTATCATTTTTAATATGAATTGTAGAAAAAGCAAAATGGAAATATATCCTTTGAAGCTAGTTTACAAGCCCATCAGTTTAATTACGGTACTGTCTTCCGATACATGTAAAAACGTATTTTTTCGATATATACAGGATGAGATGGTTAAATTATCGCCATTTTATATTTTTAATTTGTTTTTTTTTAAGCATTCAACCCCAAGCAAGGCGGGAAGCCACTAGCACGCAAGGGGTTACAGAGTTGGTGCGAGAACAAAGAGGAGTGATAGAGGAAAGGATGAAGAGACGGTTAGGGGATAGATCAGGGCATCTGGAGACGTCGATTGACGTTACATTTGAATAGTTAGAGATTATAGCTATCAGGAAAACAAGAAATGGGGAGGGAGTTCCACAGGCGAGAAGTGCGAGACATGAAGCTATTGGAGTAGAAGAGACGACTACATTTAACAATTTCGACAGTGAAAGGGCGTGAGCGAGATGCCAGCCTATTAGAACGCTTAAATTCATGAAGTCTGGGAACCAGCGAAAGCAGCTCATCGGAACAGTTACTACATGCGCATTGTTTGTTTTTGATTTTGTCGACTACACAGTATATTACGGTCATTTGGGCAACGTCTGTGAGAAAAAGAGCACCATGACGTAATTGACTCCGCCAAATTTTGTACTGCTTGGCACTCACCCAGGAAGCTGCAATACATTTCAGAGTGTTTGGGTGTCAATCTGAGGAGAGTGTAGATGATTCGGAAATGTTTGGTTTAGTCTAATGGTGATTATTAATGTGTTTGGTGTGATCACATGTGATGGCGGCGCCATACCCCGATTCATCTTCCCACAGGGCCTAAAACTCAACACGGATGTGCACATAACATGCCTTAAGGTGGTAGTTCTGCCCTGGGTCAAGAGGGTGGCTGCTTGAAGGCCTTATGCCGAGCAACAGGACTCTGTACCATGCCACACAAGCAGAAGGACCCAGTCATGGAGGTCAGACAATTTCTGCAACCACATCACCCCTTAGATCGGGTCACTTAACTCCTCAGACTGCAACCCCACTTGATTATTATTTGTGGGGTGCAGTTGAGCGAGAGACCAGCAAAACTCCTTGTAGCACCAAAGATTAACCGAGGCCAAGGATTCTGGCATTTACCAACTTAAACAAGGAGACCTTCCAGAAAAGATGCAGGAAATTCTGAAGTCTTCTGGAGGACGTGGTTGAAGCCAATAGTGATTTTATTGAATAAATTTACATTTTATTATTTCAAGATATTTTTGTACATTTTTGGTAAATGTGTCTGTCAAAATGAGATGTCAGTATTATTTTCATTTTTGCATCATTTAAACGACAATTTATACATCGCACCCTGTATATATGGAGTCGGAGTAAAAATTTACCAGAAGACGGAATGAATGGTTATCAGCAAAAGGGGTGAGCCCAAAATGCAAATTACAAATCGGGGATACTAAAATCAAACAAGTACAGACATTTAAATATCTGGGAAGTGTTCTAACAGAGGACGGAAAGTGTGACACTGAGATCCGAAGACGCATGAGGTGTGTGTGTGGGGGGGATGCATTCCAAAGCAATGCAGAGACAGAAAACCTTGTTAGGGACAAAGAAAAGAGTACTGAACTGTGACGTGATATCTCTCCTCTTACAGGACAGTGAATGTTGGACAATCTCATAAGAGACGAAAGGACTTGAAGTAACAGAAATTTGGTTCTACAGAAAGATGTAAACAAAAAGGAAACTTATACTTAACATCAGGAAGAGGGATTTGAACTATCTGGGTTACGTAATGAGGAAGGAAGGCTTGGAAAATCTGATACTCACAGGACAGATTGAAAGAAAGAGGAAAGTAGCGTGTACCATACTTGATGAGCTTGAGTAAATGAATAATAAAACATGATTTGGGAGAAATAGCAAAAAGAAAAAAATTAATAAAAGCTACAAAGAACAGGAAGATGTGGAGGGTCATGATCACCTATGTAACATGGCACATATAAGAAGAAAAGTCTAAGGCGAACTTCCGACCTCAAATACATAACTTCCAGCTACCATACTTTATCATTGTAAGAGTCAAGAACGGAGTATTGCTGTCACATCTGTGCAAGCGTTGTGTACCGTCCAATCCCGAACAGAGTTCAAAATCGATTACGCGGACTTGTGGATGATTAATTATTCCCCACCTTGTACCACAGATGCCTCTATGGCAGATGTTCAGACTAGTTACAGTCGTTACTTCCACCAGTTCAGACTTTCACGGCTAAGACCAGCCATGACATGTTTACGGTGGCAAAGCCCCCCCATTTCCTTCATGTTCCTTTACTGTTATTTTGTGGAACAAACTCCCAAGAGAATGCTTCCCTCACAAGTACAATCTTCTTCTCTCAAGTCAACCGATATCTGTCTTACACGCTCTCATAATCCGTCCTTACAACAATCACGCTGAGTGACCCTTGGTTCTCCTATTGGATAACTATTGGATGTCCTTTTAGAACGCGTGCGATATATAGCTCTCCACAATTTCCTGTTCTTTGTTGCTATGAATGAAATTTCTCTTTTTGCTATCTTTCCTAAACCTTGTTCCAACATCCATTTACTCAAGTTCATTCTTCTTCTTTGTGCCGTGTCCCTTCAGACCGTGTGCGGTCATGGTTCTCCACAATTTCCTGTCGTTTGTTGCTCTGAATGAAATTAAGGTATAAAAAAAGGTGTTCTTGTCTTCAAGCAATTCCTGAGAGATTGGGACCGGAGATTAGTTATTTTTCACCAGTTTTAATCCCCGTTGTGCCACTCGACCGCTTCTTCCGTTAAAGTAAATCCTTTTACTATAACCTTCGTGAATTTCTAAGGCGATGGGGGACTTCAATATTCGTGTTGGATATGGCACACTATCCTGGTGTAAAGTCATTAGAAAAAATGGCGTCGCTAAATCAAATTCTAACAGGGTATTGCTGCTGGCTCTTTGCAGTGAATTCAATCCTTTAATCACCAACACAATTTTCCGACAACCAACTAGTTTCAAAACTACATGGTGACATCCTAAAAACTACATGGTGACATCTCATTGACTACATCATCATTTGTGGTCATGATCGCCATCACATAAACCTTACGCGATCGCTAGCATTCGGTCAGTGTTGGTCAGATAACAAATTTGTTTACTTACACACGGCAATGCATTTGAAGAATCCTGTTAGAAACAATCGAGCAAAACTGCTAAAGAAGATAGACATAACAAACCTGAAAGACAGGGAAAACATTAGACTCTTTCCAAACATTGTATGACTCAAACTTTCATCTCTTGATGTAGGTAATGAAGTTGAATCTGCATGCTCTGCCTTACAAAACTTACTGTATGACTCGGCAAAATAAAACACTTGGTTATGTTCAGTGAATACATCAAGACTGGTTTGATTCAAACGAGCCTGAATTTAAATCTCCCCTTGAAAACATAAGTGTCATCAGGTCTGGATGGCAGACAAGACTAGAGAAGAATATAGGGTTTTATAGCACTGAGAGTTATCGAAATTAACTCAGAACTATCAGAGAAAAAGACATGTTTTAACCAAAGTTCGAATGCAATAGGCCATGTTTAAATAACTCCTCTTTTCCTTCTTCTCGATGATCTGGTGTGGTCATACGGTCCCTGGGCACATAACCACCTCTCAGGGTAAAATATCGGAGATTTATTCATTCATGCGTTGCGTGTCTTGGTCAAGTAGACCTGGCGGAGCCCATCTCTCTTCAGGTCAAACCAACGCCAATGCCTGCAACTTGAAGCCTAGCCAAGGTTACAGACGCTTGGTCGTTGATTCCGTCGATGTCTGTGTGTGTGTGGGGGGGATCCTCTGTACCTTTAGTCTCTGAAAATGTGATGCCGTGCGCACCGGCCTCATCCATATTTATCGATCTCAGTCTACCAGTGTCAGATAGATGGCCGTTGAGCTTACAAGAGGCTTCATCCACCCTTTGACAGGTTTTTGATTTTAATTATACTGGCTGTCTATCTACAAACCGATCGAGAAAAGGCTGGTGAGGGAACCGGTTTAATTGGCGATTTTCCGACCAGACGACAGGAAGTATTGGGTTTATAGTATGAGAACTCATAGAGTGACCTGGAATATTTTATTTTTTATTTATTTTACACATACATTTGCAACAAACTCTTTCTTTGTCAATGCACTTGATTCACTTACGAATATTAATTACATAGATAAAATATGATAGAGTGAAAATTTCACATAAAAGGTCTTATTGATTCACCCTGATATATGCGTAGACAGATCAATAAATTTGTAACCTACAGCGAAAAACAAATAAACAATTATTTAGCACAACAATTATTTATTATTCAACGTAATCTCTTTTCTTGCCAATGCACTTAACCCAATACCATTAATTAAATAGAATGACAAACAGGTAATATGTGTGTCAGGATACGGACTTACTGATACGTCTTCAAAGCTATCAGGCGACAGACTTGCTCGTTTTTTTTGCACATACCGTTCCAATGTCCTTTTTGCGAGTTTATTTCTCTTTTCACGCACACTTAACGCTTTTACTGACATTTTTTTAAATGCCATATCTCTTCAAGACGTAGGCTACCATGGCTCTCCACAGCCTCCTTTTCTATGATATCTGTGAATCACAATGAATTTTTGGAAGAGATAGTAACGTTTCTGTTGCATTCTCCACAGATGTTGCTTTTTAAAAATTTAAAGCAGTCGTTCTAACTTCAGGATATAGGCGATGATGGCTCTTCACTGCTTCCTTATCTTTACTGTCTGTGAATCGCCATTAGTTTTTGGAAAATATATTAGCGTGGTTTCAGGGTCCCTTTTCTACTATTTTAAATTCAGAGAAATCTTTCACCCTTCAAGACGTAGACGATTATGGCTCTCTACAGCTTCCAATCCGTGAATCAACATAACATCTTGGAAAATACACTAGCATGCTTTCTCGTTCCATTCTCCACAGTTTTTGAATTCTGAGCCGTCTTCCATGCTTCAGGACGTTGACGATTATGGCTCTCTACAGCTTCCATTTCTTTATCATCCGTTAATCGCCACGGCTCCTTCAAAGAGATAGTAACATGGTTTTCGGTGTCCAAAATTTTGATTTCAGATCAGATAAAAAAGTCTACCTTGTGATTTAATCCATAGCTTAGGGGGAGTAAATGGATTCATGTGTTTCCTAAGGACATAAGTGACAAATGAATCTGTCTATATTTTTGAGATGAGGTGGATAAATGCGTTAGTTAGATCCAGTGATAGGACCCAAAGTGTGTGAGTTCAATACCCGGTTAAGGCAGTGGAGAACTTTCAGAGGGAAATTAACAGGAGATAACTGATAATTGACATCCATTAAACATGGCACGTGGAACTAGGACAGTCTACCCCAGTGAGCGAATTAAAGGTTTCAGTTCGACATTCCAACCACCTGAAGAAAGTCGGAGCGTACAACGGCCGAAACGTTGTAATAAATATGGCGACAAAGATGCGGACAATAGTCCGAATAATCTAAATAATGTAATAATCTAGACCTTGTTAGAATTTGAGCTCTGCTCAATAAAACTGACAATTACTAAGACAAACTTTTATCGAGTAGAATATGACACCACATTATTCCAGATTATGTCATACATTATTCCAGATGGCTTATATTATTCCAAAATGCTCAGCACTTATTCCAGATGATTCCCCACATTAATCCAGATTGCCCCTTACATTATTCTAGATGGCTACCCATATTATTTGGAATTTTTCCAGATGATTCCTCACATTATTCCGGATTGCTCCCCATATTATGCCAAATTGCTCCCTACATTATTCCAGATGGCTCGTCATATTATTTCGAATTGATCAACACATTAGTACAGATGATTCCTTACATTATTCCAGATGTCTCCCAAAATTATTCCAGATGTCTCCCTATATTATTCCGAATTGATCTCCACATTATTCCACATAGTTCTCTATATTATTCTGAATATAATCCCAAATTATTCCAGATTGCTCCCCATATTACTCTAAGATAGCGTCACACACTAAATTCAATATGTTTGAAGGTGGCCTGCATGCGGTTCAGGCGATTACCCTTCTGCTGTATAAAATGTTTGAAAAAGTGCATTTATATGAAAAATAGGATTTTTTTTTAAAATGCGCACTTTTCAGTCTGCTATCTTAGTTGCCGGTTACAGTATCAGTTAAACCCATTTCATTAATGGTTTCTTGTTGGTTTGTTTGATAAAGTTTTACTACGACTGAGAAAATTTCCACAAAAATGCGACAGAGATTGTTGAATACCATTAGAGAAGAAATTGGTCCCTGCGACGATAGAGTTATCCACCAAGGAACTTCGAACGAAAAAAAAAAAAAACAAGCTTGGTGTTTTCACTTTTCACGTGATACGAATGTAAAAAGGCACACATATCCCCCCATATATATATATATATATATATATATATATATATATATATATATATATATATATATATATATATATATGAATAAATATAGTTTTAAGTCGTGTTATATTTATGGGATAAAGTGCTCAATATCAGAGATAGAACGTATGTAAATATAAAAGTGAACATTGAAGTCAACACTCAGAGGCGACAGACTGGTTCATGCTAGACGAAATCGTAAGGCCTGACGTTTGCTTCTAGCATGTAACAGTTTGCGGCTGTGAGTGTTGACTTCAATTGTTTATATATATATATATATATATATATATATATATATATATATAAATATATATATATATATATATGTCATTCACAGACAGTACTGTTTCGCTGTATCACAACTCCTCAGTACGACTAGACTTCCGAATGCCTCAAGCCAGGATTGAAACACAACTAATTTGGTGTCCGCCAGAGCTATCTTCACTCGGTACACAACTAAATCTAGCGTATTGTTTTGACAAATGTAAAAAAAATGCCAATAAGCCAAATTATAAATATATCGTTAAAGATGACTGACAAGGTACTACGATTAAACTTTTATTTAATTTTTCTTGTAGTTGTACAAGTGTTTTCTCTTTGGAAGGTTTAAATGAGTCCCAATGGAGCTATGGCTGGGTAAGTGTAACGTAAGTCGTCTGGGTAGGCATATAGTTGTGCGACGAATGTGACCAATTTATGAGTTTGGTTAGATCAAGAACACAGTTTCTTAAGGAGCATTTGAATTCGTAAATAATGTTGACTCTTTGTATTTTTGATTTTGCAGGCGTCTTGTGATGATAAAGTTAGCTATTTTAAATTTTTTGTAATAGATAATTTTTTTGTTGTTGTTGTTTAGATCGACTGGGACTGTGTATTTGTTTATGATATTTCTAAGAGAAAATTCGTCTTGCTTATAGTTGACATGTATTTGTCTTTTCTAAAAAATGTTCATGTTATTGTTTTTGTCTGTATGTTAACTATCGTTATTAGTTACTTTAGAAAGAAACAGTCTAATCTTGTGGTCGATGAGGAAGTTAGGGAAACCATTATTCACTAGAGTTGTTGAGTTCTTTAAGGAATATTTAATTCTTTGAGAATAACAATGATCTTTCCAATCCTAATTTTTAACTCATACTATTGTGCATAAGTGAATGTAAGTGGACGCGTAGTGTTGTCATAGATAGAGGCTCGGAATAATCAGAAATTTGATATAAACTTCCCCGGCTTGATACGCCTCAATTAAATCTTAACTTTCATTAATTACATGTTGATTGAAAAGTCACTTCGTATTTTATGTATGAGTGGAAGACCTAACTTAACTCACTGTAACATTTCTTTGATGTTGGTCAAAGGAGCAAGTCTTCTACACCAAACTAAGACAGATAAATATGGACCCGAATCCGAGAGAAAGATATACTGAAGAACAGATAGGAACTGATTATCAATCTAACATGATTCACTTTTATTAAAGCTTCATCAAAGAACGAGATATGGAGAAAAAGAAGAAGGAAATACTGGTAATTTATATATTTGTATTTGATTTTCATTGGTTAATCACGTTTTATGTGCATTTGACGTTCTAAGCACTGTTCGTATAATTTATGGCGTTTCGAGTCATATAAATAGATGCATATAAATGTGTGTTGTATTAGGTCACCCATAAGTTCTGTCAGAATTTTAACTTTTTGTTAAAATGAACGAAATTTAAAGAGTATTTTATAATGTCTAATGGGGCTGAACATTATTTTTATGTTTAGATGCATTTAAACTGATCAAATTTTATTTCAGATAACAATAAAATTAAATTTTGTTTGATTAAAACCCTGCTAACATGGAAGTACCCAAGAATCATTTGAAGCACATAATGCTTTATGAGTTCAAGAAAGGAAACTCAGCAGCCGAAGCGGCTAGAAACATTCACTCAGTTTATGGAGAGGAATGTGTGAATGAAAGAACTTACAGAAGATGGTTTGCAAAATTCAGAGGTGGAGATTTCACCCTTGAAGTTGAAGATCGAACCGGACGTCCAGTTGAGTTTGATGAAAAGCTTCTTGAAGCAGCCCTTGAAGAAAATCCTGCTTTATCAGTTGAGGAATTGGCAGTGGTTCTCAGTTCAAACCATACAACTGTTCATCGTCATCTTCAACAACTTGGAAAAGTTCCTAAACTTGGAAAATGGGTGCTTCATGAATTGTCTGAAAACAACCTCAAATCCCGAGTTGACATCTGCTCTTCTCTCCATTCTCGCCAACTTGTTTCACCTTTTTTGGATAGACTTGTGACTGGCGACGAAAAATGGATCTTTTATCGAAATGTTAAGCGTCGTAGACAGTGGCTTGGTAAAGGGGAAGGACCCCAGCCACAGCCAAGAAGGGAACTTCGTGGGCAAAAGGTTCTTCTTTCAATCTGGTGGGATTGCCAAGGAATAATCCACTTTGAATTCTTACCACCTAATGCAACAATTAATGCTCAAATATACTGTCAGCAATTAGAGCATTTGAACCAATCTTTGAGGAAAAAAGACCTGCTCTCGTGAATCGAAAATGGGTGATGTTTCACCAGGACAATGCGCGACCACACACAGCAAGAATCACGTAACAAAAGATCGAAGAACTTGGTTGGGAGAAAATTCCTCATCCACCTTATTCTCCCGACCTTGCTCCTTCAGACTACCATTTGTTTCGTAGCTTACAGAATCATTTGGAAGAAACAGCTTTTGTAACACAGGAAGAGGTTAAAACTGACATTTGTGAGTTCTTCGAATCAAAGTCAAAAGAATTTTACAGTAATAGATGGAAGGAAGTCATAGATAATCAGGGAAAATACATTGTTTATTGAATCTGTAATTAAATGTAACATTTGGTTACTTGTTTCAAAATTCAAAATTCGGACAGAACTTATGGGATGACCTGATATTTACGGATATCAGCTCTCTTGTATACTGTAGAGTTGCTTAGATTTTACCGATATTAAGAAAATAAATTCATTTTTAGTTTTAAATTTTCCTTGAGGATTTCAATCAATAAAAATGCTCTTCTCTCTACTCCCTCACTCTCCATATATATATATATATATATATATATATATATATATATATATATATATATATATATCCGATGCGATGAGAACGAAAGTAATATATAAATTTCAACGTTCACAGCATTAATCCAAAAGAGGGCTCGATACCGATAGCAGAGCGATGATTATTTATTTATTATAATTTTATCATATAGACAAAACCATTTTACTCACTACAAAGATGCAGCTTCGTTTCAGTGCATTTCAACTGCACTTCGACGGGTGAGAATTTATATATATATATATATATATATATATATATATATATATATATATATATATATATATATATATTGAAATGGACTTATTTTGATAATTATTTTAATATATTTATTGTTTATACGTTATTTTTATAGCGACAAATATTTAAATAAATGCTCTGTTGAAAATAAACAATATTAACAATATTTACCGACCTGAGTCTCCGAGAAGAGGTAGAAAATGATAAAAAATATTAAGTGCTACAATTGACAGAGCACTGTTCTCAAGAGACACGGCATTTCGAGCCTAAAATTGGATTCATCTAGTTTTAAATAACTTTTTGTGCCAAGTTTTGAAAGAAGAAATCATTTTGTCTTATAATAAATTTCACTTGTATTTTAATCGTCTTCACCTTGAATTACGGCATCTCAGATTTGATTATCCATTTCAAGGTTTTCAGCAATATATATATAAATATACATACATACATACATACATAAAGAGGAAAGTGTATCAGGTAGTCACAACAGCATGAGAGATCATGATTTCAACTCAGAGTTAAATACATTATTACTGTTCAGAGTAGAGTCCAATAGTGTTATAAAAACCTCAGATATTCCAGTAAGATATTTTTAATCATTTATAAAATACAACGGTTCAATACTTAATCTAACAAATGGACAATTTTTCTGTTACACCCGGTAATTATATATATATATATATATATACGTTATAATAGAAAATATTCGTCCTCCGACAGGAATCGAACCTGTATCCTATACGGAACCGTCATATAGCCTGACGTGCCTTCGACCGATTGGGCTACAGAGGAGCAAGGTCGATTTTACTGTCTTTAAACAACAATCTTCCATGAATCTTTCACGTACATTCATATCTGCTCATGGCGTTGGAATAACAACAAAAAAGATGGGGACAATAGTCTGCAAGTAATATAGCGTAAATGTTGTCACTTTCTGTTTTAAATAAAAACATGGTTACTCCTGCGAGTTTGAAAAGTGATGTTTATGTACAAGGAAATGTCTGGAAGCACAATGCACGATTACATTGAATTTGGACGCAAAGAAGAAGAAACGGTTTTTCTCAAAGCTTGCTGAAAAGACACAGGATTGAGGACGTTAGACAACTGAAATGCAAGCCACTTTTTCTTCAGTATCAACCATCAACTAAAGATGGGGGATATTTTTGTTAGTTTTTTTGTGTACCTATATACGAGTGAGCCAACCAAAATGAGCTGACTCTTTTTATAGTTCGCCAATAGAAATTTAACCAATCAGAAGACATAAAATATTCAATCCGACGTGTATAATGGCGGCCATTTTGTTTTCACCGAATATTCGCTGCCAACCTCTGACATGGAAGACCTTAAGAATTATTGAACAGCTGCTACTAGATATTGGTGTTGTTTCATTGAACAAATTACTTACGTTGGATTTCTACATTCAGACTACGGTGAACATGTATGACATGTTAATCATTTCACCTCAATCAGTGCAATGATACCACTAAGACGCAGGGGTTACAGTTAGTGACAAAGAATAAGAAGACTTCAGTGTAGAGAAGGTAATAAAGGAAAATACAAGAACTGTGTTCAGGAAAACAGAAGATGGCGATTGACGTTATATTTAAATTTTTGAAGAGTGGAGGTGGCAGGAAAGGAAGAAATCCGGAGGCAGTTCCATATGCGACAAGAATAAACTATTAGAATAGAAATGACTTTTGTATCTATCTAGTTCGACAGTAAAACAGTGAGACCTAATTGCCAATCTAGTAGCACGCTTAAATTAATGCGGCCTTTGCTCGATTATTTCCGAGAGAGTATGTAAAGCTTCAGATAAGAATAATGACGCTCGAGCTGTTGCTTTGAATATCTCGAAGACAAATGGCAGGGTGTAACATACTGGTTTTCTTCACCGAATAAGATTCCAGGATACTGGCGTAATTTTAAATCACTTTTATTAATAGAAGATAATGTTAGAATATATGCTGTTATCCGCGTTCAAACCAGCCACACAGTACTGCCGAGTAAGTAAGCTAAGAAGAACTCTTCCGGTGAACCGGTGTTATATAGTAGTTCCTCATGAAAGACATTCATGCTGGAACCTATTACATTCACAAGTTAAATAGTTATGGTATTTCTGGAGGAATTTTTGAACATTCAATCTAATTTTCATCAACGACCTTCCTGATCTCCTAATTTCGCAATTCGGTAGCTATGCTGATGGTTGGTCGGTTCGATACGGTCAGAGCAGCTTATCTATAAAAAAAATTACCTAGAATCTGTTGTTAAATAAGGCAAGGAATGGATTGTCAATTTTAACGCTTCAAAAAAGAAACTGCTGTCTCTAAATCGTCTGAGAGAACCCTTCTTGAATTCCATCAGCTTGCTAAACTCAAGAAGAGTGACTCTTTACACCTTCATTTACAAGTATTTTTTCGCTGACATGAAGTGGAAAGATTATATTGAAGCAATTGCTAGGTCTGCTGCCAGGAAAAATGTCTCCGTCCTGCTAGATAATTTTTCTTGCTTGAGCATATCTTGTATATTTATAAATATACTATTCGCCCTTGTTTTTAATATTGCAGCGCCATCTGGTCTGGTGCTTCTGCTATATATTTAGAGATTCTTGATAAAATCCAAAGAAGAAACTGCAATGTAATTTGTCCTGACCTGGCATCTCGGTATCGGTTACTTTCCAAGTGTTCTAACATAGCTTGCTTGTGTCTTTTCTATAAATAATTTCATGGTAATTGTTCTAATGAACTTTTATCTATGGTATCTGCATTCTATGAATTTAAGCCTAGTATTAGATAGGCGATAAGGTTTCATAATTTTGCAGTTCAAATGGCTAGATGTAACCGTAAGTTCTATGCTAACAATTTATTTTCTCGTTTGTGGAAATCTCTTCCGGTTTCTTGTTTTCGAGTCCATTTTAATCTTCAAAGATTTAAGTACAATGTCAATCGTTATCTTTCTTTTTCTTAGTTTCTATTCTTGTATTATTTTTGCTCCTTAATAAATGTTGTAACCTAAGAAAGGTTACTGAAAAGAATAATCACACGAAGGTTGGTAATGAACGATAATACTTAGGACAAGAACAACACACATAAGATTTGCCAACAGCATGTAGAAGAAGTACTCAACTGCTAGAAGTGAGTCAAGTGAATTCCACAATGAATCTCCAACTGCATGATATCTAAGCGGCCCACGCAGTCAGATGTGGCACAAGGCCGAATTTAATGTGGGGTATCCGAGCACGTAGGCTCGGCCAAAAATTCCCTGTAGACCCCGTATAAAACGGGGTCGGGTAGCTGTTTCCCGAGACGAGACTCTGCCCTTCAACATAGCATCGTATAGAGATCCTCTCTGCCCGGAGGCAGAGAGTTTGACCAGCACAACTGGAGACGAATCTCTAATTGCACACCAACATACAGTATTTACTACTGTATTTATGTGAATGGTGACATACTCATTATCGTTCGTAGTTATGCTACAACAATAATGTTTTTTTTTCTCTTTTTCTTGTATTCTTTCACACTCAGCAATCACCTTCTGTCCCAGTGGCTTTATTACCTTGTTTGGGGTGAAATGATTGAAAAAGTGGAGGTAGTAAGGATAATATCTCATCAGAACAATTGCTATGAAAATATTTGTAGAAAAGACACAGGGAAGCCACGTCACGTCAGTGGGGAAGTGACTGAAGTCGCGATTCCTGGTCAGGGTCGATTACATTACAGACTCTTGTTTCAATTTTGTCATGAATTTCGAGATATAATGTAGGAAGCAGTATTTAATTCACGGACGAATGCTGGATTTATAGATGCGTAAGATGGGATTCTGACGAGAGGAATTGTCTAGCACGACACAGTGATCTAACGTTCCTAGCAGAAGACATAGCAATTGATTCAATAAAAATCACTGGACTTCATGAAAACGTGTAGCCAAGTAGGCGTATAGTGTTACTTAACAACTGGACTACGTCATCCGTACTTACGCTTGAAAAATAATTTATATCCTGTCATGTAATTCGTTAATCGTCAGTTATAGTTTGTAGTTGCTTCTTTTTTTAAGGCCATGTCCTTTCTGGACGTAGACGATCAACATTTCCCACTGTTGCCTTTTCTTTATTATCTATGATTTAATTCTCATTGCTTTCTCTAAGATTTGGAATTCATAATTGTATTTCAGGAATAGCTTACTACGAAAAGCTCAAGAATTCAAGCTACCCTGCAATTCGACCAATAGCTGACAAGAGAAAGACTGTGGCAAAGTGCGATTTTAGGACCGTGGCATGTAGGCAATGATGACCGTTAATGGTTGCGTGACAAATCGGAGAAAATAATGAAATTGACAGATGCGCCACACAGTGAAAAAAAAATGACAGGATTATTTTCGAAAGTCACGAAGGTGACTTGTACATAAACATATTAGCAGCAACCACCATCATAGATCTTCCTCTATGTGCCGTGTCTATTCAGAACGTGTGCGATCATGGCTCTTCACAATTTCCTGTCCTTTGTTGCTCTTAATGAAATTTCTCTTTTTGTTATCTCTCCTAAACCTTGTTCCAACATCCATTTACTCAAGCTCATTCTTCTTCTTTGTGCCGTGTCCCTTCAGACCGTGTGCGATCAAGGCTCTCCACAATTTCCTGTTGCTCTTAATGAAATTTCTCTTTTTGTTATCTCTCCTAAATCTTGTTCCAACATCCATTTACTCAAGCTCATTCTTCTTCTTTGTGCCGTGTCCCTTCAGACCGTGTGCGATCAAGGCTCTCCACAATTTCCTGTTGCTCTTAATGAAATTTCTCTTTTTGTTATCTCTCCTAAATCTTGTTCCAACATCCATTTACTCAAGCTCATTCTTCTTCTTCTTCTTCTTCTTCTTCTTCTTCTTCTTCTTCTTCTTCTTCTTCTTCTTCTTCTTCTTTGTGCCGTTTCCCTTCAGATCATTGGCTATCATGGCTCTCCACAATTTCCTTTCCTTTTTAGCTCTTAATATAATTTCTCTTTTTGTTACCTCTCCTAATCCTTGTCCCAACATCCATTTACTCAAGCTTATTCTTCTCCCTCCTCTATGTACCGTGTCCCTTCAGCCCGTGTGCGATCATGGCTCTCCACAATTTCCTGTCCTTTCTAGCTCTTAATAAATTTTGTCTTTTTGTTATTTCTCCTAAACCTTGTTCCGCCATCCATTTACTCAAGTTCATTCTTCTTCTTTGTGCTGTGACCCGTCATAACGTTGGCGATCAAGGCACTCCACAATTTCCTTTGCAGCACTTAATAAATTTTGTCTTTTTGTTATCTCCATAAATCTTGTTCAGCCATCCATTTATTCAAACGCATTATTCTTCTTCTATGTGCCGTATCCATTTAGGACGTAGGCGATCATGGCTCTCCACAATTTCCTGTTATTGTAGTTGTTAATAAAATTTGTCTGTTTGATATTTCTCCTAAATCTTGTTCCGCCATCAATTTTACTCAAACTTGCTAGGTAGGTTATGCGTTGTTTTCCTCTGTCCCTCTTGCCTTTAATCTGGTCTGTGAGTATCAAATTTTACAAGCCCTCAGACATTTCAACTGTTTCTTCCTAATGCTAGGTAAAACGACCTTTTTGTTTCCATTACGGCAGAATAATAATAATAATAATAATAATAATAATAATATCTTTTTCTTTTAGTTTTTAGCTTTTATCCTTATTCTGAATTTTTAAAAAATCCAGACTTACAGCGGAATTGAATTTCGCTATTTATCTAAGAATAGTGTATCTTTGTCGATGACTGTATGTGTATATGTGTATTTGTATATGTGCATTTCTATATGCATATTTGTATATGCGTATTTGCATATGTGTATTTGTATATGTGTATATGTGTATTTGTATATGTGTATTTGTATGTGTATTTGTAGATGTATATTTTGTACATGCGTATTTGTATATGTGTATTTGTATATGTGTATATGTGTATTTGTATATGTGTATTTGTATGTGTATTTGTAGATGTATATTTTGTACATGCGTATTTGTATATGTGTATTTGTATATGTGTATTTTTATATGAGTATTTGTATATTTGTATTCTTATATGTGTATTTTTATATGTGTATTTTTATATGTGTATTGTTTGTGTATATGTGTATTTGTATATGTGTATGTGTATTTGTATATGTGTATTAGTATATATGTATTTGTATATGTGTATTAGTATATATGTATTTGTATATGTATATGTGTATTTGTATATGCATATGTGTATTTGTATATGTGTATTAGTATATATGTATATGTGTATTTGTATATGTATATGCGTATTTGTATATGTGTATTAGTATATATGTATTTGTGTATGTATATGTATATGTGTATTTGTATATGTATATGTGTATTTGTATATGTGTATTAGTATATATGTATTTGTGTATGTATATGTATATGTGTATTTGTATATGTGTATTAGTATATATGTATTTGTATATGTATATGTGTATATGTGTATTTGTATATGTGTATTAGCATATATGTATTTGTATGTGTATATGTGTATTTGTATATGTGTATTAGCATATATGTATTTCTATGTGTATATGTGTATTTGTATATGTGTATTAGCTTATATGTATTTGTATATGTATATGTGTATATGTGTATTTGTATATGTGTATTAGCATATATGTATTTGTATATGTATATGTGTATTTGTATATGTATATGTGTATATGTGTATAGGTATATGGGCATTAGTAAGGATCTTATGGAGTGATTACATATTTTTTGCTTTTTTTAGGGTGCTGATCCGGCCATATTCCCTTTTTGACGAAATCTTTGCAGTGACAGTCTTACTTCTTTTTCTATTCAATTTTTCGTGCTAATCCCGAATGCATGTTCATACCTGACCTTTCATCTGCTTGTGCTCATTGTGACTTATACTAAGTTAAACGTTATTATAGTCAATACCATTTCCATATCCGTATATTACCTGCCCGAATGCAGGTACTAGATGAACTTTCAAATTTATTTAATGAAATCCTTAGTGACTTTTCGCTAACGCGGGCGGGTGATCTGCCCTATAAAGATTTTATCTCTTATTGGCATGGACTAATTGAACATTTTAGTTTTTGGCCGATGCCACTCTGTATGTTTATGTATATATCTATGCGTGTATATCTGTGTGTGTATGTATGTGTGTATGTCTGTGTGTGTATGTATGTGTGTATGTCTGTGTGTATATGTATGCGTGTATGTCTGTGTGTGCATGTACGTGTATGCGCATGGCTAAGTATCGTATTAGCTGATTACTTAACTTTCCTTTCTTTTTTCCTTTTTTTCGTGATACTCCCCATTTGTGTCTACCTCAGACCTTTTATCTAGTAGGGCTCATTGCGACTGATACTAACTTAAAACTTATTATAATCAATACCATTTCCATATTCCTATGTTACCGTCCTTAATGCAGTACAAGATGAACTTTTAAACCCTGCCCATCTTAATATATAACCCCCCTCCCCACCATTTCACTCTTTTTTTGTCTTGGTCGGCAGTCGTCCTATAGCTGGTATCTTGAACAAAATTACCCCTCAATGCTTTCAAACAAATACTCATACTGGATCGGCAGTCACTGGGATCAACAAGGTCTCTCAGACAGAAACCAGTCTGGGGCCGAAAATCTGTCACTTGAACAAACTTGTCCAAGAACGATGAGACACCTGGTCACCAAACCCGGATTATTCCCAACCTTGGGCCATGTGGCTATGCGTTAAGAAATCAACTAATTAAAAGAAAGCAAGCGAAATGGTCTCGCGAAGTATATCAACAAGTCATGACATCCCTTTTCATTCGCACTCGGAAATCCACAAAAGAACAACACGGATCAGACATACCAAATATGGAGAACTGTGACAGCGACATTGTGCGAAACAAAAGACTCTCAAATGAGAAAATAGGTCAGATAAAACTAAATATGACAGAATATAAAAACCAATCACTGAAACATTAAAGAGATGAGACAGGAAATAAATAATATGACAGAGGATGAGGTAAAAACTAAAATAAATGAGATACGAATCTCTCAGGAAATAAAACTAAAGAATCTACCTGCGACATAAACAATTGGAGTTATCCAGATTATGTCACTGAAGAAGAGGCAAACGACATTAGGGCGGAATTCCTTGAAAACAACAGAAGTGAAATCATCGAAGTGAAGAAAATCCATCATTGAAATACTTAGCAGAGTAACTCGCCCGCAAATGTCAGGAAATGTCAGTTCCCAAATATGGGGAACTATCGTTGGAATTGGTATAAGACTGTGTCTCAACCCAAACATGCTTGCCAGTGTGCATAGTGACATCGTGAAAAACAAAAGACTTTCAAATGTAGAAATAGATCTGATAATATTATATATAAGAAAAGAACACAATAATCCATCAGAAACAATAAAGAGATGAGAGTAGAAATAAATAATATGACAGAGGATGAGGGGAAAAAACTAAAATAAATGAAATACGAAATAATAATCTCTCGGGAAATAAAACTGAAGACTCTAACTGCGACATACTGCAGTTATCAAGATTATGTTACCGAAGAAGAGGCAAGCGACAACGTTTTACATGAAAGATTTAAACGAAGGCCGCTTTTCCTTTCTGATTTTTTCGCTTCCAATATTCGCAATCTAAATATGTTTTTGTTAAATTCTTAGCTGACAGGATAAATCTGAAATTCTCTAAGACTTACGTGATCTATTCGAATGTGAAAGTCCCAAAGAATCTTTTTTCTCACTGTTGTCTTGGAGAATTTCTGTTTTATATTCCTGCCTTTAATCAGCAGGGTCACCTCAAAATCATTTGCACAATTTGTAATCGATCACAAAAAAGTACACTTCTTCCTTTTCTTCTTCTTCTTCTTCTTCTTCTTCTTCTTCTTCTTCTTCTTCTTCTTCTTCTTCTTCTTCTTCTTCTTCTTCTTTTCGTTATAATAATAATAATAATGAATATCGCAGGTAGAAGAATCTACTTTCGACATAACTGCTGTTAGCCAGATTATGTCACTGTAGAAGAGGCAAACGACACTAGGGCAGAATTCCTTGAAAACAACAGAGGTGAAATAACCGAAGCGAAAAAATCCATCATTCAAATACTCAGGAGAGCAACTCGCACACAAATGTCAGAAAGAGACCGGCTTCCAAACATTCATATGACAATGTCCAATAAACATATTGCACAAATATAGAACGCTGCACAGCAAAGACTGTTACCAGACAAACAACTTTGAATAATCACAGAAGTAAGTAATGTCAGATAGGCAACTGCTTTATCTTGGTGTCATGACAATGAAAAGATCAAAGAACAGACAAAAAGTGTCAGCTTGGAAGGCAAGACTGAACCGAGAAATAAAGGGAATCAGATGTGTCTTATCGGTACTAAAGAAACCCAAATATCTCAACACGCAAATGCAGGAAAATCAAGCGGAGATATAAAATTAAATTGCTAAATCACATTCCACCAATCAAGGAAATAATGAAACAGAAACTGCAGTTAAAGGCACGATACTAAAAGCGTTGTAGGTTCTATCGTCAAAATAAGATATTCGAAACGGACTTTAAGAAATTTTATAGGGAAATTGGAAAAGCAGTTATAGATGTCAAAAAGTCACCATCTATTGAAAAAGTGCAGAAAATTTGGGAAAATATTTGAAGGTGACCAAAGGAATATAACCCCAATGCAGAGTGGATAAAACAAGAAGAAGAATGAATGATTGATAAACCTCTCCAAGAAGGGTTGAATATAACCAAAACCACTCTTAGGCAAGCTCTAACGAAATCCCCAAAATGGAAATCCCCAGGAAATGGCAAGGTACCAAATTTTTAGATCTATCATCTGTCATCAATCCATTAATCCGTTGTATAAACCTTATTAATGCTTATTAGTAATCCCAATGAAGTCCCATAATGGATCACTGAAGGTATTACATATTCTGCCAAAAACCGGTGAAACAGTGGTCCGAAAAATTATAGGCAAATAACATGTTCTCTCCACCACGTATAAACTGAACGCGTCTTGATCAGCTTTAAAAATGGAAGTAAAGGCAAATGAAATCGACCAGATGACGAAAAGATGGAATCATCAACCTCATCACCGTCAATATTCTGCCCGTACCGAAGAATCTGATAGAGACAAACCCCGTAAACCTCAGTGGCTACGTAGGGCATGTTTAAAAGCTGAAACCGAATATTTCGTTCTTTTTGCACAGGGCCAGTGTTTGATAACTAGAAATTACCAAGAAAAATTATGTTAGCCCAAAGTGCAGATACTGTGATAAATATCTAGAAACAACTAAGCATATGCATCAAGCTGCGCGGAATTGGTACCCACTGAATATAAATCCCGACATAGATGAGGACAATAGTCCGAATAATGTAAATAGTGTACATAATACCTCATCTCAGAAATATAGACAGATACTGAAAGGCCGAAACGTTGTGCTAAATATGGCAACAAAGATGAGGACAATAGTCCGAATAATGTAAATAATGTACATAATACCTCATCTCAGAAATATAGACAGATACTGAAAGGCCGAAACGTTGTAATAAATATGACGACAAAGATGAGGACAATAGTGCGAATAATATAAACAATGTACATAATACCTCAATAAAGAAATCTAGAAATATACTGTAGGCCGAAGAGTTTTAATAAATATGTCAAAAGAGATGAGTACAATAGTCCGAATAATGTAAATAGTGTACATAATACCTCATCTCCAAAATATAGACAGATACTGAAAGGCTGACACGTTGTTATAAATATGGCGACAAAGATGAGGACAATAATCCGAATTATGTAAATAGTGTACATAATACCTCATCACAGAAATATAGACAGATACTAAAAGGCCGAAACGTTGTAATAAATATGGCGACAATGATGAGGGCAATAGTCCGAATGATGTAAATAGTTTACATAATACCTCATCTTAGAAATATAGACAAATACTGAAGGGCCGAAACTTTATAATAACTAAGGCGATAAAGATGAGGAAAATAGACCAAATAATATAAATGGTCAATAACTCATTTAAAAAATATAGACAAATATAGAAAGGCCGAAACGTTGTAATAAATATGGCGACAAAGATGAGGACAATAGTCCGAATAATGTAAATAGTGTACATAATACCTCTTCTCAAAAATATAGACAGATACTGAAAGGCCGAAACGTTGTGACAAATATGGCGACAAAAATGAGGACAATAGTCCGAATAATGTAAGTAGTGTACACAATACCTCATCTCAGAAATATAAACAGATACTGAAAGGCCGAAACGTTGTGATAAATATGGCGACAAAGATGAGTAAAATAGTCCGAATATTGTAAATAGTGTACATAATACCTCACCTCAGAAATATACTGAAGGGCCGAAACGTTGTAATAAATATGGCGAGAAAAATGCGGTCAATAGTCCGAATAATGTAATTAATTTAATTACAAATTATTTCTATCGCAAATACAAATAAAGTTATAATTTTTTTAAAGTGCACACGAACTTTGTGGACACCCTGTGTATATATATATATATATATATATATATATATATATATATATATATATATATATATATATATATACATACACAGTGTAACCCGGATATAAGAGAGTTGTCGGGACCGGAGAAGAAGTCTCTTATATCCGAGTTTCTCTTATATCCGCGTTTGGTCTATTTTATATACATTAACACAGGCTCTAATTTGGGACCAGAGAAAATCTCTCTTATATCCGAGTTTATCTTATATCCGGGTCTCTTATATCCGGGTTACACTATATCTATATATATATATATATATATATGTATAGGGTGCGATTGATAAATTGTCGTCCAAATTATGCAAAATATGAAAATAACCCTGACATCTAATTTTAACAGATATATATACCAAAATTATACAAAAATATCTTGAATCGTCATTGCTTTCACCCACGTCTGCCAGAGTCATTGCTTTCAGCCACGTCTGCCAGGGTCATTGTTTTCAGCCACATCTGCCAGATGACTTTGTAATCTCTTGCATCTTTTCTGGGTGGTCGCCATGTTTAAGTGGTGAATGCTGCCATAATTCTTTTCTTCAGCTCATCTTTGGTCTTACAAGGAGTTTTTTGGTATTTTGATCATCTGCGCCCCACACATAATTATCAAGGGGGTTGCAATCTGGAGAATTAAGTGATCAGATGTGGTCGCAGAAATTGTCTGACAACCATGAATGGGTTTTTCTGCTTGTGTAGCATGATGCAGATTCCTCTTGCCCGACATAGGGTCTTCCAGCAGCCACCCTCTTGACCCAGGGCAGCACTACCTCCTCAGACCACTTGATATAGCTCTCGCCGTTGATTCTGAGTCGCTCACCAACAAATTTGGGAATTTTTTTCTTATCAGAACGATCAGAGTGTGTTTTCCGTGTTGCCGTACCTTCGTAATCACAATTAGACTCATCCAACTCTTTCCGAATCTTCTGCATTGTCCTCAGACACTCTGAAATGTTCGTATTGGACCTTACGGCGCGAATGCCAAGCATTACAGCCTATCGTTTCCAAATTTCTGTCGGCGTGAATTAAGTTATGGTGCCCTTTTTCTCACAGGCGATCCCCTACGGAACCTAATGTACTGTGCAGTCGACAGAACCAAAAACAAACAAACCACATGCGGAAATTTAAATATATAAAATGGCGACAATTAACCCGTGGCACCCTATATATATATATATATATATATATATATATATATATATATATATATATATATATATATATATATATATTGTGTATATTTAGGCAGCAATTTTTCATTGGTGCATGTTCCATTAAATAATCTAGACAAGTTTTGTCCATTTATTTTAAGTGAACAGTTGACATCTAATCTGAACAAAATAAACTACGAAATCTCCACAAATATTCTTAAATGCCTATGATTGATAACAGAAGCCATTGGTTTATACCAGCGGCTTCCCATACTGAATACTTCTCGTTTTCACTCTCTTCAGAAAGCGCCGATGAATGTCAATGGGTGCAAATGGAGGAATTCAGGGACTTACCTCTGCTTTGTATGACCTTTCTTGTCAGCTTCCATTATTCTCAGATGTTATCTGCAACAAGATAAATAATATGGCTTATTGTTGTGAAGGTTCAACCCCCGCTGATATACCACCAAGATCTGACCTCACTGCCTGAGCGTAAATAATAAAATACAAGGCTTTAATTTCGAAACGAAGCTAGTGTATAAAATCCCATAAAAAAGTTTGTTCAGTTAAGGGAAAATTAAATCATATTTAAAAATGAAATAAGCTGTCAGAAAATTAAATGACACTAAAAAGATTATAAAAAAACCCTTATCTCGTAAAACTACTACAAAAACAAAAATAACTTTAATGAAAAATATAAAAGTTTCCTTTTTTAATTTAAAATTCTCCCAATAAAATAGTTAAGGGCCATTTGTTTGTTTCCTTGTTTACTTAGCGGCATATCAAATCCTTATGGGTCATTTAATACCGAAATTTCATTTTCTTGATAGCTTCAGTAATTTCTTTTACAAAAAGTTGATATATATATTTTTTGTCATCCACAGACAGACTGTTTCGCAGCTTATCAGTGTGGCTAGACGTCCGGTTGCCTCTAGCTAGAATCGAAACCCGACTGGATTGGCGTCAGTCGGAACTTCTACCACTAAGCCGTCGGCTCACGGCAGGGATGAAGGTGAATTTTAGCGTGTTTATTTTTAGATTTTAGATAAACACACAGTGACTGACAGTGACACAATTCTGCCGAAGAGTCATGCTATATTAGCTTAAATAGTCACTGTTTACAAACTCACACCTCAAACCAAAGATATATATATATATATATATATATATATATATATATATATATATATATATATATATGTGTGTGTGTGTGTGTGTGTGTGTGTGTGTGTGTGTGTATTGCTGGAATTATAAATACATTTTTATACTTTCTACTTTATACTTAGTGTTTTGACCCTAGTTTGGGTTTAACTATTTGCCCATAGGTGGCATCCTAACGTGCTACCATCCCGGGTCAGGGTAGACCTGGGGAACAACATCAATTAAGAGGTGGTTCCACACTCATAATAATCTCCAGAAAAGATGCCTTGTTGTCGGATGTAGTTTATCATCAAACCCAGAACCAACGTAAACGTCCCGGAAGGCAGTTTGCGATATGAGGGTAATTGGCGGAAGTGAAGTTTATGCAAATAAGGAGAATAAATAACGATTGAACCTTGCCTTGAAAACTGCAGTATTCCTGGAAGCATCTAGGCGGGAGTCTGTCGGACAAAGTAGCAGCTCTTGGGAAAAATGTCTGATTGAACTTCTCTTAAAATGAGGATAATTCGGACCCATGGACGTAACACGGATAATTCGGACCCATGGACGTAACACGGATAATTCGAATCCATGGATGCATGCACGTAACACTGATAATTAGGATGCATGCACGTAACACTAATAATTAGGATCCATGGACGTATCACGGTTTATTGGGATCCATGGACGTAACACAGATAATTTGGATCCATGGACGTAACGCGGATAATTTGCATCCATAGACGTAACACGGATAAATCGGATCCAGGTACCCGGGAACGTAACGCAAACTATTGCGATCCATGCACGTGACACACATAATTTGGATCCATAGATGTAACACGGATAATTCTGATTCATGGATCAATGGACTTCACAGAGACTGTTGCGATCCATGGACGTAACACGGATAATTTAGTTGTGTTAGCAGGAAGTTACGTGTCATAGTAGTTCACTTAGTGAATATAAACTATCTATGTCTGATAGACAGATATGAATAGATTTTATGTAATAATAATAATAATAATAATAATAATAATAATAATAATAATAATAATAATGACCCGGTTACGGAGATAGGACCTGTTACAATTCTATGGGACTACACAATACACACTGACAGAACAATCAAAGCCAACCGCCCAGACATTGTTATTAAAGACCACAAACAAAATAAGTGCCTCCTAATTGATATGGCAGTCCCTGCAGACTGCAATGTGTCTTTGAAGATATTCGAAAAACTGTCAAAATACAAGGACCTTGAAATCGAAATCTCAAAAATGTGGCACATGGGAACATCAACAATTCCTGTTGTAGTTGGAGCCCTTGGACTGGTTGGAAAAGATTCCAGTAGGCTGATTGAAGGGATCCCTGGAAGTCTATGCCTCAAAGAGATACAAAAAATTGTTCTGACAAGTACAGCCCACACTTTACGAAGGGCTTTATCTATGTAATTATTTTTTTTTTTTTTGCAGTGGAAAGTGTCATGATGCCATTTCTAACCTTAGGTCCCTGGGCGGGACCCGGAAAGAAATGTGTAAACGCCAGATATCAAAGGAAATAAAAATAATAATAATAATGTGGTACATGAGAACATCAACAATTCCAGTTGTAGTTTGGAGCCTACGAATTGGTTGGGAATGTTTCCAATAGACACATTGAAGGGATTCCTGGTAGCCCATGCCCTAAAGAAATACAAAAAAATTGTTCTCACGTGTACAATTCATACCTTATGAAAGGCTTTAACTATTTAAAATACGTGTGATTTTTTTTTCAAAACTGCCCAGTGGAAAATGTCATGATGCCATTTCTGACCTTAGATCTCTGATCGGGACCCAGAAAGAAATGAGTATAAACTAAAAATCAAAGAAAATAATAATAATAATAATAATACAGATTGTTGACGCCTAGGAAAACATGTAGGTCATTAAGTTATTGGAGTTTAGCGCGTTTCAAGACGGAGTGATTTCTACAAGCAATGTGCACAATATTAAAAATAGAGCAATATATATTTACTTTATATAGATAGTTTTTTTAAAACTTTTCTTTATCAAGTAACTATAGACTATTATCTGCATATATATATATATATATATATATATATATATATATATATATATATATATATATATATATATAATATTATAATATTTTTTTTAAAAATATGATTCCTTCGCTACATAAGAGTTCTCATGTTTCAAAAGCGAGAGCCGAGACCCCTAATATAATTTTTGAAATTAAGTTGAAACATGAAGAACTCTTATGTAGCGAAGGAATCATATTTAAAAAAAAAATTATAATATAAGCTCGACTTCTTTATGGAGCAATGTCTTTTTAAAAATAAAAGCAAAAATATTAAAGAACTCCGGATTATTTACCTAACGTGTTCTTTCCTTATTTTTCTGCATACCTGCACACATATATATATATACTTATATATATATATATATATATATATATATATATATATATATATATATATATATATATATATATATATATATATATACTAGGAAAACAAATGACAAAGTTGAAAAAAAATCGTGTGACGCGTTTCGTCCTTTATGACTTCATCAAATTAAAGTAGTGTTTACGTTGATACGACTGCGCATGCGCATAAAGGAGAGCGGGCGCTGAAATTTTAAACTTTCAAATTTATTTATTTTTTTTAAATATGTGCATGGGTATAGAGTGTAGCCAATTTCATTTAGTTTCTTTTTATGTTTTTTTAATAAAAAAAAATTATATATCTTTTTTTCCAACATATACATGTGTGTGTATGTGTGCGGCTGTTTGTGTGTATTAAGAGAGCGAGAGAGGGAGAGATATGAGAATGGACGTGTGAACAAACTATGTGAGTGGGGAGACAGAGCGAGAGAGGCAGCGAGTTGTCTCCAGTTATCATATGCCTGAGCACGCCTCAACAAAATCGCGTGTGAATAAAACCTCTACCCCTTTTGTTGTCTGTATTGAACGACATTACGCTTTGCAGTCTCAGTGCACACAGAATCTACATCTCAGGTCGTCCGGGGTCGTTTGACCCAAGTCTCGAATTCGGCCACAACCAGCGACCTCGCCACGGCTTCTGACATTCAATTTCGAAATCACGTTTTACGAGGAAACAACTCTTCCTCCAGCTATCACCGGCGATGTTGGTCGTTAAGGAACCAATCTGTCGTTCTCACACATTGGATTTTGTGACTCTCTTGCTCTCTCTATTAGTGTTAATGACACGTTATTACTCACTCTCTCACACCGTTTCCCCCTCTCACACATCCTCTCTTTCTACGTATTCTCTCTCACCCATTCTCTCCCCCACTTTCTATGCTTTACGCATTCTCTCTGTCTTTCTCATCTGCTCTCCCTTTCTCATATTTCTGTCTCTCAGACGTTCTCTTCCTCGTTCTCCCTTTAGTATTCTCTTCTTCTCTCTCTCACGCAGACTTTTTTTCAACCGACATTTGAAGAATTTTTTTTTATTCTCTCACAAAACCCCTGCACATCGTTCGTCCATTTCTATCACAGGTTTGCTTTCTCTTTTTCCCTTTCTGTTTTTTTTCTACTCA
>OZ038492.1:16615797-16620797 GCA_964036315.1 Acanthosepion esculentum | reverse complement strand
ACTGATTTATTAACACGATAGTAACTTCTGACAAATGTGTTTGGTTGAGTCATAAATAATTTCCGTTTTTGATTATCAACTTGAGTTTTCAAAAAATAAACTACAATTACATTTTATTCAATTCTGTATTTCATTCTTATTTACAATGACATGTTACCCCTTATCAGGAAGCTCCTTGATAGCATTTTTAATAAAATTCCGCAAGTTTGGATGTGAAAAACTTGGACGAATGTTTGATAGTGATTTTCATTAGAGAAAGTTTTCCCTATCAAACCATTTTGTCATGAATGAAAATGATTGTTTAATTTTAATCTTATCTATCTGTCGATCAATGCAAATGCCAACACATTATATAACTCTATATATCTGAAATAGTAGCGACAATGCAAATTAAAGTTTTGTTTTCGTTTCAGTCCGAAATCATTTCCGTTTTTGTTTATCAACTTTATTCTCCAAAAAATAAAATACAATTTCTTTGACGTTGTAGAACAGGCTCCCGAGAGGATGCTTCCCCGATTACTAAGATTCAGTGTTTCACATTTTTATATTTCAACAAAATGTTCCCTCGCAAAAAGTATTAGTTTCAGTCATAAATAAATTCCGTTTTTGTTTATCAACTTGACGCTTCAAAATCTCACTCTATAAAATGCAGGATATGTGTGTGTGTGTGTGTGTGTGTGTGTGTGTGTGTGTGTGTGTGTGTGTGTGTGTGTAACGAATGCACGGCCGCAATTTTCGACGGATTTGCAGCAAAATTTACATGCACATGCTCCAAGTTAATGATGGCCAAGACCGACTTTGCATTTCCCAACTCCCATCGATAGTGGAAATAATAGATTTTTTCATGCTTCTACGGCAGTTTTCATGTAGTTTGCGGCCATTTTCTACTGGCCAGAGTGAGATCCTATAGCTGGCTGCCACGAATAGGCAGGAAGATTCTATTGTACTACTCATTTACGGTAGCCAAAACCACTTAGCTACTTCGATCAAATATATCCCTTTCAGGGACATATCAGTAACCTATTATTCATCGTGTATTATGATACATTTAAGGAACGGTTAATTAGGACAATACTGTAATGACAAATGTACGCAAGTGTAGGCTTTTGGAAAGCTTTAATCAACTGAGAATACAAAGTTCGCTTATAGTGTCCTCTTATAGTCCCAGTAAAGAAAAATAGCTCTCTCAAAGAGGTGAGTAACGAAACAAGGGGAGGCTACTCTTGAATATTCATAACACTTTGTATATTAGAAAAACTGTCATTTTCTGAAATAGCCTCGTCCGGTCGAGACTTTCATATGGATGTCAGGTACGGCGCGTTCAGAAATATTAGCTGTATACGACCGCTTTCTAAGATCAATGGTTAAAAATAGCCTTGAGCGATCTAAGCCAGGGGGCTTGGCGAAGACCATCGTTCTTCAAATATTGTGGACTGGCGCTACATAATCACAAACAAAGAACTGAACAAGAGACAGAAACTATAACACTTGAGGTCATTCATCATCAACAACAGATAAAATGAAAATCACATGTAACTCAAAGAGAAAATGATGACATAATAATAATGAGGACATTCCAGACACAGTGGCCTCGAATGAGGAACGGGGACAACCGGCACAAATGAGCAAGTCACTTAGTTCTGTGCTATGCTTGATATACGCTTAGGCGATCATGTATCTTTCGATACATGACTGACGAGGCAGATTTTTTTCAGCACTAGGTTGTCATTTCTTTCTGGGACAGTTGCCATCCAAGGCTATAGAACCCGGTCTGTTTAGCTATTTACCTATAGCTGGGAGGAGAAGAAGGGTATTAGCAAGCAAGTAAATGTAATGGTTTCGACTTGAATTTATTCAAGCTTTGTTCAACTGAGAATACGCGTGTAGTGTCCTCTTATAGTCCCAGTAAACAGAAATAGCTCGCTCAAAAAGGAGAGTAGCGAAACAAGGGGAGACCACTCATGATTATTCATAACAAATACATTCGTCATCTAAATTAATTCCCAAAACGGAAATTACTTCTGATCCAATCTACTATTTACTTAGTTATGTGCTTGATACACGCTTAGGCGATCATGTATCTTCCGATACATGACTGACGAGGCAGATTTTTTCCCGCAGTAAGTTGCCATTTCTTTCTGAGACAGTTGCCATCCAAGGCTACAGAACCCGGCCTGTCCAGCTATTTACCTGCATCTGGGAGGAGAAGATGGATATTAGCAAGTGCTATTTACCTATAGCTGGGTGGAGATGGGTATTAGCAAGTAAGTAAATGTAATGGATTCGACTGGAATTTATTTAAGCTTTCTCCAACTGAGAATACAAGGTTCGCGTGTAGTGTCCTATCTTATAGTCCCAGTAAACAGAAATCGCTCTCTCAAAGAGGAGAGTAACGAAACAAGGGGAGATCACTCTTGTTTATTCATAACAAATACATTCGTCATCTAAACTGATTCCCAAAACGGAAATTACTACTGATTCAATCTAATATTTACTGGCTGCAGAGGTCGAGAGTGCACTAGTCCTTGTTTTATTTGTTCAAACACAAATGAAACATTTTTTTGATCTTTGTTGACAATTAGATTTTCTATCTTGGCATCTATTGCAAAGATTATTATTATTATCTACTTAACCTACATCCAGACGTAAGCAGATTTGATGACAACGGACGAACGGCGGTAAACAAATTAAAATAAAATAAAAAATACACAGAAAAAAAAATACTAGCCATTAATTAAGAGTTGACTTAATTTCCGTGCGTCTGGTGTCACGTATAACGGCTCGGAGTAAGAAATCGGTGTGCCGAGTTCGAATTCCAGTCGGCTTCGTGACATTCACTTACGCCCAAATTACCTTGGGTAAGGTATTGATTAATCTCCACCGAGAACTATTGGTTAAATAGTAGGTCTTGCAAAAATTCTTGTTATTCTCAAAAATCTGTCCCATGGAATATTCATTCGCTAAAATTAAATATTCTTAAAATCCAAACTACGTTTCAGCCTTGTTAAACCGTAAAAAAAAAAAAAAAAAAATGCTTCCAGAATATAAGAACGAGCTCGAGAGATGCGAAGACGGTGGTTGAAGGAGTGGAGTTGACAGATCTGCCAGTAGTCATAGGAGCACAAGGACTTATCGGTGACACGAAGTCATTAAAAGAGCGGAAATGAATGCATTGTTGGCGATCGGCAACAAAACAGTAATTAGTCAGTGTTTTATAACGAAACTTGTAGAAAAAAATGGGTTGCTGCTCAAATGCACAACATATATATATATATATATATATATATATATAAGAGGGATTGCTGCTCAAATGCACAATATATATATATATATATATATATATATATATATATATATATATATATATATATATATATAAGAGGGATTGCCGCTCAGAAGCACAATATATATATATATATATATATATATAAGAGGGATTGCCGCTCAAAAGCACAATATATATATATTGTGCATTTGACCAGCAATCCCACTTACACACACACACACACACACACACATATCGCACATAAGCCATTTTTAGTCATTCATCAAAATGGAAAGAAAAAAAGAAAAAGAAAAATTTTATACATTTCGACAACGCTATTTCGTTAATGAATGTCGAATATTTCCTTATAGGGAAACGTCTTATCTTATCATTATAATTTTCGGGAAGAGAGTGGAATGGTTTCATATTAACACCTCCAAGCTTTTGAATGAAGAGTTCATCGCTCTACTTGACGGGCCTCCAGTCAAGGCTAGAAAGCACGGTCTTTCCTATTTAGCCCATGATTGGGGGAAGAAGAGATGGACATTTCCTAATAGTATTTGTACAAAAGAGACTGGGCCGGAATTTGAACTCGACACGTCGATTTCTCATTACGCACCCATAACTGTTTCCCTACCAGAAATATAAACATTATTATTATTATTATTATTATTATTATTATTATTATTATTATTGTAATAAATAATAACTTATATCAGGATATCCCTCAATGAACTCTCGGATCCCAGGCACTCTAATATCACAGGGACTTGATCGTGCACGTCCTGAAATGACTCTTAAAAGAAAAAGAAGAAACGAGAAGGGGGGTGGCGGATATGTATGGCTATATGAAAAGGCGAAAATAAAGTTAACTGATAATAAATATGGCGATGCCAGTGAGTGAAAAACCGGCAGGCATGACGATGCAAAAGGGTTAACTGAAGAAACTTACAATCAGAAAGAGATAGCTGAAATGTCTAGGAATTAACGTGGAAAGACGGCGTGGAGACTTTAACACTCACAGGAAACTCTGTAAAGAAGAGAAGCGGGAGTAAGTATCTTAAGTTAGTTAATGAGTTAGCTAAATATATGGCGGAAGGATAGTAAAAAAATGAAAAATACTTAGACTAACAAAGTCAGGACGTTGTGGAGAGTTATGATCGCTCGTCTCATGAAAGGACACAAGGCATAAAAGAAGACAAAATAATTGTTACTTACTTGAGGACAGTAATTTGTTTTTTTTTTGTTTCCGTCGCGTTTCGGTCTTAAAAAGACGTTGACGGTTGTTGAGCTCAGAGAAATGACAAAGAAAAAAAGTTTATGTCACAGTTTATTTGATTGTGTAATTGTAATCAAACTGATCACGGAAAAACATTTGTCTTGCAGATGACTCTCATCAACACATTAACAAAAGATTAGCGGGTAGGATTAGCGCTTGAAGAGGATTATCTTTCGAGTGACGCGCTGCTTGGACACAATGAATGACCTTGGCCGATACCTGGATTCGGCTCAGGAGATCAAATATAAACTGAAGTCGGAAAATATCTTCTTAATGATAGGTGTAAGAATTTATTAAAACTGTTTTTTTTTTAAGATCGTATAGCGAAAACATGATAGGAAACTATATTTGTGGGCTGATTCCTTTTTTTTTAAAGCATTTCACCCCAAGCAAAGCGGGATGTCACTAACATGCAAGGGGTTAGAGAAAGTACGCATATATATATATATATATATA
>OZ038492.1:16565797-16610797 GCA_964036315.1 Acanthosepion esculentum | reverse complement strand
CACCGAACCGTGCAAATAGTTCATGCAAAAAAGTTGTTGTGGTATTGGACGTAGGCTTTTTGCAGCGTAGTACTTCCGGCCATTTTGTAAAGCTATCTACCACTATTAAGTAGTAATAATCTTCTACTGGACCAGCGAAATCAATGTGTAATCTTTCCCACGGATGATCCGTCTTTGGTCATGGTTTGTGTACTATAGGTGGTGCCTTAGCTGCTAACGCACACCCTTTACATCAATGAACCATGTTTTCGATATCCACATCCATTCCTTTCCAATATACAAAGCTTCGCATTAAGCTTTTTGTTCTATTAATCCCCGGGTGACCCATATGAAAGTCCCGTAGGATTCTTTTCTGCAACTTTTTTGGTACTACTATTTTCTCTACACTTGCGAAAGGCACGTTACGTTTCTTTTTAAATATAGGCATAGTATTTTCTTTTAATTCAAATTTAGCTTCAAACTTGTTACATCTTCCAAGACCAGGTGTAAAGGTTTCCGAAAACTTTTTCTTTAATTCATCTTTAATGTCCTGTCTTGATTGCGTATTACTTTCTACTTTCCTGCAGAAAGAGCTTAACGGTTTATCCCACAATTCGAATGTTTCAATAAAATCTGTACCCAACAAGTTTTCTCCATTTCTCAGAATGAAAACTTTTATTTTTTTAACGATCCCATTCAATTTCATTGGAAGTACAACCTCGCCTTCGAAGTTAATTTGCTTTCCAGTTACCGTTCGAGCGAGTTTCGTTGACTTCATTATTGTAGGCCTTTTTAAAATTTTCCATGTTTTATCGTTCATTATTGTTAAATCTGACCCTGAATCGAGTTGAAATTTGATATTCTTTTTGAATATTTCAGTCGTCACATATTTCCTCAAATCTCTATCTGATTTGATATTCGAATTTGTTTGTCTAATTCGGTTCTTGCATTTTTTCGTTTTACAACAAGATCCTTTGTGACCATTCTTTTGGCACACGAAACATTTCTTATTTCTATATGGGCAATTTACCTCCCAATGTCTTTCGTTACAACGTCTGCAATTATATGGTGGGACTTTTTTATTTTCGTTCTTTTTATTTTCTTGTCTATTATTAAAGTACGCTGAATTTTTTCTCCAATTTTTCTCTACTGGGTACTTTGACTGCTTTTTTATTTTTTTAATATAAGCAATACCAGCTTCTTCGATTTTTTGCGACTCTTTCTTTAACTTTACGGCCCGTTGACACTCCTC
This sequence comes from Acanthosepion esculentum, assembly GCA_964036315.1. Lineage (NCBI taxonomy): Eukaryota > Metazoa > Mollusca > Cephalopoda > Sepiida > Sepiidae > Acanthosepion > Acanthosepion esculentum. The sequence continues at coordinate 16,609,566 of OZ038492.1, read as the reverse complement.
TGCTAACTTTCGCAGGGTAAGGCCTTGTTCAGATTCGAGTTTAGATAAAACTCTACGTCTTATTTCGGCACTCTTACTGGATACCAGTCCTTGAGCAAAAATTAAGCACTTGAATTCTTCAACCGTAATCTCTGCCAATCTGAAATTGTCACAATGTCTATTCACTATAGATGCATATGTTAAGTAATCCTGATCGTCGGATTTAGAGACATTCATGCATAACCATCGCTTATGCCAAAGCGACATATTTGCTCCAAACAGCTCTTTTAGCAATTTCACTGTTTCCGAGAATTCCAATTCAGTTGTTTTTCTCGGTAGAATAAAATCTACAAATTTGCTATGTTCTGCTGTACCTAGCTTCCTTAGTAATAGACTGACTTTTCTTGAATTCGACCAGTTTTCACAGTCTGTGTAGAAAATATCTTCATATCGTTTAAAGTACGCTTCAAACGTTTTTTCTTCGTCTGGCACATAGTTGAAAGTTTCCAGCGAATTAAATATGGTGTTATTAGAATATGAAGAATTTCCCTCATTTGCCTGAAAGTTGTTTAATTTCTCCAGTGTTAACTTTTGAATTTCCAAAAGTCTTTCATCTTGTTTTTCTTGATATTTTTGTTGTCTTTCATCTTGTTTAACTTGATACGACACGGTGTATTTGTGCTCCTTTTAATCCATGCATGTGTTTGTAGTCGGCCAATTTTTCTTTTCCGTGTAGATAATTTTTTAATTTAAAATTACCGTTATTCGTTTACGACACCTTTCCAATTTTTCTGAGTGAACGTTCCTTTATGCTTAGTCGTCTTTTAACGAGTTCTACATATCCAGAAGTTTAGAATCCTTCGTCGTTACGTTAACGTTGGACTTTTAATTAATAGCTTTTTTTTTCAGCCTGGGTTCTTCAATGACTTGTCCCAATTGTTGAAAACCTCACTATTAATTCTTTCTTCTTTCCTTATGGTTCGTTCTACTTCTTTGCCTTTGTTGAAACTTGGCGTATGGTTCGTTCTACTTTGTGGCCATTGTTGAAACTTGACGTATGGTTCGTTCTACTTCGTCGCCATTGTTGAGTCTTGACTCAATGTTGAATCTCGCCTATTGCATGGAATAATAATGCAACACAAAATGTACTTAAAACAAGAATGTATTATAACAAGAAAGTGTACACAATAAGTACATATAGTATTTCTGTATATTTTTGGGAAGACGTTCCTGGAGAATGTGTTGACTAGTCGCAGTCGATCAGTGTCTCTAGTTGGATCTCGCGATTCCCTCTTCCCCCGTCTTCCGGTATCAACCATTATTTATATAGTTGATAGTCACCTATGCAGATTAGGTGGATCCCACCACAACATATACAGACATGACAGAATTGAATAGACGCTCACAGAAACCGTTTATTTATAAAGTAATTTATATAAATGAAGTAATTATAAATGGGCATAAATTTAATAACTAATACTTGGTTGACATCCATTTTGCTTTTTTTAATGCAAGGACCCTTCTAGGCATGCTAGCGATGAGTTCACGAATATCATCTTGAGGGATTTCTTGCCATGTTTCACGAAATAATCCTAACAGTTCGGGCTTAGAAGATGGCTTCCTGTTCTTTTTGCGGAATTTTCGATCTAATATGCCCCAAAGGTGTTCAATAGGGTTGACTGATTTGGCCATGGAAGTTTATTGAACCCATTTTGTCTCAACCAATGTTGCGTTGCTTGAGTAGTGTGACATGGAGCTCCATCTTCCATAAATAGGGAGTCAACATTGCTCATTCTACTACTTGAGAATATTGGACGGAGCCCTTTCTTTAATATAGAAACATATTTGGTTGAATTAATGTTTCCTTCACACGCCACAAGCTCTGAGCGACCATCACTCCAAATTGCACCCCATCCCATTTCTGAAAGGCCCCCATATTTCACCGTTGGCTGCAGTCTTTTTAAATCAAACACTTGACTACAGAATCTCCATACCCATACTCTTCCACTGTCGGAAAATAATGCAAATCTTGACTCATCAGAGAAAATGACAGTGGTCTAAAAGGTCACAGGTCTCTCCACCATCTCATGAGCCCAATCCTTTCTGCGTTTGATATTGGCTGGACGGAGAAGTGGTTTCCTTCTCGCAGCTCTGCCATAGTAGCCCAGCTTGTGAAGATACCTGACAGCTGTTCTGGGACTAACATCAACTTGTGTTGCTATGTCAGTGGCCTTGCAACGTGGATCCTGTTCAACATTTCTTTCGACAAGATGCATGATTCTTTCAGAGGGCCCAGGGCGGCCTGGATGAGGTTTTGTGCACTTCTTGCCCTCTCTGGTGAATTGTACGATCACTCTATTTACAGTAGAAAGGTGTATTGAAAAATTTCCAGATATTTTTCTTTGACTAAGACCACCTTCATGTTGGCCCACGATACGTCCTCGCTGAAATTCGGATAGGTCTGATGCTCCTTTGGTTCGTGGCATTTTCCAGTATTGTTATCTGCAATTTTAATCAAATAATCTAAGTTAATTTATCTTGGTTATTAAAAAAAATCAGAAATAAAATTTATCCTTGTGTCTATTCAATTCTGTCATGTCTGTATATATATATATATATATATATATATATATATATATATATATATATATATATATATATATATAAGGGAGAAGTTATAGTAGTTCCAACGCAGAGAAAAGTGTCTATATTAAAAAGAAGAGAGAAATCGCAAACGTTTTTGCTTGTAATGTGGATTTAAAAAAAAAATATTATGAAGCATAATATTGTTTGTTAATAATCCACATTACAACAAAAAACGTTTGCGGTTTCTCTCTTCTTTTTAATATATATATATATATATATATATATATATATATATATATATATATATAGTTGTATATTTAGGCAGCAATCCTTCATTTATGCATGTTTCATTAAAAACGACAGACAAGGAACTACGATTGAGCTATTTATTTAATTTTTCTTGTATTCGAAAAAGAGCTTCCTTTACAGGACAAAGGTGTGTAAGAACTGTCCAAATGATTTATATTTCCGAGCGCTAACAAGAAAAATTAAATAAAAAGCTCAATTGTAGTACCTTGTCTGTCGTTTTTAATGAAACATGCATATATATATATATATATATATATATATATATATATATACACACACACATACATGCATACATACATATATATATATATATATATATATACATATATTTTTGTGTGTGTGTGTGTGTGTGTGTGTGTGTGTAAATATATAGAAAAATAGGAAAGAACCGTTAAGTTAATAATCCAAAGTTCTTTATTTTTTATTTTTTTTATTTTTAAAAAACAGTTCTCGATACACAAGTAGAGCCTATATAATTATTATCATTATATTGACGTATTCATATACAAACAACCTTTTTAGAAAAAAACATCTTTATATATACAAATACACATTTAGCAGCGTAACAAAAGTGGCAAAAACTTTCTGTCGTTGAAATAGACCAGACGATATGAACGGATGTAATCATTCGTCTCAAAAATTGCACCCCGACCCTACCTTGACTTAACCTCTTTTCTAAAGTAACTAATATGTTGATACAATAGTTGTCAGTGAAAATGAAGACCCTACCGCCCCTTATTAAAATGATTGGTTTTCTCCGTTTCCATAGAAATTAATATTACGGATGTATTTTCTTATAAAGCTACATAAATTTCAAAATTTGTTATTCCAAAATTCGCTTGAGGATGAAACAGAACTAGGTACTTTAATTAAATTTATATAATTAAGTTGAAGTTTTTAGCTTCTGAACTAACTGGCTGTACATTAGGATCTTGGGTATCCTGTCATCAGACATTCTCAAGACATGACCAGTCCACCGTAACTGAGACTGTATGAGAAAAGTCTCGATTCCTCCAATATTACACCTGTTAAACAGATCTACGTTAGATGTCCTATCTTGAAGGTTAACTCCACAGATTGCACGGAGACAGCTTTTTTGTGTAATAATATATATATATGTTTTTGTGTGTGTGTGTGTGTGTGTGTGTGTGTGTGTTTTAAGCACCTGTACAACGGTGAGATCACTCTTGGTAAGTCCCACAAACACCAACCCAACAAATGCTTCAAAGATGTTATTAAAGATAACCAGAAAATTCTTGAAAATGATGTCAAAGAGTGGAGAAAAGTGGCAGAGAATAGGTCTGGTTGGAAAAAGTTAGTTTTTGAGGTCAAAAGGGTTGAGCATTTGAAAAGGGCTCTGCGTAAAGGTGGTGTGGACTCGATCACAGAAGATATTCATTATGTAACATCTGCGGAAAGATTGTTATATCTCGTGCCTGATTTACTAATCAATCAATGGTCACATGAAAATCGGCAGTCCGGTGCCAACTACGTGAATGTCCTTCCTGACAGCGCTGAAGGATTGTTATGTCAGTTTTGTGAAAAAATTTGCTGTCCCGGCGCCGGGCTGAAGTGGCACATGTGAGTGCACGAGTAGAAAGTCACTTTCAAGACCCTTCCCCCAAGAGCCTTTCGTGCGTCACGTATGTAAAAAGGCAGACAGAAGCGACGGTGGTTTGCAAACTCATCTTCGGCCCAATGGCCGCTCAGGTCAACGTTGAAGAATGAACCTTCTTCTGTAAAGAATTGGCAGTTATCATTAAATGTGTGCAAAAGTCCCCAGTGCCCGATTGTTAGTTGCCAAGGCTCTGTGTGCCACCCTCTGAGTCGCTTCCTTGTAGATATAATTGACCCATTGATCGGAAAGTTTCCTTCATATGTTCGAAACTCCGCCCACTTCGCGGAAATAATCAAAGATGCTCCCATCCTATCCAACCAGATGGTGAGCCTGGACGTATTGAGTTTGTTCACCAAGGTACCCACGGAGGAGGCACTCTCAGTAGTCAGAGAGAGATTGGCCTCTGACTCATCCCTAGAAGAACGGACCAGTATTCCAATAGATAATCTGATGGAGATGTTGAATTTCTGTGCACAAACAACACACTTCGGAATGGGATCACATATATATCGACAGGATGAGGGCTTAGCAATGGGCTCGCCGTTATCACCAGCAATGGCGAATATATACATTGAATACTTTGAGGAAATGGCATTAAAATCTATATCTCTAACGCCAACTATATGGTTAAGGTACGTAGATGACACCTTCATACTCTGGTCACACCTTGAAGATGTTCAGGTTCTACTGGACCATGTGAACTCAATAAGACCTTCGATACAGTTCACGATGGAGAAAGTAACAACACACTCCCATTCCTGGATGTTCTAACAGATGATGGGTTCAAGACATCCGTATACCGTAAACCGACATTCCCCGGACAGTACCTCAATTTCAACTCCCACCATCCATACAGCGTAAAGAAAGGGATTGTCCGCTGCTTGTAACACCGAGCAAAGTCATAAGTGGCGACCCAAAGACATTAGATAAATAATTGGTCAGTATAAGTAGTACCCGACAACGTAACAACTACCCTGGGTACATGGCAACAAACTGGGAAATGCGGATACAAGAGAAGTACAACAAAACTCAGAAAACAGTCTGCCTGCCTTATGTGAAGGGGTTATCAGAGAAAATACAAAGGATCTGCGGTTCATATAACATCAGGACAACCTTCAAAAGGTGGACGACACTTCGCAGATATCTATCCCGAATAAGACTCCCCCATAGAGGAGAACATGGCTAAAGACTGTGTGTACACTATCCCGTGCAGCTGTGGAAACAAATATAAAGGGGAGACAGGCCGCTCCCTTAAGGTAAGGCTTCAAGAACACTAGAAAGCTGTAACACGAGGGGAAGTGGAAAAATCAGGCGTGGCTGACCACATATGGAGAGAGAAGGGAGATCACCGCCCTCTTTGGGATCAGGTTGAGATCATAGACAAAGAACACCATTGGAAAATTCGTAAACTTAAGGAATCATCGCATATGCTAGGCCAAAAAAAAAATCTCCTGAGCCGACCAAGCATAGAAATGAATACAATATGGGAACCACTAATAAGGAGTGCCAGAGAAAAGCGCTAATAACAAACAAAATTGCAATATGAGCTCTGGTAAAAACATAAAATGGTAACAGCAAAAAATGCAATATGAGTATTGGTAAAAAATGATGCTGAAGACATTAGGTTTATAATACCCAGAAATTCATACACAGATAGATGTCCTCAAGGACACATAACACAGTGGATAAAGGCGTTAGTTAGATCCGATGACAGGATCCAAAGAGTGTGAGTTCCATACCCGGTTAAGGCAGTGGAGAACTTTCAGAGGGAAATGAACATAACTGACATCCATTAAACATGGCACGTGGAACTAGAACAGTATACCCCAGCGAGCGAAATAAAGGGTTCAGTTCGACATTCTTGAAGAAGGCCGGAGCGTACAATGGCCGAAACGTTGTAATAAATATGGCGAAAAAGATGCGGACAATAGTCTGAATAATGTACATAATCCAGGTTGATCATAATAATACCAAATATTAAAAGTGATCCACAAAAAGAGCTCAATGTATTTGTTATAACAGAGCATATCATTTGGGGATAGATTTATTTCAACCAGCTCTATGTACGTTGGTCTTATTCAATTCTGGTGGATGGACTGTCCAAATAAACCAACGTACTTAGAGCTGGTAGAAATAGATCTATACACAAATGAGGTAATTTTGGATTTTTGCTGTGTAATATATATATATATATATATATATATATATTATATATATATATATATATATATATATATATATATGTGTGTGTGTGTGTGTGTGTGTGTTCAAATGTGAGAAAGGATAGATGGAGTAAAATTCCACTGTTGGTCACGTGTACTTTTAAAAAAGTGCTCAACATAATGTAGAGCAATATATTGTTATTATTATTCTTATTATTAGAGATTATAATAAAAATATGTTGAAATCAAAAAGCTTTAAAGGTTTCAATATTAAGTACTTTTTCAGATGATGTTAAGTAACTCGTGATTTTACACCATCTGTTCTTTCTCTCATTTGCACACACACACACACACACACACATACATATATATATATATATATATATATATATATATATATATATATATATATATATATATATATACGTATATGTCGTCTTTCGTTTAGTAAAAACGTTCAAACTTCCCTTTCTCTCTTGGACCTGTGGGTATGTCTTTTATAACCAATTAAATGTCAGATCTACGCTAAATAGAAAACTAAGCTCAGAGAATGGAGGTGGGTGAATTATTTTTTTCGTGTCACGATTAACCGGAACATCATTGACAATTGCGGAAAATATGTCAGCAACAAATGTATCATGTTTGTAGACAAGCTTACTTTTCTATCTAGCATATATATATATATATATATATATATATATATATATATATATATATATATATATGATCAAATGTCGATCAAGTACAGATAGAAATCCGACAAAATGAATAGGATATAGAACAAGTAGGAAACCTATGAAGTGAAATCTTAGATTAAGATAGGTAAGTAGTGTTTGGTTAGATACGTGTCACGTGTAATGAAGTAACAGATAATATTCAAATATGTAGGAGAAACATTCTGGACACTAAAGTGTATAAACGTTAGTGAGACGCAGCAGGATGTTTTGAAAAATTGTTTTTTTTTTGAACGGCTGTTCCGTGCCGTGCTTTCAGTTGCGGTTCCCTTTTTTAAACCCAATGAATTATTATGTGAAATATATATATATATATATATAATGAAATGGACAAAGTCCGACAATTATTTTAAGACATTTTTATGTTTATACATTCTTTTTATAGATACAAATATTTAAGTAAAATCGTTCGGTTAGCAAGGTTGTAGTTTAAAGACAGTAAAATCGACCTTGCTAACCGGACGCTCCTCTGTGGCCCCATCGGTTAAAAGCACGTCAGGCTATATGACGGTTCCGTATAGGATACAGGTTCGATTCCTGTCGGGAGACGAATATTTTCTATGAAACTTTCTCGGACATTCAGGCCGGTAAATGTTGTTTAATACTGTTTATTATAAAACAGAGCATTTACTTAAATATTTGTATCTATAAAAAGAATGTATAAACATAAAAATATCTTAATATATATATATGGCGTTTGACTGATATTGAAGAAATTTATTATATTTATTATTTAAATACTAATCACTATCGGAGATATTTCGATATCGTGTGTTTAAAAATACGATATGTTCATCAGTACTGTCTGTTGCCTTTCCGTTTTACGCTCCTATGTAGTAACTGGCAATCGCCATAAAATGTTGATTCTTATGTCCACGCTCTCTTTTTATATTTTAATAATATATAATAGATTTAACAGACTAGGAATAATTTGTCTCGAGAGACAACAGCCTCATGATTTTAAAGCTTCGTGAATTCGGTGAAATCATAATTTTGAGTTCAATACCTGAGCCGGGCGGTAGTGTATTTCGACTCAGTGGAAACAGGGTGAGCAATAACTGAGCAGTGATAAAAACTAGACAAGGTATCCTCAGACACGGGCATAGGAACAGGAAGAAGCTACCTACGTAGATTAAAGGTATTCAATTTTGAATTGCCTGAAGCTTACCTGAATTGATAGACATCTGAAGAAGGCCGGGGGAACAACGGCCGAAACATTGTGATTATAAGAACAAAGATGAGGATATTAGTCCGAATGAAAATAAGGCTTCTTTTTATTTATTTTTTTCCCTGTAAGGAAACCTTCGGACTTAAAACGCGACTCCGGGATAGACGAACATGCACGCGCGCTTAATGTCTGAGATCAAGTTACTTGTGTGTTAAGTCTCTTTTCAAACCAAATTTAATGCAGTGTATGTTTCTATTCACTGTTATACAATAATTATATGTGTAACAAATCTTCCGTTGGAGAAAAGGTGAAGGCCTGTGGTCAGTGAAAATGACAGTTATTGATGTCGAAGTTTCAATGCGAGGACTGTTTTTTTATTTTTGGCTCACCGGGAATTACAAATGGAGTTGAGTGATTACAAGGAGGGATAGTTTTATTCTGTGTGTGAATACATTGCTTGACATGACTTAACGTTTATTCAGAAGCTCGGGGTTTGGATTATCTTCCTGTTAACTCTTTTGGGCAGATATGAATACTTCTGGTGTAAGCAGCTATTATTATGTACACGATTTATACACGGACTATTTTCCTTAACTTTATTGTTGTTATCACAACGTTTCAGCCGATGTGCTCTCCGGACTTCATCAGGTAAATATCGATTTGGGTAAACTACAGGGAATTCCGAACTAGTGAGAAGAAAGGTACAACAATTTGCAGGTCTGACGTCGGGCTGATGAGGCACAGGTGTCAAGTCAGTTGAACTTGGTGGCCATTTCAACGGAAATCACTAGGACTTCCGGTAGATTCGCTTTGAGATAAGTCCCCCCTGAGTCGTTGGAGAATGTTGCATGAGACATGCTACAGCGTGTTTGGCAGGAGCTGGACTACCGACCTGACGTGTGCACTGTCACGGGTGGTGTGCATATTGTATGTTTGTGACGCTTTGCTATCTACATCCATTTCAAACTCTTGTTGGTATTTTGATAAAGAAAACTGTTATTGTTCAACATGAAGCCTATTTAATTTCGTTTATCTGGAACATATAGTTACTCATATATTCACATTTTAAATACATATACATGGTGATGTAATGAATATGCATACACCTGTGTTGCCCCTCACAGGAATATGATTGGCTGGTGTCAGCCATAAATACGGGCTGATGTAGAGGTACAGGGTACACCATTCTAGTACGCCATTGGACTGAGCCATTGATGACGCCTATTCGTCTACGCTTATTACCTACGACTACGACGAGCACCAGTCGATTACGGCTACCCGCTAGATTGTACTACTCGGTTACAGTAGCCGTAACCATTTAGCTACTTCGAACAAATATATCCCTTTCCGGGACATATTACAAGGTGTCACCAGTTTTTCGGGGACACCCTGTATATGTATGTGTGTGTATGTGTGTGTGTGTGTGTGTGTGTGTGTGTGTCTGTGTGTGTATGTATGTATGTATGTGTGTGTGTATGTGCGTGTGTATGTGTGTATATATGTGTGTTTATGTGTGTGTATGTGTGTACGTGTGTACGTGTGTGTATGTGTGTGTATGTATGTGTGTGTATATATGTGTGTGTGTATGTGTGTGTATGTGTGTATGTATGTGTGTGTATGTGTGTGCGTGTGGGTATGTGTGTGTGTGTTGCTTTTATTATCTTTTTTACAGTTTCAGTCGCTTTATACATTCATTTCATTCCTCGAATAAGTTCAGACAATTGAGGAATGAAAACTGATTTTGTGTTATCGTCTTCGATAGCTATAACTCTCCTCCTCATAATGTCATTTGTTCTTAAAATGCCTGCTTTAATTACTATAATAAAATTGTAGACCCCCAGGAAATTATTTAAACATTAAAACCATTAATTCATGATGTTTTTTTTTGTTTTGTTTGTTTTGTTCTGTATATAGTAAACAAAAAATGACCTCAAGCCAACAAGAGTCGACATGTCCCAAAACCAACCAATCTAATCGCATTCCCGTTTGACCATGTTCGGGTATAATAAAAAAAGGAAAAGAAGATTAATTTATTTTATGCAACAAATGCCCTTCCTATAAACAGAGAAAGTAATTAGTTATTGAAGTTATCTTACCTCTATAAAATTTTTGCATAAACAGCATTTTCCGTACGACATATAATGTTCGTTTGGTCATTATGCAAAGACTACTTGAATTTCCTATTTTAAACTTAGCTGCAAGCAGCTGACAATGAAAGCTTTGGTTTCGTTTGTTTTGTTTTACGGCATATCAACACCTCAATGGGTTATTTAATGCCGACAGGATTTTTGTTGCTTGTAGTATTTTTTTTTTTACAAAAATGTATTGCTTCTAATATTTTTTTTACCAAAAATGTATTGATGCTAATATTTTCGTCCAAAAATTTATTGATGCTAATAATGTATTCTTGGTACTAATTTTTTTGCTAAAACGTATTGCTGGCACTAAAACCGATTTTTACACTTTCATAGTATTTTGCTCCCAGTTTGGGGGTTAACTACTTTCCCATATTTGCGACGCTAACAGGTGCTACGACCCCGGGAACACCAGCAATTAAGACGTGGTTCCACGCTCCTCAAAACCTCCTGAACAGAGGCATTATTGTTAAATGTAGTTTATCGTCTTACGCAGGACGGAACAATGAAAGATTGGAATAGTTTTATAATATCTCTATTAATAATAATAATAATAATAATAATAATAATAATAATAATGATAATAATGATAAAAATGAATTCAGAAAGCCTATTATTTTTTAAATATTTCGACACAGCTTCAAGAAAACAGGCTTACGGAGAGATCGGGTTGAAACATTGATTCCCATACGATCGCCGAAGTTAAGCAACGTCAAGCCTGGTCAGTAACTAGATGTGTCACCAGTTCGGAATACCACGTGCTGTAAGCTTGGGCGTGATAGGGGTGTAATGAATAATTGCTCAGATTGTTAATCGAAGATTAATATTCATTACATTCATTTACACGAAAATACACTAAAAAGGCATGAATCCATCTTTTCGTTCCCCCCAGCTATAAGTTCATTCGTAAGACTTATATGATTAAACCATTCTTATCTAAAAAAAGAAAAAAATAATAAAATAATCCCGTAAATGTTTTTTCCGCTCTGTTCAACTAATTTGTCGTAATCTGAAATATCAGAGAATATAAATAATTATTCCGAACGCTGCGGGAAATAAGATTGTAACTAGCGTTGTTCGGCCTAAAATTATTAAAGCATAAAAATAAAAACAAAACAAAAAACGATATATATTTTGCGTTTCCTTTAATTGTAGACATACTTGCCTCAGTATACGTATATAAGTGTGTATATATATATATATATATATATATATATATATATATATATATATATATATATATAATTATTTATTTAAATATTATAACATAAATATGTTATAAAATCACTACAAAAATAGCCATTTTGTTTCAACACCTCCGGTGTTTTATCAAGTGATGATGTTGAATGTAGAATAAATGGTTTTAAAAGTTTCAAATTAATTAACGATCCTTCGCTAGGGGTAAACGCTGTTACATAAGCTAGAATGACCAATCAAAATACAAGTATATGAGAAATCAAAAAATTTCACTACGAAGCAAGTTTATCATAGATATTAAAAGCTTTAAAGTTGGGGTTCTAGTAAAATAGAATATGTCCTAACTAATAAGTATTAAATTATATGATAAAATTTGAAATTAAAATTAAAAGTAAAAACATTACCCATTTAGAAATCTAAATCTAATCTCTATTAAGTTTAAAATTATAGAATTACTGAGGAGAAAATAAAAAATACATATGTTATTTAATTTATTTTTTCATTGAAATTACATTAAAAAAGGATGCTGATAGCGCTATTCTATATATAATATATAATATATATACACACACACACACACACACACACACACACACACACACACACACACACACACACACACACACACACACACACACACACGGTGGAGTAATGGATAACGGCTTGGATTGAGGAATCGGAGAACCGAATTCGAATTCCAGTCGAATCCATTCACTTACGTGCTAATACCCTTGGGAAAGATGTGAATCCTCTTATTCGCCCTCCATCTATGGGTAAATAGCAGGACAGACTGGGTTCTATAGCCTTGGATGGCAACTGGTCTAGGAGAAGGACAACTCTGAATTCAAAACCTGCGGATGGTCTTTTGTCTGTATTCGTCCTTCCAAAAAGTGTGGATGGCCCTGCACAAAGCCTTCACCACTATAATCAAATCTCATGTGTCGGTGTCGGACTTTCAGTTTCTAGGAACTGATCTGCCTGACCCTCATACGTCGAATTCGACGGGAGATTCGGTCATATATATATATAGCCTTACTATATATATATATATATATATATATATATATATATATATATATATATATATATATATATATATATATATATATATATATATATAGCCTTACCCAATGTTATGCTGAAAAATTATGTTTACCATCTCGATTTGTAGACATCAGAACTTATACTAAGTCATTACTTAAGATGAATTCGTTCCCAATATTTTTAACAAGTAGGCTCGCCTATCGTCTGGTCCGCACTCCTTTCATGTTTATTAAACAGGAGTAACGTTTCATCTCTTTTTGCCTCTGTTCAGGATATGATTTACAGGTTCCCTTTCTTACTCTTACCATTAAAGATTTAATTGTCTTAACGCCATGGTGATCAAGCTAACTAATGGCTGTGACTTTTCATTATGTGGATAGCGGGTTGGCAGTTTGCTGGCGACTGCTTCAGACTGGTCGTAAGGAGCCATAACTTTTTGGTAGCGCTTAGAGTGGCTGCTCCCATCAACAGTCACATAATATCGGGGTATCTGTAGTGCCATGTTGTGCATGGGTATGTGTCCCTGCATGTATTTCCGGTGGGCAACGCTGAGGCTACATTATGCTATGCTCTCAGCCACGCACTGGCTGGCCTATATTGTCACTGACGACAGATAGTGTATATATATATATATATATATATATATATATATATATATATATATATATATAATTCATCGAATCTGAAACCTCAACAGAATGCAGAAAGCACTGGACGGCCGTTTCGTCCTATATTTGGGACTCATCAGCAGTGCGCATCCACTACCGAGAATTGAAACCCTGACAGTGAGGTTGTCAATCAAACATCATACCAACTGTTCAACGGGCCTCGGTGTCTTTTTTTTCTCTCTCCTCAAAACATATCTCATGGAAATCACAATAAAAAGAAATAAAACTATATCAGCTAACAAAAAACAAAACAAACAAAAAACAAAACAAAAATACTTCAATCTTTCTTTCTACAATCTTCGTGGTATCCGTTCCAAATTCTGCAGCGTTGAATCTTTTCTCCTGGCAACTTGAATCCTTCCATTGCTACCAATGAATTCCTGGTTCCAGAGAATCTTCCCCCGTGCTGAGTAAGATTCTAGCATTCACATGCATGGCCTTGGTGTTTACATACGGGATAATCTTCCGATTGCCGGAGAATTGTCACTCGACGTCGCTGACTACTCTTTTATGTGCTTCTGTTTTTCGCTACTAAATTCTGTCGGCTCTTTCCTCTTCATCGCCGCCCTTCTTCCCAAGACTGCAGTATATTAGACGCAATAGCTGAAATTACAGAAAAGGCAATTTCTCTCCAGCCATCTGCGAACAACTTTGTCTTCGGTGACTTTAATGCTCACCAAGACACGTGGTTGAAACAATCTAAATGTATTTATGTTGTCAGTATACAGGCATTAAGTTTTCCTATTGCCCATACCCCCCACTCAAATCATGGACTTGCCTTCGCATCCCCCAGCCAAATCCAGCAATGTGCTTCCCTATTGGACTTGCTTCTTATCAAGCTTCACAATACTGACCTCTTGGTAACTCAGACCACTCTGTGGTAGGCATTGATATCTCCTTCAAGGTATCATTTAAACAGGAACTCCTTATCCATAAGACCTATTTCCGGTACCATCATGCTCATTGGAACTCATTCTAGGATTTTCTTAGTGAAGTCCCTTGGACTGATATCTTTAAGCTCCCAATTGAAAATTGCGCCACTGAGGTTTCTTCTTGACTCAAAGCTGGCATGGACGTTTTCATCTATTCTCAGAAATGCCAGGTGAAAACTGCAGTTCTCTTCATGGTTCACACTAGTATGTTCGGCCGCCATATCACACAGGAATAACTATTTCCGGCTACACCCACATGACAGCTCTCATCATAGCAGGTGCCTATTTGCTACTGCTCGTAAAAAATGTAAGCGGGTCTTAGAAAAATCTAAGTCCCGGTTTGCCAAGAGAATGAGACACCGTATAACCGCTAAAAACTTTGGAGCTTGTGACTACTAGCGTCTATATAATAAGGTACTAACTAAGTGTAAGGCCTCTATCCACCCCATATTCAGTCGATTTGAGGTTTTATTATCCTCTGCTGATAAAGCTGAATGCTATGCCCGTAAATTCTTCTCAAACTCTACTCTTGACTCATCTGGAGTATCCCTACATAACTTCCCATTTAGAACCGATTCTCTGTTGAGTGATATGCATATAACCCCTTCTATGGTTTCTGCTATCATCTCTAAAATAGATGGTATCCCTGTAATAGTCATTACGAAGTGTGATCTCGATCTGACTCCTGTTCTCTCTAAACTGTATAATAAATGCCACGTTGCTTCCTGCTTTCTTGCTTGCTGGAAGTCATCCACCGTTTGACCCATCCAACTATCGGCCTATTAGGCTTCTCCCTCTTTTTGCGAAACTCCTAGTGGGCCTTATTAATGCTGAATCGGTTCATCATCTCTCATTGCAATGCCTTTTCTCAGACACGCAGTACGGTTTTAGTTTCTCCAGCTCAACTGCTGATATACTAACGATAATTGCGGAAAGAGTCTATCATGTTTTAGATAAAAACGGTGAAGCCCACTGACATCTCAAAATCATTTGACAAGATCTGGCATTCAGGTCTTCTCCACAAGCTAAAAAGCTACGGTATCTCCGGATACGATTTTGAGCTGACTCAGTCGTTCCTATCAAATCATGAAATGAAAGTTATCCTGAACGGCCATTCATCTACATCATTCCGTATTAACGTGAGTGTCCCCCAGGACTCTATCTTTGGTCCTACGCTGTGAAGTGGTGAAGGTTTTGTGCAGAATCATCCACACTTTTTGAAGGGCCGAATACAGAGACTTGGTGCACTACGTGCCACAGGGTCACCAAACGACCCTCCGCATGTTTTGTAATTACAGTTGTCCTTCTCCTAGACCAAGATCGGAAGTAATGTAACGATTCATGCACACTAAAAAGTACTTTTTGAGTTTGTACTTTTTGAATTCTAAAACTAAAATTTTTAATCAAATAACCCTAAACTATAGATTTTCAAAGACCAGTTCACTCACTTGCTTTATTTTTATTTTCCATAAGCTCCAGCGGCCTATGTATAAAGCCCAGGAAAAGCGAATTATCATATGATCTGATGATTGTTTATAATGTACAACTGACAGTCACGATAAACTGCTGCTTTCTACATACAGTTGTTTTCACTAAACTATAATAAATGACTCACTGCCTCCTGCTATCCTGCTTGATTGAAATCATCGTCCGTTGTTTCAGTTTTTAAGAACTCTGGTGAGCTGTCTGAGCCATCCAACTAACAGCCTATTAGCCATCTTCCTCTTTTTAAGAAACTCCTAGAATCCCCAATAAATGATGATTTACTTCAGCATCTCTCATTACCGGGCCTTTTCTAAGACAAGTAATACCGGTTTCATTTCTCCACATCAACTCCTGATGTACTAACGATAACTGCGGGAAGTGTCTATCGTGCTTTAGATAAAAACGGTGAAGCCCGGGCTGTTAGCATTGGAGATCTTTGACAGGTTCTGGTATTAAGATCTTCTCCACAAGCTGAAAAGTCACGGTATATTTGGGCAAATTTTTCAGCTGATCCAGTAGTTCCTATAAAATCGTGAATAGAAAGTTATTCTGAACGGCCACTCGTCTACATCCAGGGCACCTTCCTTGGTTCTACGCTTTTTTAAATCTTCTTTAACGACATCAGCTCTCAACTTATCATCTACGCTGAAGACACAACCATTTACTCCTACCTCGATAATAAGGCTGATCAGTCCGATAAGCTCAAAATAGGAGACAATGTACAAAACAACCTCAAAACCGTCGTTAACTGGGGCAAAAGATGGCTTGTTAATTTTAACTCCTCCAAAACTAAACTTCTCTTCAATAGACACCTGAGAGACCCCTCTCTGCCTTCCATCAGCATGGCTGATGCTATCCTCCAAGAAAGTGACACATTGCGCTTTTCAGGCTAACGTTCTCAGCTGATATGAGGTGGAAAGTCTACATTGAATCTATCGCCAGATCAGCTGCTAACAAAGTCGTTTCACTGTGTCAGGCGAGAAAATTTTTTCTCTCTGGAATCTATCTTGCATATATATATATAACTCTACAATTCGTCCATGCTTAGAATATTGCTGCCATATATGGTACGGCACCCCTACTATTTTCCTGGTGTTCCTTGATAAGATCCAAAGAAGAATCAGCAATATTATCAGTCCTCATCTGGCAGTTTGGCTTCCGTCATTTTCTCACCGTCATAAGGTTGTCTCTCTGTGCCGTTTTTGTAAATACTTTTCATGGTAAATGATCGGATGAGATCTTCGCTATAGTAGCTAGACTGTATGAATTTTAACGCAATACTGGACTGGTGGCAAGATCTCATCAATTTAATGTTGAGCTAGCTAGATTTAGACGTAACTTCTATACTGACAGTTTCTTATCTCACACTTCTCGCTTGTGGAACTCCCTCCTGGCTTCATGATTTCTAGCCAACTTTAATCTGCAAAAATTTAAATGCAATGTCAATTGCTATCTACTGTCCCCCTGAATGCTCTTTCTTCTTCCTCCTCGTTACTAATGTTTCTGCTTTTAAATCATCCACAGCCTGTAACCCCTTGCGTGCTAGTGACTGTACTTCCTTACGATACAAATTTAAAAAAAAAATACACAAAAAAAAATACGGAAAATAATTTTTGGTTTGCCTTTTATCTGGTTCCCACTCCTTCCCGGTTTTTTGAACAGGAGTAAAAATTTATCCCTTGTTTCCTATTTAGGATTTCCGGTTCCTTCTAAAGTATTTTTCATTCTCTTTCACTCACAGTAAACTCTTGAGTCTTAGTGACCTTATCGCCTTGCTTGTGAAAAACTGTCAAAATACGAAGACCTTGAAATAGAAATCTCAAAAATGTGGCACATGGGAACATCAACAATCCCTGTTGTAGTTGGAGCCCTTGGACTGGTTGGAAAAGATTCCAGTAGGCTGATTGAAGTGATCCCTGGAAGTCCATGCCTAAAAAAGATACAAAAAATTGTTGTTGTTGTTGTTGTTGTGAAGAAGAAGAAGAAGAAGAAGAAGAAGAAGAAGAAGAAGAAGAAGAAGAAGAAGAAGAAGAAGAAGAAGAAGAAGAAGAAGAAGAAGAAGCAGCAGCAGCACCACCACCACCACCACCACTGGAAAATATGTCACTTTTCCGGGAATGAAACTGCAAGGAACTGGTAACTTAATAATTATATAGGATTTTACAATACACACAGACAGAACAATCAAGCTAATCGCCCAGACATCGTCAGCCAAAGTCCACAAGAACAGAATGTGCTTTCTTATTGACATGGCATTTCCTGCAGGTTGTAATGTATCTGTGAAGATCTTCAAAAAACTATCAAAATACAAGGCTCTTGAAGTGGATACCTCATAAATGTGGCACATAAGGGCATCAATAATTCCAGTTGTAGTTGGAGCACTCGGATTGATTGGAAAAGGTTCCAATAGACTCATTGAAGGGATTCCTGGTAGACCCTGCCTTAAAGAAATACAAAAAAAAACTTGTACTAAAAAATACAGCTCACACATTTCGAAGAGATTTATCCATGTAAAATGTGTTGTCCTATTTATTTTTCTGTTTTTGTTTTTTTACAAAAATGATCAGTGGTAAATATCAGGAACTCATGTCTGACCTTAGGTCTCTGGTTTGGACCCGGAAGGAAATGTGTATAGAACAGAAATCCAAGGAGATAATAATAATAAAAGATACAGAGGAAGGTGCTTTCACAGTCTAAGCAGCTATGACCTCAAGACATCTGTTGGAAGCATTGAAGTCAATAAAACGTCTCGCCAGCCATAATAATCACCCAACATTTTACTGACATGGCGTAATCATAAGTCTATTTCTATAAGTCTATTTGACCATTGACAATGAGTTAGATTCTCCCTGAGTGCTCTATATTTGTAGCCCTGTGTCAGACTGAGCGATGGTGGATAAATTACAATTTAGTAGTTCATATGTTTGGAAAGGAAAACAATTTATTGACCTGAAAGAAATAGAAGATCCTAATGACTCTCATGTTTCTTGTCGAAAGCAAGATGTCATTGAACGAGACGCCGTTTTGTTTTTGACCAGACATATTTGTCTTCGCTGATGTCCTCATCGATGCTTGGTCTGACATAAACCAATTAATAAAAAAAATCTGTTAGATGTTATTTTTAGCTAACTAACTCGAAGTATAGTCAACGCTTTGAATATAACAAAACGAAATGGAGGTGCCATGTCCAAGTATCGTAAATTTGTCCATAATTCCTGTCTTCTCTCCGGCTAATTCATCCTCTTCCGTGACCCTTCAGGACGTCGATGACCTTTGTGCGGTCCATCTTTTTGATCCTTTGTAGCTTTTAGTAAATATGTATTTTTGCTGTTTACTCTCTTTAGCTTTACTCAAGTGAGAAGAAAATCCAACAGACACCAAACAGCTCTAATATATATATATATATATATATATATATATATATATATATATATATATATATATATATATTTACATGCTCACTATGTTTTTATTGAGCTCTTTTTACCCATAACGAAATTCAAAGCAGGATCTGTGATGTAATCGATCCTGACCTGGATGCTAAAAAAAACTGCTTTCATTTAATCACGACAGAGAAGCTTTCCAGCCAGCCATCAGTATGGAAATCCAACAGACACCAAACAGCTCTAATATATATATATATATATATAGATATATATATATAGATATATATATATATAGATAGATAGATAGAGAGAGACATAGATAGATAGATAATGACGAGACATAGATAGATAGATAATGAAGAGACATAGATAGATAGGTCAAACAAACGAGAGGAAAACAGACACTCTTGAGTTTGGACATTAGAGTTGATAAGGTAATCTAATTTAATTTGATTTGTGGTCCCCACTTAACCTCACAGAACCCAAGATATTTTCCCCTCAAATAAAGGTTTGCCTTTCTTCCATTCTAACCTAAGGAAGCCAAATATATTAGAAGCTCTCTGCGAAATGCATTGTCCATAAATGTTACACTTTTTATCATCACCTTCACTTTTGTTTCGGATATTATATGTTCCTCTGGTCTGGTTTGGTTTGGATTTCGCATGAGCGCAAGTTGAGACAGCCTGGTGTTATATAGCTCTCCAGGTCCCAGACCCACGCTGAGTATTGGCTAATACCCACCCAGTATGCAAATAGGCAGTGCCACCTGCTCTAATTAGAAGGTCTTTTCTCAACCGCCCATTGTGGAAGGGGACGCAACTACTGATGCCTACAGTACTACATACAAACAACTAGGAGCCTTTATCAGATTGACCCTATTCGCTGTTACATATTATACAAATACATGTTATCTATGTAACTTGTTGTAGACGGTAAAAACACAAAAAAAACAAATAAACAAAGTGACAAGAGCTGTTCTTCTCTGCCGTCGCTACAAAGAAAGAGATTGCAAGACTCCTTTTCTCGGTCGTTACACAGGACAGTCGTGAAACGGACACCCAAATCAAACGTACCGGCTATAACTGCCTCTTAGTACTCCAGTCAGTTCGCGCGTCCGACTCTGTTTCACGAAGTCCGCCGAAATACTGCAGTCGCCCTGTACCGCTAACGTCTCTCCTTTTATGGCACTCAACACTGCCAAAATTTGCATGTGTTTCGACGCAATCTCGTTCTGAACGAGACCGGCGCGCATAAAACGCGTCTTCACAAGCGGCCATGTTTCTTGCATGATTCGCCACGAAGCCAAGACACGTTCGAGGCGAACCACGAGATTTTCTGTCCGTTTTATGTGTTTTTTGGACCAGCTATAAGCTACGTTTAATTGTTTGAAAGTTTTTTTTTTAATTTGTACGCATTTTTTAACCCTTTCTTTCCTTTTTTTAAAAATTTGTACGCACTTTTGAACACTTTCTTTCCTTTCTTGAACCCTTTCTTTTTTCAGTTTGACATTTGTTTAGTTTTTTATTTCTTTTATTTTGCTGTTACCCTCCCAGTCTTTTATTTGATTCTGTTCTTTTTCGTTTACTGTTTATTGTTGGTTTTATTTATTTGTCTCGGATTTCGGTCCGACCTTTTTATTTGTTTTATTTCCTTTTATTTGTCAAATATTTCTGGTTTAAAAAAAAAAAAAGGAAAAAGTAAATGTTTAAAAAAAAAAAAGAAATCTTTGAAAGAAAAAACAAAAGACTGTTTCTCCGTCATAATAGTGTAAATTACTATTATGGCGGAGTCGAATCCTACACCAGAGTTAAATGCAACACCGGAGGATCAACCACCGGTAACGAATGAAGGAACAACCAAAAAGTCGGCCTGGACAGAGAGTCGGCCGAAAAAGGATTCAAACTATTATGAGGAGTTAAGAAAAAAATATGAACAATTCACGAATGGAACGGATCTGTTAACCATTCAAGAGGCGTTCGACAGCATCAACGTGAGAATCATTTCCCTGCTGACGGCCGATATTAAGAGTCGGAGTTTGTTGGCGTCAGTACGGAGACGATGGAGGAGGCTCTTAAAAGCCTCAATATTACGCCGAAGATACTGGCAAGAAGGACAAGGGCGTTGTGGGATCTTCTTATGGCTTCAGAAGAAGAAGCACGGAAATTGGCCGGCACCGTCCTGACATCAAAGACACTTCGGCTTCAGACCGAATATATGGGCACTCGAAGGACCAATGTAACGGTCCATGGAGTGCCTATAGACATCAGTGAAGACCGTCTGGAGCTTTCTTCGCCCAATACGGTAAAAAAGAGAAGGTGGCGACGGTAATGAGTAAAGCCGGGATAGGTGACGTAACAATAGAGATCACCTTAACTCAGCAGAACTTCCAGGACATTCCCAACATAACATGTAGGAACAGAAGGATGTTGTTTGTAGTCGAGGGACGAAAACCTTTCTGCTGGGCTTGTGGAAAACCGGGGCACATGGCCAAGGTATGTCCAGGAACAAAGGTGACCCCGCAACCGGCAGCAACAGCAGCTTCAACACCACCAGCAACAGCGGAAGTCACTGAACCAAAGAAGACCCAGGACGAGGGTTGGAAGGAGGTGACTAGGGGACGCAAATCAAAGGCTGGTGCCTTGCCTCCCCAGAAGGAAGCTCCACCAGAGAAACAACAGGATGAACCGCCAAAGCAGCAGCAGAAGCAGCAGTCAAGGCAGCAGCAACAATCACCAAAGAAATCAGTGGCAGAAGAGCCACAAACAAAACAGCATCATAAACAAAAGCAGCAGCAGAAAAGTCCAGCCAAAAAAAAACAGAAAATAAGATAGACGTGGAGGAAATACTTCCGCCACAGTCCTCTTCTTCGAAAAGGTTGAGAGACGAGGAGGAAGACGACGAGGAGGAAATCAAGATCAAAAAGCACACTGGACGAAGCAGGGATGGAAGGACCAGAGAAAAAGTCAAATGCGTATCCGCCCCTGCTTCGCCGGTGAAAGAATGCAGCCCATCTGCAAAGAATCTCCCGGCGTCCCTTCAAAATACTCCACTCCCTCCTCCAACCCCTCACACACCAACCCCCATTGCTTCTGATTCATCGCCCTCCGCCCCCAACCATCCCCCTCCACACCTAACACGGCGGCCACTTCCAACCGGCCTCACCCGGACAGGGAGAAAAAACGGAGCAAGAAACTGTTCGCTTCAGCAAGCGAGATATGTCGAGTGGACAGGGACGAGATAGAAAAGGATCTCTCCGCTCGGAAAAGGTCTCTGTTGGGGCCTTTGTTCAAACTCTCCATGGTGGACAGCAAAACGGTGGAGGACCCTCAAAACTTTCCCAATGCTCCAGGGGTCATCGCCCTAATTAGAGACTCTGGGAAGCAATTGAAGGTGTGGAGCCACCTTTTCGAGGCCAGAGAGGCCTTCCAAGGTATCCGTATGGGGGCTGAAGATCTCACCAAATTACAACATTGTTCAGGGCGGGTCCCGGTGCGCCTCCATCCCTCACTTTATAGGGCACTAAAACTCACGTATCCCACGGACGTCGGTGGGATTGTCCGAGGTAATCGCATGTCAACGGAATTGGGAACTGGGAGCCTCGGACAAACCATCGGGGTCCTGTTACCGGCAGATTTCCGCCCGGTATGTGATTAAGGTTTTTTGCACTAACTCTTTTTTATATTTGCAGGCCTAGAAAATGGAAATAAAGATAGCCAGTTTGAATGTGAAGGGCTTGAGAGATCGGCGTAAGGCTGCCCGCCTGCGTCGGGATCTTCTGTCCTTCGGTGTAGATGTTGCCGCGATCGAAGAGACCCACTTTGTTTGCACTTCCGATGCGTGTGTGCTGGAGGACGACTTTGTCGTCTATTGAGCATATGGGAACCGGTTGGCCAGAGGAGTTTCTTTGTTAGTCAAACGTACTCTTAATGCGAAGGTGGACCTTGTGCATACCGATGCCGAGGGCAGGTTAATCGTGGCCGATATTGCCGTGAAAAGTGGTTCGTTTCGGGTCGTTGCAGTTTATGCGCCCAACGACCAGGGGGAGCGGTGTGACTTTTTTCGGCGGTTAGGGCCGTTCCTAGTCGATTCTTCGCGCCTAGTTCTAATGGGGGACTGGAATGCCATCCTGGACCCCAAGTTAGACAGGGGGCGGGGCGCTAGCGGGAGAAGGGGCGATCGTAGCCTGGTCGATCTGATCGGCGATTATGGTCTCGTCGATAGATACCGGGTCGATCATCCCAGTTGGAAAATGTGGACGTGGGCGCATAATTGGCCGTCTGACAAGGTAGTTAGCTACCTTGACAGAATGTTAGTTCGTAGAGCCGACATAGACTTATTAGATTGTCCCACGTTCCACTGGGTAGGCTACACGGACCACAAACTCGTTTGTGCCGGTGTGGCGTTAGAACAAAGGCCTAGAACGGCTGGTTACTGGAAGTTCAATCTGTCTTTACTGGACAGGCGGGACTTCCAGGAGCAGCTAATTAGATTAGTGCAGCGGGAGCTAGTGGGGGCGGTTATCGGGAATAGGTGGTGGGAGAAACTTAAGGATAGTATTAGGTCTTTCACCACCGATTTCAGCAAACGGCTCGCTCTAGATAAGGCTGAGAAGGTGAAGACACTTAAGGCTAATTTTTCCCAGGCGGAGGCTGGGGGGATCCCCTAGAGATAGCCCTAGCTAGGGAGGCCCTGCAGCGTTCGAATAGCGATCGCTACATGGGTCAGGTAATTAGGCATAAGTTAAGTAAGATGTCTAACGAAGCCGTGAACCTGGGCGCAGATCTGCGTCGGGAAGAAATCCGTCGAGCTGGTGATCGATACATTCGTCAAGTCAAAACCGCGGAGGGGCGTACTCTGCGGTCGACTGACGGCATGTGCGAGGCGTTTCGGCGGCATTTCGAGAGCCGCTTTACCAAGGAGCCTGGTCTCCGTGAGGAGGAGTTTCGCAGCTATTTGGCTGACTTTCCTCGGCTTGCGCCGACTGAAGCGGCTAGCTGCGAGGGAGAGATCACGCAGCGCGAAGTCTACGAGGCACTGAAGAAGGTCGGCAGAGGCAAGTCGCCCGGTCAGGATGGTTTGCCCTATGAATTGTACTTGAGGCTGTCGCACATCTTTGTTCCGATTTTGACAGCAGTGTCCAACAACTGGTTTCGGTCGGGGTCCATCCCCAATCGCATTTCCAGGGGTGTGATCACTCTGTTGAAAAAGGGCAAGGGTGTTGGGTGGAAACTAGATGATTATAGGCCCATAACTCTGCTAAACACAGAGTTAAAGATTATGGCCAAGATCCTGCAGGAGCGTTTGCAGTTAGTTGCCGAGTCTCTGTTGGGACCCGAGCAGACTTGTTCTGTGAGGGGCCGAACAATTCAGAGCAACCTGCATTTGATCCGCACGATCGTAGAGGGCGTAAAAGACGACGAAGAAGCCGCGCTGATCAATTTGGATCAGTCCAAGGCATTTGATAAGGTCGACCATCGCTACATTGCTACTGTCCTGCAGGCCGCCGGATTCGCACCCGACTTCTGCCGCTGGTTTAGCCTCCTGTATTGCTCCCCCAGTGCTGTGGCACAGGTGAACGGAAAGTTGTCGGGCGCTTTTGTTCTGTCGAGGTCGGTTCGTCAGGGTTGTCCGCTGTCGCCTCTCCTTTATGCTTTGGCGTTGGAGCCTCTCCTGCGCCGGCTGAAGGACGAGGCGTGCAGTCCGGCCCTACGCGGGATCGCCGTTCCTGGAGGGTCTCGAGCCAGGGTTTCCGCGTACGCCGATGACGTATCTGCTTTCGTGTCGTCCCTTAACGACATTGAGGCGGTACAGAAGGCGCTTGATCGTTACGAGAAGGTGACAGGGGCCAAGATAAACCGCGACAAGTCTTCCGGCTTGCGGTTAGGTGCCTGGAAGGGGCGCGATCTTCCAGGCCGCTTCGGTTGGACGGACGGTCCTGTCCGCATTCTTGGAGTGTGGTTTGGACCCGACCTCCAGCTGAAGAAAAATTGGTCTGAAGTACTAGCAAAGGTCGTTTCTGCCGGTAAGACTTGGAATCGACGGAGGTTGTCCGTAAAGGGCAGGGCGGAGGTGTGTGTTACATACATTTTCCCCCTGATTCTTTATCGATTGTCAGTACTTCCTCTCTGTAAGGCCCACATGAAGGCGCTCGAGCAGGCGCTATCCTCCATTTTATGGAGGGGACGCGCAAACAGGGTCGACAGACGAGTCTGCACCAAACGTCCGTGTCATGGGGGGCTGGGAATGCCACACTTGGAGAGTCACATCCGTGCCTCTCGGTTGGCTTTCCTACGCCGCGCATTGACTAGAGGAGATCCGATTCTGGAGGGGATTGTTAGGGACGCCTTCCCTAGCCTTACCATCAATCCCCCCATCTCGAAGGCTGAGCACCATTGTAAGTCTCGAGATGAATCGCTTTTCCTCAGCGAGTGTCGTTCAGCCTTGAGCGCTATTCCGCGATCCAGTGACCTTTCACGGCCTAGGAAGTTCTTCTATCGGGGATTAGTGGAGGGTCGCGCGAAGGATCCTCTACGTGATACGCTCGACTGTTTGGAGGAGGAGTATCGCTCCTACTGGTCTTGGGCGCCAGCGGCGGATTATCTCAGTAACCCTGAGTTTTCGCTTACCTGGCGATTGGCTCGGAATCGGCTGCCTCTCAACGACAAGGCTTTCATATGGGGCTTGGCGGACTTGCCAGACTGTGAACGGTGTGGCCTTGGATTAGAAGAAACGGCTTCGCACGCCTTCTACCATTGCCCCCGGGTCCGCCCCTTATGGGACCATGTCGGCGAGCTGACGGCTCGTCTCGCTCCCGAAGAACTCGTGTCCATTGATCGTGTATACGCGTGTGACAATGTGTCGCCCCCGTATTCCGGGGTGAAACGAATGGTGTTTCTGATGCTGCTAGCCACGGCCCGAATGGTGATATGGACGACGCGCAAGGAGGAAGTCTTGCGAGGCAATCAGCTTTCTTATCAGGATCTGATCCGATTCTTTGAGCACCAGCTCAAGATGAAGATTAGAACTGAAAACGATTGCATTCGACAGTCTTTAGCGAAAGGTGGGTAAAAGCGGCGAGCTTGGTTCGTTTGAACGGGGCTAGCCTTGATTTTCTTTTCTAGGTCAACCAAAGTTACATCGGGGTGGTTTCCTGTGGAACCCTCCCCTTGGTTAGGTTAGACAAGCTTAAGTGTACCTAGTTAATGTGAGTAAATGTGTTCCTAACCTGTTCCCGGTGATATCTTATGTTATGATCCAGTCGAGATTCCCAACCTCCCCAGTTTGTTTTTTACCTCCCAATTTTATCTCGACTGGCTCAGCCTTTTATTTCCCCACGCCCGTGTTATTTTTTCTCCTTCCCACTCCCTTAGCGAGAGTGCTTCTTGATTTTTTCTTATCGGCAGAATACAGCGGCCTCTCTATTTTGAGGGTTGGACGGGCCCTACTAACACGAATTATGTTTAGTTTAAATATTTGTTGAATTTTTAGTTTGTTATTGGGTTCATCTCCCTCCCCACTTTCATCTTTTCATTATTAGAATTTTAATGTATTTTATTATCATCAAAATTTTTATGGTGTGGGGCGCGTTTTTTGTAGGTTCCCCTGATGTGGATGTGGTATTATGGTGGATGAAGGTTTGAATGGCGACGGATGAGTTCTTGTGGTGAATGAGATAATTGTAATGTATGAATGGGTCGCGAATCTGATTAGCTAGGTATAGGATAGTAAGTAATGACCAGCCTTTACCCCTCCCCTTTTTCGGCCTTGTGCCACAATTTGTACTTTTTGTGCAAATAAATAATGTCCGTTTTATGTGTTTTTTGGACCAGCTATAAGCTAAGTTTAATTGTTTGAAAGGGTTTTTTTTAATTTGTACGCATTTTTGAACCCTTTCTTTCCTTTTTTTAAAAATTTGTACGCACTTTTGAACCCTTTCTTTCCTTTTTTGAACCCTTTCTTTTTTCAGTTTGACATTTGTTTAGTTTTTTATTTCTTTTATTTTGTTGTTACCCTCCCCGTCTTTTATTTGATTCTGTTCTTTTTCGTTTACTGTTCATTGTTGGTTTTATTTATTTGTCTCGGATTTCGGTCCGACCTTTTTATTTGTTTTATTTCCTTTTATTTGTCAAATATTTCTGGTTTAAAAAAAAAAAAAGGAAAAAGTAAATGTTTTAAAAAAAAAAGAAATCTTTGAAAGAAAAAACAAAAGACTGTTTCTCCGTCATAATAGTGTAAATTACTATTATGGCGGAGTCGAATCCTACACCAGAGTTAAAGCCAACACCGGAGGATCAACCACCGGTAACGAATGAAGGAACAACCAAAAAATCGGCCTGAACAGAGAGTCGGCCGAAAAAGGATTCAAACTATTATGAGGAGTTAAGAAAAAAATATGAACAATTCACGAATGGAACGGATCTGTTAACCATTCAAGAGGCGTTCGACAGCGTCAACGTGAGAATCATTTCCCTGCTGACGGCCGATATTAATAGTCGGAGTTTGATTGGCGTCAGTACGGAGACGATGGAGGAGGCACTTAAAAGCCTCAATATTACGCCGAAGATACTGGCAAGAAGGACAAGGGCGTTGTGGGATCTTCTTATGGCTTCAGAAGAAGAAGCACGGAAATTGGCCGGCACCGTCCTGACATCAAAGACACTTCGGCTTCAGACCGAATATATGGGCACTCGAAGGACCAATGTAACGGTCCATGGAGTGCCTATAGACATCAGTGAAGACCGTCTGGAGCTTTCTTCGCCCAATACGGTAAAAAAGAGAAGGTGGCGACGGTAATGAGTAAAGCCGGGATAGGTGACGTAACAATAGAGATCACCTTAACTCAGCAGAACTTCCAGGACATTCCCAACATAACATGTAGGAACAGAAGGATGTTGTTTGTAGTCGAGGGACGAAAACCTTTCTGCTGGGCTTGTGGAAAACCGGGGCACATGGCCAAGGTATGTCCAGGAACAAAGGTGACCCCGCAACCGGCAGCAACAGCAGCTTCAACACCACCAGCAACAGCGGAAGTCACTGAACAAAAGAAGACCCAGGACGAGGGTTGGAAGGAGGTGACTAGGGGACGCAAATCAAAGGCTGGTGCCTTGCCTCCCCAGAAGGAAGCTCCACCAGAGAAACAACAGGATGAACCGCCGAAGCAGCAGCAGAAGCAGCAGTCAAGGCAGCAGCAACAATCACCAAAGAAATCAGTGGCAGAAGAGCCACAAACAAAACAGCATCATAAACAAAAGCAGCAGCAGAAAAGTCCAGCCCAAAAACCAGAAAATAAGATGGAGGTGGAGGAAGTACTTCCGCCACGGCCCTCTTCTTCGAAAAGGTTGAGAGACGAGGAGGAAGACGACGAGGAGGAAATCAAGATCAAAAAGCACACTGGACGAAGCAGGGAGGGAAGGACCAGAGAAAAAGTCAAATGCGTATCCGCCCCTGCTTCGCCGGTGAAAGACTGCAGCCCATCTGCAAAGAATCTCCCGGCGTCCCTTCAAAATACTCCACTCCCTCCTCCAACCCCTCACACACCAACCCCCATTGCTTCTGATTCATCGCCCCCCGCCCCCAACCATCCCCCTCCACACCTAACACGGCGGCCACTTCCAACCGGCCTCACCCGGACAGGGAGAAAAAACGGAACAAGAAACTGTTCGCTTCAGCAAACGAGATATGTCGAGTGGACAGGGACGAGATAGAAAAGGATCTCTCCGCTCGGAAAAGGTCTCTGTTGGGGCCTTTGTTCAAACTCTCCATGGTGGACAGCAAAACGGTGGAGGACCCAAAAAACTTTCCCAATGCTCCAGGGGTCATCGGCCTAATTAGAGACTCTGGGAAGCAATTGAATGTGTGGAGCCACCTTTTCGAGGACAGAGAGGCCTTCCAAGGTATCCGTATGGTAGAGTTGGGGGCTGAAGATCTCACCAAATTACAACATTTTTGTTCAGGGCGGGTCCCGGTGCGCCTCCATCCCTCACTTTATAGGGCACTAAAACTCACGTATCCCACGGACGTCGGTGGGATTGTCCGAGGTAATCGCATGTCAACGGAATTGGGAACTGGGAGCCTCGGACAAACCATCGGGTTCCTGTTACCTGCAGATTTCCGCCCGGTATGTGATTAAGGTTTTTTGCACTAACTCTTTTTTATATTTGCAGGCCTAGAAAATGGAAATGAAGATAGCCAGTTTGAATGTGAAGGGCTTGAGAGATCGGCGTAAGGCTGCCCGCCTGCTTCGGGATTTCCTGTCCTTCGGTGTAGATGTTGCCGCGATCGAAGAGACCCACTTTGTTTGCACTTCCGATGCGTGTGTGCTGGAGGATGACTTTGTCGTCTATTCAGCATATGGGAACCGGTTGGCCAGAGGAGTTTCTTTGTTAGTCAAACGTACTCTTAATGCGAAGGTGGACCTTGTGCATACCGATGCCGAGGGCAGGTTAATCGTGGCCGATATTGCCGTGAAAAGTGGTTCGTTTCGGGTCGTTGCAGTTTATGCGCCCAACGACCAGGGGGAGCGGTGTGACTTTTTTCGGCGGTTAGGGCCGTTCCTAGTCGATTCTTCGCGCCTAGTTCTAATGGGGGACTGGAATGCCATCCTGGACCCCAAGTTAGACAGGGGGCGGGGCGCTAGCGGGAGAAGGGGCGATCGTAGCCTGGTCGATCTGATCGGCGATTATGGTCTCGTCGATAGATACAGGGTCAATCATCCCAGTGGGAAAATGTGGACGTGGGAGCTTAATTGGCCGTCTGACAAGGTAGTTAGCTACCTTGACAGAATGTTAGTTCGTAGAGCCGACATAGACTTATTAGATTGTCCCACGTTCCACTGGGTAGGCTACACGGACCACAAACTTGTTTGAGCCCGTGTGGCGTTAGAACATAGGCCTAGAACGGCTGGTTACTGGAAGTTCAATCTGTCTTTACTGGACAGGCGAGACTTCCAGGAGCAGCTAATTAGATTAGTGCAGCGGGAGCTAGTGGGGCGGTTATCGGGAATAGGTGGTGGGAAAAACTTAAAGATAGAATTAGGTCTTTCACGACTGATTTCAGCAAGCGGCTCGCTCTAGATAAAGCTGATAAGGTAAAGACACTTAAGGCTAATTTTTCCCGGGCGGAGGCTGGGGGGATCCCCTAGAGATAGCCCTAGCTAGGGAGGCCCTGCAGCGGTCTAATAGCGATCGCTACATGGGTCAGGTAATTAGGCATAAGTTAAGTAAGATGTCTAACGAAGCCGTGAACCTGGGCGCAGATCTGCGTCGGGAAGAAGTCCGTCGAGGTGGTGATCGATACATTCGTCAAGTCAAAACCCCGGAGGGGCGTACTCTGCGGTCGACTGACGACATGTGCGAGTTCGTTTCGGCGGCATTTCGAGAGCCGCTTTACCAAGGAGCCTGGTCTCCGTGAGGAGGAGTTTCGCAGCTATTTGGCTGACTTTCCTCGGCTTGAGCCGACTGAAGCGGCTAGCTGCGAGGGAGAGATCACGGAGGGCAAAGGTCTGGATGGTTTGCCCTACGAATTGTACTTGAGGCTGTCGCACATCTTTGTTCCGATTTTGACAGCAGTGTTCAACAACTGGTTTCGGTCGGGGTCCATCCCCAATCGCATTTCCAGGGGTGTGATCACTCTGTTGAAAAAGGGCAAGGGTGTTGGGGGGAAACTAGATGATTATAGGCCCATAACTCTGCTAAACACAGAGTTAAAGATTATGGCCAAGATCCTGCAGGAGCGTTTGCAGTCAGTTGCCGAGTCTCTTTTGGGACCCGAGCAGACTTGTTCTGTGAGAGGCCAAACCATTCAGAGCAACCTGCATTTGATCCGCACGATCGTAGAGGGCGTAAAAGACGACGAAGAAGCCGCGCTGATCAATTTGGATCAGTCCAAGGCATTTGATAAGGTCGACCATCGCTACCTTGCTACTGTCCTGCAGGCCGCCGGATTCGCACCCGACTTCTGCCGCTGGTTTAGCCTCCTGTATCGCTCCCTCAGTGCTGTGGTACAGGTGAACGGAAAGTTGTCGGGCGCTTTTGTTCTGTCGAGGTCGGTTCGTCAGGGTTGTCCGCTGTCACCTCTCCTTTATGCTTTGGCGTTGGAACCTCTCCTGCGCCGGCTAAGGACGAGGCGTGCAGTCCGGCCCTACGCGGGATCGCCGTTCCTGGAGGGTCTCGAGCCAGGGTTTCCGCGTACGCCGATGACGTATCTGCTTTCGTGTCGTCCCTTAACGACATTGAGGCGGTACAGAAGGCGCTTGCTCGGTACGAGAAGGTGACAGGGGCCAAGATAAACCGCGACAAGTCTTCCGGCTTGCGGTTAGGTGCCTGGAAGGGGCGTGATCTTCCAGGCCGCTTCGGTTGGACGGCCGGTCCTGTCCGCATTCTTGGAGTGTGGTTTGGACCAGACCTCCAGCTGGAGAAGAATTGGTCTGAAGTACTAGCAAAGGTCATTTCTGCCGGTAAGACTTGGAATCGACGGAGGTTGTCCGTAAAGGGCAGGGCGGAGGTGTGTGTTACATACATTTTCCCCCTGATTCTTTATCGCTTGTCAGTACTTCCTCTCTGTAAGGCCCACATGAAGGCGCTCGAGCAGGCGCTATCCTCCATTTTATGGGGGGAGAGGCGCGCACTGGGTCGACAGACGAGTCTGCACTAAACGTCCGTGTCATGGGGGACTGGGAATGCCACACTTGAAGAGTCACATCCGGGCCTCTCGGTTGGCTTTCCTACGCCGCGCATTGACTAGAGGAGATCCGATTGTGGAGGGGATTGTTAGGGACGCCTTCCCTAGCCTTACCATCAATCCCCCCATCTCGAAGGCTGAGCGCCATTGTAAGTCTCGAGTTGAATCGCTTTTCCTCAGCGAGTGTCGGTCAGCCTTGAGGGCTATTCCGCGATCCAGTGACTTTTCACGGCCTAGGAAGGTCTTCTATCGGGGATTAGTGGAGGGTCGCGCGAAGGATCCTCTACGTGATACGCTCGACTGTTCGGAGGAGGAGTATCGCTCCTACTGGTCTTGGGCGCCAGCGGCGAATTATCTCAGTAACCCTGAGTTTTCGCTTACCTGGCGATTGGCTCGGAATCGGCTGCCTCTCAACGACAAGGCTTTCATATGGGGCTTTGCGGATTTGCCAGACTGTGAACGGTGTGGCCTTGGATTAGAAGAAACGGCTTCGCACGCCTTCTTCCATTGCCCCAGGGTCCGCCCCTTATGGGACCATGTCGGCGAGCTGACGGCTCGTCTCGCTCCCGAAGAACTCGTGTCCATTGGACGCGCATACGCGTGTGACAATGTGTCGCCCCTGTATTCCGGGGTGAAACGAATGGTGTTTCTAACGCTGCTAGCCACGGCTCGAATGGTGATATGGACGACGCGAAAGGAGGAAGTCTTTCGCATCAGGATCTAATCCGATTCTTTGAGCATCAGCTCAAGATGAAGATTATAACTGATAGAAAACGATTGCATTCGACAGTCTTCAGCGAAAGGTGGGTAAAAGAGGCGAGCTTGGTTCGTTTGAACGGGGTTAGCCTTGATTTTCTTTTCTAGGTCAACCAAAGTCACATCGGGGTGGTTTCCTGTGGAACCCTCCCCTCGGTTAGGTTAGACAAGCTTAAGTGTACCTAGTTAATATGAGTAAGTGTTGTTCCCGGCCAGCTTCCCGGCCATCATTTTAGTTATGATCCAAGTCGAGATTCCCAACCTCCCCAGTTTGTTTTGGCCTCCTTTTCATCTCAACTGGATCAGCCTTTTACTTCCCCATGTCTAAGTTATTTTATCTCTTTCCCACTCCCTTAGCGAGAGTGCTTCTTGATTTTGTCCTCTGGGCAGAATACAGCGGCCTCTCTATTTTGAGGGTTGGACGGGCCCTACTAACATAAATTATGTTTAGTTCAAAAATTTGTTGAAATTTAGTTTGTTATGGGGTTCATTTCCCTCCCCTTTCATCTTTTCATGGTTAGATTTTTATGTACTTTTTTTATCATCAAATTTTTATGGTGTGGGGCGCGTTTTTGTAGGTCCCCCCTGGTGAGGATGTGGTATTATGGTGTATGGAGGATTGAGTGGTGACGGACGAATTCTTGTGGTGAATGTGTCAATTGCAATGTATGAATGGTTCGCGAATCTGATTAGCTAGGTATAGGATAGTTAGTTAAGACCAGCCTAACCCCTCCCCTTTTTCGGCCATGTGCCACAATTTGTATTTTATATGAATAAATCTTCAGGCAAGACACGTTCGTACGCGTTTCGAGTTCCGGGTAAGTCATCACACTTGTTACAAATGACAAAGAACAGAAGTGACAAATAATCAATCCAATGTGACTCTGTAATAGTACAATAGGAATAAAGATAAAAAGGAAAACATTTTAACCCACGCATTTCGTCCTCTGATGGACTTTATCAAGTCAAATGTAAGGATTTTGTTTTGCAACAATTATTTATAAATGAAAATAAAAATGTCATTGTTTTATGAGAATTTTTAATTTTAGAAAAGCTCACAGCTATGCCGTATATATTTGCGTCTAAATTGACTATGTATAGTGCGATCGTTGAAATTTTTGGAGGCATTTTAAACCCTACAGAAAAAAACAAAAAGATTTACCTGTGTTTAATGCAACCGGTTACCGAAAATGCATGACTTTTAACTTCTTCAAAACAAATTACCTGTGTATAGTTTAACACTAATAGTTTAACACTAATTTTAACCAAAAAAAAAAAACAAACTGATCGCACAAACCAGAACTATACCCGAGTATACAGGGAATTTCAAGCTAATTGAAGAACATGGTAAATTTTGGAGAATGCTAAGTGAGACCATATAGTGATATATATATATATATATATATATATATATATATATATATATATATATATATATATATATATATAGGGTGGTCCAAAAGTAGGCGGACAGTAAATAATTACATTTATTTCGAGATTACATATATATAAAATTATATTTACTAAAACAATTATTACATTGACAATTAAATATAAAAATAATATAAAAAGCCCTAAATTTTATTGTGAACAATAATACAAAAGCCCTTAAATTTTATTGTGAACAATAACACAAAAGCCCTTAAATTTTATTGTGAACAATAATATAAAACCCTTAAATTTAATTGTGAACAATAATACAAAAGCCCTTAAATTTTATTGCGAACAATAATACAAAAGCCCTTAAATTTCATCAACGCAGGTGCTCAAACTGTTTTCCATCACAATTTACACAGCTTTGAAGTCTACCTCTAACGCTTCGACAAACTTTTTTGCACAAGTCTTTTTGGGAATTAATTTCTTGAAATGCTTCTCTTACGTAATTTTTCAAATCACTGAGACTTCTTGGTTTTCGACTATAAACTTTGTCCTTGAGTACTCCCCAAAAGAAGAAATCCATTGGGGTCAAGTCTGGTGAACGTGCCAGCCAATCAATTGGACCTCTTCGGCCAATCCATTTCTCAGGAAATGTTTCATCGAGATACATATTGTAACACTTATTCGTAATCTCTGAATCAGATGAGCAGTGGCTCGAGACATTTATAAATTTATTAACTATAGTCCTTAAGACCGTCACAAAACTCTCTCCCTTTCTCTCTCTCTCTCTCTCTCTCTCTCTCTATATATATATATATATATATATATATATATATATATATATATAATTTTAAGGTATGCTATATTTACGGAATAAAGTGTTCAATATCAATGATAGAACGTATGATTTGCTGTTACGCCCGATATATATATATATATATATATATATATATATATATATATATATATATATATATATATTGGTCAATACAAAAAGTCGAAGATATAGAGTTAAGATTTCGAATGTAAGGTCTCCTCAGACAAGTGGAAGCTTCCACTTGCCTGCGGATTGTGAGGTTGGTTTGTATTTTAGACATTTCTTATATATATATATATATATATATATATATATATATATATATATATATATATATATGTAATTATTTATTCGAAAATTATAACATAAATATGTTATAAAATCACTACAAAAATAGCCATTTTGTTTCAACATTTCTGTTGTCTTATTAAGTGATGATGTTGGATTCAACACCATCACTTGATAAGACACCAGAAGTGTTGAAACAAAATGGCTATTTTTGTAGTGATTTTATAACATACTTATGTTATAATTTTCGAATAAATAATTATATTTGCTTACTCTGTATTGAGCACTCTTTTAAGAATAGCAATTGTTGGATATTGGAATTTATTCTGTATATACCTATCCGATACTTGTATGTATATATATATATATATATATATATATATATATTTGCAAGTTTGATTAAACAAAGTTGTTATGCTTCACAAATAAATCAATGGTCACTACAAACTGATGCGTGAAGTCTGGATACGTGAAAAAAATCGGTAACACCCGTCGATAGAAGAAAACGAGCAAAGAAAACAGGACACTCACCTATAAACCTATCCCTATAGAAATTTAATAAGAACTGACGACAGGTGAAAAAAGAACTGATGACAGGTGAAAAACCTCAGAAGACAATGGAGAATTTAGGTTCTCATTCTCCAGGTAAACACTTTCAAAAAAGAAAATAATAAAACTTCTCAACCTTTAACCAAACTGGCATAACTGATAAATTGCAGCCCGGACCTACCTAAATACGACATATTTTTATAAATAACATTGGCTAGAGTTGGGAAAATCCGGCTGAAAAGGATGGTTCAACAATTCAAAAATAAGATAAAACCTCACGCCGTTAAGTACTCCCATCCATATATCCTTTATACCTGCTAAATATCACAAGTTCTATCATTATATATATATATATATATATATATATATATATATATATATATATATATATATATATATATATATTTTAAAAACAGTGCTTCATACAGTAGAGCTTAAATTATAATTATTTTTAAAGAGCCAAAAACCTCAATATAATTATTAAAATTAAATTGAATTAAAATATCAATCCCTGTTTCATCCTGAAGCAAAAATTTAGGGACATATATATATATATATATATATATATATATATATATATATATATATATACATATATATATATATATATATATCATTTCCCGATTGAGCAGACTAGAGTAATTTTAAAAAAGAAATAGTGGCTGCGCGTGCTATTACCGCATCCCTCTTAAGTTATGAATTGAGCGCTACTGGCTTCTGTATAGATCACGTATATAATACGCTAAAATTTTCCCTTTCTCTGTCGTGCGCCGATAGCTTAGGGCTCGAATCTCTGACTGATGCCAAATAGGTCGAGTTTCGATCCCGGCTTGAAGCAATCTGACGGCTAGCCACACTGATGAGCTGTGATACAGCGAAATAGGCTTGTATGTGAATGAATATATATATATATATATATTATATATATATATATATATATATATATATATATATATATATATATGTATGTATGTATATTAAACATGTTGTGTTGAATGTCAAAGACAACATAGTCCTTCCTGCATATTCTCTTTTGAATTTTCTCATATTTTCTAATGAGACTTTTTATTTGAAAATTATATCGAAATAAATATTGTCCGTACGATAACCGAGTACTTTCGAACATCATTGTTCATCTTCAGAGTTAAATTTTTTTTAACAATGTCTTATATATATGTAGAGTCAAATTTTTTTAAAGACATTTGCAAATTGTCTTGTAACGGAATCATGTTGCTACATTTTATTTTATTTACAAACTAAATAAACGTTACAAAATGATTTTAATTTCAAAAGACGCGATGATGTTATCACGTGCATGGCGAAGATTTTAAATCATGTGAAGGCGTGAAAAAGCCAAAAGATCGAAGAATACGTTATAAAATTTAAAATTTAAAAAGTTCAAAGGAAATGGTTATGTGGTGTATCTAATTATGAAGAAATATATTATAAACATTGTAGGATGTTTCCAGAAATATTGTAATCTATGCGATTAATAAGAGGTCTTTTGCTTTTAATATGTAGTGCTTCTAAGATTTTAAGGCGTCTAATGGCTGTGTGTTTATCAATAATTTTAGTATTATCTATAAGGATTTTACGAATATCAGATTGCATAAGGGAAACAGTATGTGACTTAATATGTTGTTTAATGGAGCTAGAATTATTTAGATGCATAGTTAATCTTCTGGAGAGCCGGGTGGTTGTAAATCCAATGTATGTATGTGGATTAGAAGAACATTCTTCCATAGGCCATTTAAACTCATACACAACATTGGTTCTATCAACAACCGCAGCAACTGCAGAAGGGTTATTGCTCATTATCAGGTTAGAGGTTTTAAATTTACTATAATATATATTAAGTTTTAAGGCCTTGTTGGAATCAACAGGAAACACATTGTGGTGTATTATAGACTTAAGGGCCTTTTCATCCATGCTGTATTGTCTATGCATTTGTCCTCTGTAAAAGAGGTTAATTGAGGATAATTTTCTGGGTGTATCTCTTGTTAGCTCTGAGAAGTACCTATCAAATTCATTATGAACTAGATAGTTAGAAAGACCGTTATTAATAAGGGTTTGCTTGATGTTAGTCAATTGCTTATGAAAAGTAAGCAGGATTAAAACCACACTATCTTATTTCTTATAATGACTGAAGAAGATCAGATAAAAAATTACGAACTTATTCAAGTTTTTATTTTAAGTCGTACGAAAAACACGGTATTTTACAGTTTTTTCCTATTGATGTGTGAAGCCAATGTCGCCGGAAAACCCTTAATCACTGTACATATATTGTCATCCACAAACTCCAATCTGCCCTCGGTTGCCCTGCTATACCTACCTCCGCATCTATCTTCGCGTCTGTTCTGCGCGCGTGCGCGGACGGCGGTTTCTCCTGCAAGGGTGCTCTTGACCGAGTGTCCGCGGCGGCCGGTACGTTCACTTTGAAAAAAATTAGAGCTCATCAGTGTGGCTAGACAATGATTGCCTCAAGCCGGGATCAAAAGCCGAGTGATTTGGTATCAGTCGGAGAATCTACCCCTAAGCACGTCAGCGGAGACAGTGTAAATACCTAGTGTGTAAATTATTCTCTCGAGTAGTATGTAACGCATTGCTTACCATCTCTCAGTTGCGTCTCTATCTTTGGGCAGAGTACGATCAGGAGCGGCTCCGTCGAGGAACAGAATCGCAACTGAGGAAAATTATATTGAGAGTTGCTCACCCCGGGGAAAAGCTGTCCGGAGCTGCACCCACTCATTGCACCAGTCCAGCGCAACCGACGATTGCAGGGATCGGGCAATTTTTGTTCCTGGCCCGGGTGTACGCGCTCGGTACCTCACATTAAACCGATCTTGTGTCAGAACCTGACTTCCTTTGGGTTTCTTTCCTTTTATGTGCCATGTCCTTTCAGGACGTAGATGATCATGGCTCTCCACCTCCCTCTATCCCTTGCAGCTCTCAACAAGTTCCTCCCCTCTTCTACCCCCATACCACGTTCTGTCACTCACTTTCTTAAGCCCGTTAGGTATGTCATGCGTTGATTTCCCTTGTCTCCCTTTCCCCCTATTAGACCCGTGAGTATCAGATTCTCCAGGCCCTCCTTCCTCATTATATGTCTGAGAAACTTCAGCTGCCTCTTCCTGATATTAAGTATAAGCCTCCTCCTTGTTTGCATTTTCTTCAAGACCTCATCGTCCCTTACACGCTCGGTCCATGATAACCTTAGCATCCTTCTGTAGAACCACATCTCTGTCACTTCGAGTCTCTTCTTCATCTTTGAGGAGACCGTCCAACATTCGCTGCCGTAAAGAAGGGTAGATGTCACGTAACAGATCAGTATTGTTTTCTTTGTTACTAAAGAAATCCTCCTGTCTCGCAATACTCTGTCCAATTTTTGGAATACGTCCTTGGCCATCCGTATACGTCTACGGATCTGAGTGTCGCAGTTATCATCCTCTGTCAAAACGGATCAGAATCTTTCTGAGTAAACGAACGATACTTTTATGTTTCAAATTCTTAAAATGCTAGAGTGTCGTTGTTTTACAGTTAGAGCGAGTTAATGTTTTTGTATATGTATATATGGGATAACTATATATTTGTATATATAGATAACACATTTTTAAAAGAATGTATGACAAAGTTAAAATGACACACATACAAGTAAGGGGGTACAAAAATTTCAAGGGGGTGTGATGTTGGGTGTTGTTAATTTCTCCTTATGTTTTAATTTTTGTGTTGCTTTGAATAAGAAAAGGTGCGTCTTTCTTTTTTAATATATATATATATATATATATATATATATATATATATATATATATATATATATATATATATATATAATTACTTGTATATCCTAAGCTTGAACCGGCTTCTAATGCTCCAGTTGGAGCGGCTTGGTGGAAGTAGTCGTGGCTGGAGGGGGCACAGTCCTATGGGTAAAAAAGGAAACTCACTTCAGTTCCACCACGGAATATGTGTTCGAGCGGCTCTATATCGAGTCTGATTCGCAACCTCTTCATCACCGAGTCCCGTTGGAACAGTTGGTATGGCGTTTGCCTGGGAACGTAACTGTCTGGGTTTTAATTCTCGCAAGGCTGATGAAACGGCCATCCAGTGCTTACTGTTGGGGTTTCTAGTCGCAATAAATTACATAATTATAATTCTCAGATCCTCCTAATTATATATATATATATATATACACACACACACAAGTATAGGATTGGTATAAACTATATACGGAATAAATTCCAATAACCAACAAATACAATTTTTAAATGAGTGCTCAATACAACGTAGAGCAAATATAATTATTTATTCGAAAATTATACCATAAATATGTTATAAAATCACTACAAAAATAGGCATTTTGTTTTAACACTTCTGGTCTCTTATTAAGTGATGGTGTTGAATGTAGAATAAAGGTTTATATATATATATATATATATATATATATATATATATATATATATATATATATATATATTAATATCTATACTCGGTCTGAATGAAAAAAAATACAATTTGTATATAAAAATTATTGAACAAACCGATATCAGGAAAAAATCAATAAAAAAAAAGAAAAGGTTAAAAACATCCGTACCGGTTGAAAATAATCAATCAGTACCGCAAAAAATAAAAAAAGTCAACAGAGTAACTTAAGTTAAAACATAAAAGTGCTCAATACACTGAGTAGTGCAAAAACTAAAAAATCTAGTGAGCCAGAAACTACCTACCTAGGTTTCTCCTAACGTATCATCAGGGTAATACTGATATATATATATATATATATATATATATATATATATATATATATATATATATAACAGTATTACAAAAAAAATTTCTGTCGAGCTCTCTGGGAAAGCAAGTATGGGTTTGTAAACAGTGACTGTTAATGCTAATATAGCGTGACTCTTCGGCAAAATCGAATTGAATCCTGTCGGTCACTGTGTGTTTATCTAAAAATAAATACGCTAAAATTCACCTTCATCCATGCCGTGCACCGACGGCTTAGTGGTAGAATTCCCAACGGACGCCAATTCAGTCAGGTTTCGATCCTAGCTAAAGGCAACCGGACGTCTAGCCACACTGAAGAGCTGTGATACAGCGAAACAGTCTGTCTGTGGATGACACTAAAATTATATATATATATATAGTTGGGATGAAATATAAATCAAAATGGACAGAATGATAAGATAAAGAACACATATGAAACCTTTAAGAATTTAACATGATTCGATTTTATTAAAGTTTCATCAGAGAATGAGATATGAAGAAAAAGAAGAAAGAACTTGTACTTTTATTTTGTGTTGTTTGTTATTCGTTGGTCAATCATGTTTCACGTGCGTTCGACTTGTTAAACACA
Organism: Acanthosepion esculentum; assembly: GCA_964036315.1. Classification (NCBI taxonomy): domain Eukaryota; kingdom Metazoa; phylum Mollusca; class Cephalopoda; order Sepiida; family Sepiidae; genus Acanthosepion; species Acanthosepion esculentum. The sequence continues at coordinate 16,568,342 of OZ038492.1, read as the reverse complement.
GTTAGTATAATCTCTCGCATTCCAAATAGACTCTCCTTAAATTCAGAACGCCAAAAATTATACTAACGTTTGTTTAACAATTGTCAAGTAAAATAACTGACATTTATATTATAACAACCAAGATGTGTCTCCTACACAGAGCGGTGCTGCAGCATTAAAAGAACGCACTTGGGTTCATTCACGGGTTCATAGTGTGAACAATACCAATTAATTGGTATTTTTCTTTCTCTAAGCATGAATTAAAAGTTTGGCTGTTAATAGTGTATGGGGCTCCGCTTATAATTTCCCATTTTATTTTAATGTGGATATAGTTGACTTTTTGACTTCATATGTATTTTGATAGGGATGTATTTTTCGTGTATTTTTTCTTTCAAATGATATTTGTGGTTATAATACCTTTCATTATTTTTTTCCGTGGCACATATGTAAAACTTAGTGTTAATATTATTATATACGATGGCTTTGTATATTATGTTATTGATTAAGCATTTATTGTTCAGTGGACAATTTTTTTGTTTCTGCAGTGAAATCTAACGGTGTTATTTTGCTGCAGGTTATTGTTATTCTTGTTGTAATTGTTATTAATTTTGTTAAGTATTTCTTTTATTTTGTCCATGTTGACCGTGCAGCCGTAACTAAATTGTGCTGTGTTTAGGGAGGTGTTTGCCAATTATTTTGAAGAATATTTTTCTACTTATGATTTATTGTATTGGTGTAGGTGTTTTTTGCATTATTTTCGTTTTTGTGTTTTAGTTTGTTTGAAAATCAGTTGATTCTTAAGGCTGATTAATATGATTTTTTATATTCATTGAATATTTATAGGCTACAGAATTTGTTGAAATACTTTTAATTATTAATGGGTATTTATTTGAATAAGTTATTGGGGTGGTTAGAATTTTTATTAATATATATTTGGTTGTTGTATAGTTTTTTGTCTATATTCCTGAGATGAGTTATTATGTACACTATTTACATTATTCGCACTATTGTCCTCATCTTTGTTGCCATATTTATTACAGCGTTTCGGCATTTCAGTATCTGTCTATATTTCTGAGATGAGGTATTATGTACACTATTTAGATTATTAGGACTATTGAGGACACATGGCACAGTGGATAAAGTCGTTAATTAGATCCAGTGAGAGGACCAAAAGAGTATAAGTTCAGTACCCGGCTAATGCTGTGGAGAACTTTCAGAGGGAAATTAACAGGAGATAACTGATAACTGACATCCATTAATTAAAGGCACGTGGAACTAGAACAGTCTACCCCAGTGAGCGAAATAAAGGGTTCAGATCGACATTCCAACCGTCTGAAGAAGGCCGGACCGTACAACGGCTGAAACGTTGTAATAAATATAGCGACAAAGATGAGGACAATAGTCCGAATAATGTAAATAGCGTATAGTTTTCTGTACGGTTTTTAGGTTCCGTTGCTTAGGTTGAATGTTATATCTAAAAAAAATTGTAATTTTTGGTAGGATATTATATCTATTGTAATTTCTAGGGTTTTGGGAGGTTTTATTATTTCGTGTATTATTTTTTTTGTAGTTCTACCGTTAAAGTTTCTTAGTATATATATATATATATATATATATATATATATATATATATATATATATATATATATATATATATATATGTCAGGCAGGATGTGTGTATGTGAGTGTGTAACGAATGCACGGCCGCAATTTCCGACGGATTTGCACCAAAATTTACATGCACATGCTCCAAGTTAGTGAGAAGGCCAACTCCCATCGATAGTGGAAATAATCGATATTTTCATGCTTCTACAGCAGTTTTCATGTAGTTTGCGGCCATTTTCTACTGGCAGAGTGAGAGCCTATAGTTGACTGCCACAAATAGGCAGGAAGATTCTATTGGCCAGCATGAGACCCAACAGCTGACTGACACGAATGTTAACTAGGATGTTAGTATGCAAAAAAAATCGATAGCTGCATTCGTCACAAGTGGGAAAAAATTAAATCTGCATGGCACTTTACTCCAATTGGCCCATTCACTTGCTTAAACTCAACGTTTATTCTGATTCCGCAGAACTGGGTTGGGTGTGAAAAAGTATTTGTTGTTAACATTTTTTTCATTCGGTTTTTCCAGTTATGAGTCTTTTTTTAAAGATGATCGTTTTGTGTTCATTTTGTTTAGTTCTTTTTTCGTAACAGATTTAATGTTTAGTATAGAGCTTAGAAAAAAATCGCAGTGTGAGATAGGCAAGAAGTAAGGCATGTAGCAATATCAGCACGCCCAAGGGCACTCCTTTAAAGGCAAGGAAGGGCAAAAATATTTTAAGTCAAGTGATAGCGATTGCTGTATGAGTCGTACGATTTTTGAATCAAGCACGTGCAACGCCGGGCTATGCTGCTAGTATATATATATATATATATATATATATATATATATATATATATATATATATATATATATATATATATATGTATATATATGCATTCGCTGACCTCAAGTTCAACTTATATAACCGATCTGTTGATAAAGATATTGTGAAAATGGTTTGGTTCGTTGTAAAGCTGA
>OZ038492.1:16545797-16560797 GCA_964036315.1 Acanthosepion esculentum | reverse complement strand
GTCACTGTCAGTCACTGTGTGTTTATCTAAATCTAAAAATAAACACGCTAAAATTCACCTTCATCCCTGCCGTGCGCCGGCAGCCTACTGGTAGAAGTTCCGACTGACGCAAATTCGGGTTTCGATCCTAGCTGGAGGCAACCGGACGTCTAGCCACACTGATGAGCTGTGAAACAGCGAAACAGTCTGTCTGTGGATGACAAAAAATATATATATATATATATATTTTCAAGAGAATAGAATCCAGGTAGAGCTTAATATCCATATATATTGTTGTGGTAGGATCCACCTAATTTGCATAGTGGAGTACCGACTATATAAATATGGTTGGTACCGGGAAGACACAGAGGCGAATCAAGAGATTCAACTAGAGACTCTGCCCGACTGCGACTTAGTCAACACATTCTCCAGGAACGGTCTTCCCAGAAATATACAAAGACTATATGTAAATATTGTGTACACTTTCTTGTTTCAATACATTTTGTTCTAAGTACATTTTGTGTTGCATTATTATTCCATGCATTAGTTCAAGTTTCAACATATATATATATGTGTGTGTGTGTGTGCGCACGCGCGTGTGTGTGTGGCTGTGTGAAGTGAAAAGGTCTTATTGAATCAACTGTCAAATCTACTTCGAGGAAAACTGATTCCTTGTATCGCACTAGACAATCTTTACTCGCCATAATCTATTTGACACTCGCTCATGCATTGAATATTACTGCAGCATCTGGTCTGCTGCTCGTGTTTTGTATTTGGAGATTCTTTATAAAATATAGAGAAGCATCAGCGATGCTATTGGTTCTGACCTGGCATCTCGGCTTCAGTCACTTTCCCATCGACGTAATGTAGTTTCTGTGTTCCTTTTCTATAAATAATTTCATCGTAATTGCTCGGATGGACTCTTCGCTATGGTATTGTTGTCTTATTCCCCTTCCCTCACGGACAATGAATTGTACAAATGGGGACTAGTTAGGATTTTCATAGAGACAATGAGGTATTACGGTGGATGTGGTGAGAAAGGTAAGTAAGAATGTGCTGTTTTGTTGTTAGGGATATTGTTGTATGTTTGGGTCAGTGTTTGTGGCTAGCTAAGTTTAATGTTAAGACGGAAGAAGACCGTCCTTTTCCCCATTCGCTATTTTTGGTCTTGTGCCACATTTTGTAAATAAATTACAAATAAATATCGATCCTCACTTCGATACATAGACTTCATGGATGTTAGCACAGTACTAGATTGGCAGGTCTCATCATTTTAAAGTTGAAATGGTTAAATGTAACTGGAATTTCTGTGTTGACATTTTCTTCTCTCGCATTTCTGCCTTGTGGAACTATCTTCCAGCTTCTTTTAAAAATGGAAATGCTGTGTCAAACTTTATCTTTTAATTAATTTCATTCATTTTTGTTGTTTAATTGTTTCAGGGGTATGGGTTATTAGGATATATATATATATATATATATATATATATATATATATATATATATATATATATATGTATATATATATATATATATATATATATATATATATATATATATATATATATATGGGTTATTAGGATATATATATGGGTAATTAGGATATATATATATATATATATAGATATATATAGATATATATATATATGTGTGTGTGTGTGTGTATATATTATCGGTTACACAACCATATGCTTATCCAGGCATCTTACGTTACACCTATCCGATGACAGCTCCATTAGAACCCATTTAAACACACACAAAAATTTACCATACTCCATTAGAAATATACTAGTATAAAACACAAATATATTAATTGCTTCCACCTGTAAAAAAAGGTTAAAAATAATGGAGGCTTTAATAATAAAAAAGAAAAGGCCTACCCTTAACAATATTAACTACGAACAAAGCCACAACGTGCTAACCGTATTTGGAAATTAAAACACCACTACTACACACTAAGACATACACATAATGCACACACTCAATTAAGCTGAGAAATCGAATCATCCTTGATAATGGCGAAATATATAGCCGAAAGCGCTCGGAAAAATAAAACATTTGGACAGTTCTTACACACCCTTTGTCCAGCAAAAGCTCTTGTTCGTACACAAGAAAAATTAAATAAAAAACCGTAGTACCTTGTCTGTCGTTTTTAATGAAACTTGCATATATATATATATATATATATATATATATATATTTATATATATGCTTTATTAGGAGATATATGATTTATATATATATATATATATATATGGGTTATTAGGATATATATATATATGGTTATTGGTATATATATATATATATATATATATATATATATATATATATATATATATATATATATGTATATATATGGGTTATTAGGATATATAATAATAATGGACTCTCTTGTCGGTTTCGACGTATGAGGATCTGACAGCTTAGTTGATTCAGTTATGAAATTTTGTACGATAATCTTAAGTGGCTTTTAAGACCCGCTCTTATTAGGATATATATATATATATATATATATATATATATATATATATATATATATATATATATATAATATATATATATATATATATATATATATATATATATATATATATATATATATCATTTCCGTTGACTTGACCGATTAAATAAGTCAATGTCTGATCCTTACCCCCATCCTTCCACAATATTAAGTATTATAATAAAAAGAAATATAAAAATAAATTTTAAAACTCTCCCATCCCTCTCTAAACTCGACCATGTCTCTCACACTATTCCTCACCTCCCTCTATGTCAAATGCTATAAGCTTAATACTGCCCGTCAAAAGTGTAAATTTTAATTTCATTTTTCGTTTCACCTTTTGAAAGTGAAGTTTGAAGATCCAGAGAAAAATAAAATTCCCTGGTGAAATAAATTATTACAAATGAAGCCTTAAAGTGGTCTGTTTTTCTTTAAATTAATATATATATATATATATATATATATATATATATATATATATATATATATCAGAAAGCATTATTTGTGTTGGCTGCGTGAATTTAGACTTCTTCACAAACATTTGACTTTGAGTGTGGCACAAAGTCATCAATGTCAAAATATAAAACAAAAAATATTCCTTTTTAGAAAAACAAGAATAAAGCATTAATATAACAAATATACATAACCTGAGAATGAGAATGTTCTTTTGTTCAAATAGTTTGTTCTGTGTTCTGTCAGTAAAATGATTTTTAATGAATTACTCAGTTCAAATTAATTTATATTTTACATTCGTAAATTTCTAAGGTTTGACACTGGAGATAAAGGTAAGAGTTGTCTCCCTTTCCCTGTCGAATATTGAATATATATTTTTCGTTAATGAAACACATAAGGTGGAAGTTTAAATATTGTCACGTCCGCCATTAGCCGCTCCTTAGAAAACCGACCTTGACCTTCACAACCCCCTGAACTCGCAGATTTAAGTCCAGCAACATGCGAGAAAATGGACGACTGGCCCAATATGGCTGAGTCCAAAACCATACCTCGTGAGCATCGGATTTGTAGACTCGTCCACAACAACCAGTTTACCCTCTGCTAGGAAATGCATTCTTCGTGTTACATTATTACCAATATCATACTTACAAATAATCAACAGGCATTCATTGGTTAATCACCGTCAATCTAGCTTGCTGTTTGGTCAGTATCGACCAATCAGATCGCTCCTACGCGCATGATCAATTTTAGGCGCCAACTCAATTCTGAGCCTGTCACGTGATACATGCTATTTAAACCCAACACGTGTGATTCTTTCTGAGTAGGAGCAGAATAATTCTTTGTTTCGACACGGACTCTGGAACCTAACTTCTCTTCGTCACTCAACACCACTGCCAAAATGTGACTTTCAAGAACTCCCGTCTTGACTAACGCAGTCAAACGTTAAAGAACTTTGCAACATTTCACGCAAGTACAATCTGTGAACTCTTATAGACAATTTCTAACATGCAACATATTCAATCTTCTAGACTGCATTTTAAATATCAACTCTTTCGTTATGAGTCTAGATACAAACAATTACCTAATCAAAGGGACGCAACTCAGTCCCACTTTTCAGTTCGCATGCATGTAATTTCAATACTTAATAAATTCAATTGTTATGTTTTTAACTCCATGTTCCTTTTTGTATTTCACCATTGCTAATGATTTCCACACCTTTCCTAACAAAAATAAATAATTGTGGGGAACAGCCCTTTCAACACGCAGCTTACATCAACCTTTTCAACACTCGCCATCGCACACAGGGCCTACAGATTAAGTAGTGCTTCCAAAACATTGAACAACATGGAGAACTTGAACAAATCGATCCACATATTGTTAGCCCCTTTTTTCGTGCAAACTGACTCGGCCCTGTTTAGGGATTTGTCCTAACCGACCCAACGAATCTTCGTGCGACATCAATCAACCAGCTACTGTAGCCGACAACTCCCCAATCCGGCAGTCGACCAGCTACCGCCGCTGACAACTCCACACTCGTTTCACCGATATAACCAAATCAACTTCCCCCGAAGGAAACCAGTCATACCGGACCCGACACCGATACAAACATATTTCTCCAGACAGTACACTCTTGTACATTTTGGATAAATAAAATCGACGTTTATTGTTTTTTTTAAACCTCTGCCTTTGTCCCCTCATTGTCTTGGCTGTTCACACCTTCAAAAAGCTTGCGGGGGCGACATCCTTATCGGCCCCCTAAAACCTTATTACACGAATAAAGTTGATTCAACAAATGAGTAAAGTCTTTTGAAGAATGTAAGTTGTGTTCTTCCAGGAAAGTTTGTTATCAATGAAATGTTGATTGATATCATAAGCTGAATTTTGTGTTTGAAAGGTAAACTTTTAAGCTTATAACTTTTGAGTAAATTGTACATTAGACATTAAGAATCTTTTGGCTGTAAGATAGTTGACTCGAAGTAAATTTGCGTTAGGTTATGTTCAAAGTTGCTTTTTGAATAAAATTTTTGGCAAACCGTATGTTCTTTGAGTAGAATTCTTTTTGTCTCGATAAAAATCGTAGATATTAAAATTGAAGTAGAGTTTGTTGGTGAGTGAATTAATTCGAAATTTAGGATTATGTTTGGAAATCCAGCTTAGAAAGTTCAAAGATTTAGTCGGTGTGAATTTGTTTAGCAAATTGTTTGAGGCCACGAAGCTCACTGTTAAGAGTTGAATAAGTTTCTGTGTAGGAAGTGAATGAGATGAGTTCAGAGATGTTCAGTATTCGTACGTGTGTGTGTGTGTGTGTGTGTGTGTGTGTGTGTGTGTGTGTGTGTGTGTGTGTGTGTGTGTGTGTGTATTTATGTCATAGTGTTTTCCGCTACGAAACTGACTACATTATACTTCTGAGAAAAACAGAGGAAAGAGAGAGAGCCAGAGAGAGCCATATATATATATATATATATATATATATATATATATATATATAGAGAGAGAGAGAGAGAGAGAGAGAGAGAGAGAGAGTTGAAGATATCTGTGTCGATCATCCTCATCACACACATACATACATATTTATGCAAATTCAAATTATACAACAACAATAATTCACTGGATAATAAATCAACACTACTGTGTAATGCGACAATTTTATAATCGCTATATTTTCATGTAGTCGATTTCGTGCACTTTTGGGAGAATCGGATCCCAGAAGCTTTTCGTGAGTCTCCCCAAAGCTCGCTCGCTAATTGGTCAATGCCAACCAATCAGATTGTCTGCACGTGAATAGTGATTCTTCCTGCGCAGCGCTTTCGGGGCCGATGATAATCTATATAAGCAAAGAAAATTCTTAGTAAACCAGTGAGATCTCAGCTGCCACAGAAATCCACGACAGTTGAAACCATGCGCCAATCTTCTCACTCACACCACCACTCACATGCTGAATATTCCCTATACTCACATAATCTTTTTCCTTACACTGTAAAACTGTTGAAAACATTTATTACCAGAAACTACTACAACCTTATTTCTTTCAGTGAACTTTGGAACAATTGATAGTTAAAGAGAGACAACTCTTGTTTTACTCAATGCTTGCTTTTCTTTCACATCCTTGTAAATTTTATGTGTAATGATGTCTTTGGCTTATCCTCTTTTTCTTCACGTCAGTTTGGTTTCCTAATCTAAGTTAAATAAATGTGGTGAAGACCGCCACATGTCTTTCGTATTTATAATGTTGTATGTCACATGATAGACTCGAAACACATAGACAGATTTTGGGCGGTAAATTAATTTTAACCCTGCGGACGTAGTGGAAAACATCATATCAGCATTAATTGACCAATGAAGAGTCAGAGAAATATCAAGGCTCTGTGATTTACTTCTTTTTTTTTTTACAGATTTTGTCGATTGCAGTACTGTTACATAAGGAATGTATTGGAATCTTTCTAACCAATGGAATTAATTTGATGACAAATAAAATATTTTGAAATTTAAGTAGGACACTAAATTTTTACCTTAGAAATATTTTTCTTTTTCTCGTATTCTTTCACACCCAGTAACTTCTTGTGTCTTAGTGGCTTTATTGCCTTCTTGCGGGGGTTGGGGGTGAAATGATTAGAAAAATACGCTTTTAGAATTTTCTGTTTCAAATTATAAGTAATCATTAGAATGAATAAACATTTCAATGAATTGTTTTAAAAAGTCTACCGAATTGTCATAACATAACTGCCAGTAAAATTCTGTATAAACTTTTCGTATTTGATATCACTCTATGTATAATCATTAGAAAGAATGAAAGTTTTGATTGACTTGTTTAATAAATACTTCTAAAGCGTTTCTTAAGTAAAATCAATTTTTTTTAAGAGTTTCACCCCAAGCAAGGCGGGAAGCCACTAGCATGCAAGGGGTTACAGAGAATTGGAGTGAGAGCAAATAGGAGTGATAGAGGAAAGGATGAAGAGAAGGATAGGGGATAGATAAAGTCATCTAGAGACGTCGATTGACGTTACATTTGAATAGTTGGAGATTATAGCTAACAGGAAAAGAGGAAAAGGGGAGGGACTTCCAAAGGTGAGAAGTGCGAGATATGAAGCTATTTGAGTAGAAGAGACGGCTACATTTAACAGTTTCAACGGTGAAAGGGTGAGAGCGAGATGCCAGCCTAGTAGAACACTTAAATTCATGAAGTCTGGGAATCAGCGAAAGCAGCTCATCGGAGCAGTTACCATGAAAGTATTTGTAAAAAAGACAGAGAGAGGCGACGGCACGTCTGCGAGGGAGCGACTGCAGACGTGATGCCAGATCAGGGCCAATTACATTGCATATCCGTCTCTGGGTCTTATCAAGAACCTTGTACCTTATATGGTAGCAAAACTCCGTGCAAGGGCGAATGCTTGATCCGATGGATTTCTATATATACATTCAGCATTTGCTGTGCCCCATTAGAATGAATTAAAGTTTCTTATGGTTCGTTTAGCAACATCTCTTAGGATATCACAGTTTGAATAATGGATTAGCTTAAAATAATGAATCTTATACAAACTCAATTCGAGAATATTTACTGCAGAAATTGCAGTAAGTGCGAAAAAAAAAATACTTATTCAGGGGAAAGAATTCAATGTCTATTCAAAGAGTTATTTCCCTTACATTATTCATTCTATTAAACAACCGGTGCATTCGGTAATTATTGTTGCAGATCAAATCAGATGACTATTCAATTACTTACGTTTGTTCTTAACATTTGCTTTCTACAAATTATTATTATTATTATTATTATTATTATTATTATTATTATTATTATTATTATTATTATTAATTGCGTGTGGTATCATCTTTCCAGAAAGTAATTTTAAGTGTCTAATTACCAAGTCCCGTGCGTTGTTTATGAGTGAAAAGGGCGACTGTAGTAGAGTCATCTACGCATATTTGGGACGTTTTGTTGAGATGACGAGGGTTTTTAGCAAATCATAGGTGCAGTTATGCACTATGTAATCTTTTGTGGCTCTGAGATGCTGATGTGTCCTGGAATTTTAATCACATGATTTTCGGTACCTTTCTTTATCGTACCAAATACCCCTATCACAAAAACAAAAGGGATTATCGCAGATTTAAGTTCCCACATTTTTGTTATTTCGATTTGCAGGCCCTTATAATTTGACATATTTGAAATTATATTTGAGAAATATTGGAATCCGGTGAACAATTATTATTATTATTATTATTATTATTATTATTATTATTATTATTATTATTTCCTTTGATATCTGGCGTTTACACATTTCTTTCTGGGTCCCGCCCAGGGACCTAAGGTTAGAAATGGCATCATGACACTTTCCACTGCCAAAAAAAAAAATAATTACATAGATAAAGCCTTTCGTAAAGTGTGGGCTGTACTTGTCAGAACAATTTTTTGTATCTCTTTGAGGCATGGACTTCCAGGGATCCCTTCAATCATCCTACTGGAATCTTTTCCAACCAGTCCAAGGGCTCCAACTACAATTATTATTATTATTATTATTATTATTATTATTATTATTTGTGTATTTTATGTTTTTCTTGCTTTGTATCCTGTAGAGTCGGAACCAAACTATTGTCCTTAGGCCCTATAGGAGAGTTGTCATTTAATTGATAGCACTTTTCTTAGTATATAGGATGTTCCTACTAGGGCGATCTTCTGTGCAAATTGTATGTTGATGTTACCTGGGACACTGTTATTAAAATTGGCCATTCTTTTTCTCACGAGGCCCAATGCTCCGTTTACTATTGGTACAGTCTCAGTCTTCATTCCCCTTATCCTGTTAATCTCGATTTCCAGTTCCTTGTATTTTGGACAGATTCTCAGTAATTTTCATGGAGGTGTTTCTCTCAAATGGTACTGCTATGTCAATAAGCATACACTTCCTGAATTTCTTGTCTTTTATGATAATATCAGATCTGTTGGCTTTTATTTCTCTGTCAGTTTGAATTGGCATCCAGAGGATAGTTACATCGTTATTTTGGGTAACTGTCTGGTTGGTGCTCATACCATCTCTCAGTGGTTTCGATTTTGTGCTTCTTGCATTTCTTCCAATGCACGTACGTCGCTATCTTGTTATGTCTGTGGGTATATCCATTTTTTGCTAATTCCGGATATCCTGAGATAATATAGTCGACATTTTAATCATATTTTCAGCAGATCCTGCATTTCGGGTTAGTTTCATCCTTGATTATGTGATAGTGATAGGATCTGGTTGCAGGGCTTTAGTCCTAAGCTGCAAAAATTAGGCCTTCTATCTCCGCTTTCATATCAGTCAGTTTCTGTTTGTCCACATCTGCTTCTTTCTTTCTTTTTAGGTATTTGCCATGCCTTGTCTTCCCAGGTTTTTTTTTTTTTTTTTTTTTTTTGTAATTTCATTTGGCCAAATTGATTGCTTTCCGTTTTACTCGTTTGGCGTAGATAGTATTCGCTTGTTTTTTTTTTTCTTGGTAAGGTTTCAGGTATATTAAGCTTTTTTTCGTGAGGTGTGCAGCTTCTTTGTTGATGGAGTGGATTTGATGTTTTACTATTTGTAGGAGAGGGTCATTAGTTTTAAAGCAACGCTTATACAAAGTCTTGTATATATATATATATATATATATATATATATATCTATATATATATATATATATATATATATATATATATATATATATAATGAAATGGACACAGTCCGACAATTATTTTAAGACATTTTTATGTTTATACATTCTTTTTGTAGATACAAATATTTAAGTAAATGCTCTGTTTTATAATAAACCGTATTTATAACATTTACCGGCCTGCTGAAGGTCAGAGAAATTTTCATAGAAAATATTCGTCCTCTGACAGGAATCGAACCTGTATTCTATAGAAGTTTAAAGGCAGTAAATCGACTTTGCTAATCGTATGATCCTCCGTGGCTCGATCGGTTAAGAGCACGACAGGCTAATGGTGGTTCCGTATAGGATACAGGTTTGATTCCTGTCGTAGGTCGGATATTTTCTATGGTCGGATATTCAGGCCGGTAAATGTTCTTAATACTGTTTATTATAAAACAGACCATTTATTTCGTTATTTGTATCTATAAAAAGAATGTATGAACATAAAAATGTCTTAATATGTATAATTGCATGCAATTGTTAGATAATTTGAAGAAAACAATATTTCGTTTCCTTTTATTATTATTATTATTATTATTTTGTTTATATGCATATTTCCTCCCAACCAGAGATCTAAGGCCAAAAATGGCTTCATGAAACTTTCCACTGATCATTTTTTGTGAAAAACAAAACAAAAACAAAAACCCATAACTATGATCACACACATTTTACATAGATTCCAACGTGAGCTGTATTTTGACTAGATTTTTTCCTATTTCTTTATGGTATGGGCTACGAGGAATCCCTTCAATGAGTTTATTGGAATCTTTTCCAATCAATCCGTGGGCTCCAGCAACAACTGGAATTATTGATATCCTCATGTGCCTCATTTTGAGATTTCGCTTTCAAGATCCTTGTGTTTTTTTTTTCTTTTTTTGAAGATCTTTAAATATACATTACAATCTGCAAGGACTGCCATGTATAATGAAAAAGCATATTCTGTTCTTGTGGTCTTTGATTACAATGTCAGGGTGATTAGCGTTGATTGTTTTGTCTGTGTGTATTGTAAAGTGTATAGTAATGTAGAATAGGCGATCAGAAACTTTCTTTTTTACTTTTCATCCATAATTATTACTGTTTAGTTCATGCAAAAGGGGGTGAAAGGACATACAGAATAGAATGGGGCGATAGGGAGTCTCCTTGAAAGATTCATTATTATTATTATTATTATTATTATTTTGGTGGATCCCATGGAGAATAATAATAGGTATAACAATAATTTTAAGATTATTATTGTTGTGGGGCTCTCCCCTTTTACACAAGATGGACTCGTCCAAAGTATACTTATACTGACAGAGAGAATACCTGCAAAATGGAGATACGTTGAGTCAGGGTGAGAGATACGGAGACAGTACACAGGGTGTTCACAGAGAGTTATACGAGAGTCCAGCGAGAGAGATAATTACGGCTTCACTTACAGAGACTTGTACATATACTTTCTACTAACCCGCATTCCTGGACTACTAATCTTCACTTCAAGTCTGTATTCTTACGTTTAATACACTTATTTTTCTATATCAATTACTGGCGTTGTTTATTTATTCGTGCAGGATTCCATTCCCGAAATCCACAACAATTATATTCATCTATTTTGTCATGTTGTTTAATAAATATATTTTATCTGATAACTATCTATAAGAAGCTATATTCTGTCGTCGTTAATCAATATATTTGGTCTATTAACTGTTATATGTCTTTCAGTATGGTGATCTTTGAAACGTAGCTTAGATGTGACACATGGCCGAAAGTATGGGGAAACCAGTTTTAGCACTTTAGGCTCTGTGGTTTTGACATATCTTTGAGTCAATATACTACCTGATTTTTTATTCCTTCGATTAGGCAAGTGGATACTAAGTGGTCAGTAGTGTCATTGTACTCTTCACATTATCTCCATATTTAGCCTCCATCCTTCCTTATTTTGTTTGATTGATAATTCCGAGTAAATAGTGCAGCCATTATAAATGCCCCCGTTTCTAGTTTTAGCATAAATAGAAGCATATGTACAGTGTCATTTTTGTGTTTATTGCATGCCTGATATAATTGTTTGGATATTGATTTAGATTCCCAAATAAATCTAATTATATAATGAATTAATATATGCAGAAGCAGAGTGCTATTGCATTAATGGCTGCTTTTGAAAACATTGTGGCAAGGTTGGTAGGAACATTGTTTTACACAAATACATTCCTTAACTTGTGTCATGTCTTCTTTTATGTGACGTTTTCCTTGAGAACATGGCTCTCCATAACTTCTTAACATTTGTATTCCTTCACCGTGTTTGTCCGTTTAATATCCCCCTCCTAATATCTATTTACATCAGTGGCTTATAAAGTTTGCACTCTGTTGCTGATTCTTTTTCGAATTTTTCAAGAATCTCTAAATATTCAAGAACACCGGATCATATGTGACAGCAATATTCAAAGCATGGATGAATAGTAGATTTATAAATATGTAAGATAGATTCAGGAGAGGAAAATTGTCTAATATGGCATAATGAAACAGCGTTCTTAGCTTCAGACCTAGCAATGAATTCAATAAAATCTTTCCACTTCATGTCAGCCGAGAATGTTTGCAAGGTGAAAATTGCTAAGGTTATGTATTGTGCTATTTTTAAATTTTAAGACGTAAACGTCAAGGGATGTAACTAAGTTATTGAAATATCTAATTATTAAAAAAATATTTAAAACTATTAGGTTAAAACCTAGATATTTTAAACTATATACTGTAAACACTTAAAAAACATTTGTGCAGTATTCATAACTGATTTTAAGGGTTGGTTTTAAGTTTTTTTTTATATAGATAGCTTCAAGAATTTTTATTCTTTATGTTTATAAGTTCAAATGAAAACTCAACCTTCGAGACAATGTAGTAGTGGTATGACCAACACATATATTATTTTTTCTGTTGGAGATACAATCTCCCTAGGGACAAATTA
Source organism: Acanthosepion esculentum (assembly GCA_964036315.1). Lineage (NCBI taxonomy): Eukaryota > Metazoa > Mollusca > Cephalopoda > Sepiida > Sepiidae > Acanthosepion > Acanthosepion esculentum. The sequence continues at coordinate 16,548,282 of OZ038492.1, read as the reverse complement.
AATTTATATATAATGTCGGTTAGTATAGTATACAATTAATTTCATTTTTTTACTAGGATCTGTAGTGGATATATTAGTATTTATTATTTTTTTTTCAAATGAACACGACAATTTTCTTAAAACAACAACACATTGATGATGGCATTGTGCTAATGTTGAAAGTACTCGGAATAAAGTGAATATGCATCAACGCGGTAATTTTCTTTCTTCCTTTAATAAGAATACTAAGAAACTTCTCCGTAAATATGAGAGTAAACTATTAAAAATAAGTAGACAAAAATTGTCTAAATTATTTAATGAGATATCTCTTAATAAAACCATGCTGCCAAAATACACGATATATACATATATATATATATATATATATATATATATATATATATATATATATATATGAAATTTATATATATATATGAAATTTATATATATATATATATATATATATATATATATATATATATATATATATATATATAAAATGAAGAGGTTATAATGGTTCCAACGAGAGAAAAGTGTGTATATTAAAAAGAAGACAGGTACCGCAAACTTTTTTGCTTGTAATGTGGGTTTTTAAAAAAATAATATTCTTTATTTTTCATAATTTTACAACACGTGTTTCTGGTCTCATGACCGTCTTCAGGTAAACGGTGGAGATTTCCACATATTATTAAAAATAATTGATTTTTTTCCATTGAAAAACATAAAGGAAAAAATTAATTATTTTTAATAATATGTGGAAATCTTTTTTTTAATATGCTTTTGTAAATCTAAAAATAAACACGCTAAAATTCACCTTCATGCGTGCCGATGGCTTAGTGGTAGAAGTTTCGACTGACGCCAATTCAGTCGGGTTTCGATCCTAGCTAGAGGCAACCGGACGTCTAGCCACACTGATGAGCTGTGAAAAAGCGAAACAGTCTGTCTGTGGATGGTAATATATATATATATATATATATATATATATATATATATATATATATATATTGCCATCCAATACTGGCTTGAGGCATTCGGATGTCTAGTCGCACTGAGGAGCTGTGATACAGCGAAACAGTATTGTCTGCGAATGACATATATATATATATATATATATATATATATAGTTTACGAAAAACTCTCTCTCTCTCTCTCTATATATATATATATATATATATAGATAGATATGTTTTGGACAATAAAAAATATTAAAAAATTAAAATCTTGAGACACTAGGTTGCATATTAATATTTTTTCGTTTTTATTATTTCAGTTAGATTCCTCGACTAGTTTCGGACAACATGGCCATCATCAAGAGAAAAAAAATTCTGCTTGTTAGTAGCAGTGAACTACAGAAATGAATGACTTGATGGAGAAGATGAACTTTTGCCCGTAGTTTTCATTTGTTTTTCTAGTTATCTTTTATTTTTAACATGAATTTTGGTCAGTCCTTGTGTTGGTCAAACAGTCTATTTTAAGTTATTATTTAAGATACGAGCTGGATGGATTCATGTTGCTCTGAATTCCCTTGATCATTTTGACAGTTTTATTGGTTCCCGGAAAGGGGATGTGTCTCTGTTAAGTGTCTGTGTTATTTGGTTCTTAGGGAGTGTGTGAGTATGATGTGTTTACGTGTGTATATTAGTATGGGTGTGAGTATAAGTGTGAGGCCTGAACACCTCCGCAAGTATGTCTGTCTTGTGTAGGTGGAAAATGTGGGTAGGTCCTGATTTGTGGGGTTATATATTAATACTATCTATATTGTTAAATTTCTGATTAAGCACGTCTGGATGAAGCGCTCTCAGACGTCGAATCCACTTATTTTCATGTCCTTCTAAAATCTGTCCAATGTTATCTGCTCTGAACTTTATATATATATAAATAAATAGACGAACGCTACTTAATGTAAACAGACTTCTGAAAACAGTCATAAAAAAATATAAATAAATACTTTGACAAAAAAACATTCAATTTTTTTTATTTTGCAACTTTTCAGTTGTTTTTCCTATATTATATACATATTAAGAAAGTATACGTGGCTTCTCATTATGCTATATAAATAAATATATACATATATATATTTAAAGGTTTCATTCTGTTCCTATCTCTCTACTTAATGTTTATTTGTATTTCCTATCTGATCTTTCAAACTGACCTCTGCAAACATTTCGATATATTTGAGTTTTACTGACTGATTAGATGAAGTATATCCGGTTCATTGTAGCGGAAGATAGCCAACAACTTGACCTTCTTCCGTAAAACTGACACAGAGACGCCCAGACCGATATTAGTTCAGTTACTGTCTATTTAGATTAAGCGACCGCTTTTGTTTACTCTCGACACGACATTACTCCTGGCCATAACAATAGCCTTTCAAGGTTTCACTGACGAACGCAGGTGGTCGATTCTAGACCTTTCTTTTTCGGCAAGCTGTATTTTGCTGCATTCAAACTAATAGCTCTCTACATTTGAGTCACATTTTCCATCGCTACCATTCCAAGAACTGCGG
>OZ038492.1:16480797-16540797 GCA_964036315.1 Acanthosepion esculentum | reverse complement strand
ATCCGGCATTCGAAATCTATAATTGTTTTTTTTTAATTAAAATTTGTATAAATATACTTATAGGCTGTTGATACCTTTTTAAAACATATAGTAAAAATGACATTCTCTCCCTCTTTGTCTTTGTCTCTGTCTATCTCTCATTCTCTCTCTCTCTCTCTATATATATATATATATAATTATTAAAAAACACAGATTTTCGATTTTATTGTTTATTAATTATATGCTCTGTTATAATAAATATATTGAGCTCTTTTTGTGGATCAGTTTTAATATTTTATATTATTAACATTCAATTGGATTATATACCAAATGATTATTAACTGTATATATATATATATATATATATATATATATATATATATATATATATATATATATATATATATATATATATATATATATATATATTATAATAAAAAGAAAGAATAGTAATATATACAATCCGGTGTTCTTATTGATATTTTTATTTTTACAAAACAGTGCTCAATGTAAATTTAAGGAGCATAAATATTACAAATTAACTGATTTGAAAGAAATATATATATATATATATATATATATATATATATGTATGTATGTATGTATGTATGTGTGTGTGTGTGTGTGCGCTCGAGCGTGTATGTGTGTGTGTGTGTGTGTCATGACAAAAAGGTATTTATTTGACCCCCCACTGAATCAGGTTGTGACACAAGGTCGATTTTTAACGTGGGGACTCGAGTGTTTTTACTCGAGCCACTGGTCTAAGCTGGTCTTAGCTTGTCCAAGCTGGTCAGAGCTGGTCTAAACTAGTCATCGCTGGTCCAGGCCAGAGCCGGTCCAAGCTAGTCGTAGTCGTGACACCACCAGTGCAGGGACGACTCCCTACCATGGCAAGAGTATCTGGAATAAAGTATGACGACTAACGTCACTATTGATTTAAACTCCCAACAGCCATAATCGTATACAGCAAGACTGCTTTTTCCACAGTGAGGTTCTCATGAAACAGGGTGTTTTTGGCCGCCACCGAATTAAGTGTCACCCCTCCTCCTATAGTGACGTATGGTGGCCATTAATAGTTAAGTATAACTCAAGACTTCATCATAAAAATAAAACAATATTTAATTACAACCGTAAATAAGTACTTAACAAGAACAAAGAAGTAAAAGTAAACCAAAGATAATTAAACATTTCAATGAATACCTTGTTAGTAGCGTGGCTCTGCTTAACGTCTGTTAAATCCTAAATCAAAACACAAATCATCGACGTACAATAATTCACACTAATTCGACTGGATAGTTCTACTCAAGAGTCAATAATCACTATATGACACCGCCTCTATGACAGTGAATACTGGAAATCTCCTCGAAGATGAAGAAGAGACTTGAAGCAACAGAAATATGGTTCTACAGAAAGATGCTGAGGATACCATGGACCAGACATGTGAGCAACGATGAGGTTTTAGAGAAAATGAAAACGAAAAGGAAACTTATACTTAACATCCGGATGAGGCAGTTGATATTTCTGTGACACATATTTAGGAAGGAGGGCTGAGAAAATCTGTCACTCAGAGGGCAGATTGAAGGCAAGAGGAGCAGGGGAAAACAACGAATAACATTCATAGAAAGATACATGATCGCCTAAGCGTGTATCACTGACTGAAATTAACTTACGTGCTAATACCCTAAATGATCCATAGCAGTGTTGATATGCCGTTAAAGAAAACCATCCAATCAACCAACCTGATTTTAATACAGTGTAACCCGGATATAAGAGAAACTCGGATATAAGATACTTCTTCTCCGGTTCCGACAACTCTCTTATATCCGGCTTACACTGTACATGGTAACAATGTTTGTAACTAACGAAGAAACATTAGGAATGATTTTGTCAGATTCACAGGTCAAATGAATGGAAGAGTTATAACGAATGATCATTTTAAATTCCTGGTATTTGTAGCCGACCTTAAAATTACTACAAGATCTAAGATATAAGAAGGAGATTACATTTGAACATCGAACAAAATATGAAAGTAAATCTACAATTTGATATTGAAAATTCATCCTCATAGAAATGAAATACCAAAAACTAGTAAAATACAAATATTAAGCATCTCAGGATATGTTTGTTTCAGAGAGAGAATTCTGGGATAAATATCATCATCTCACTTGCTGCTTCATTTTTGTTTTTTTCTCTCATTGATACTAACTTATAAATATGTAAAAGTTCGTTGAGCGTTTCATTTTTCAAAGTATTATCAAAGGTTAAGGTTGCGTGACGTTTCCTGTTTAATTTATGCGCATGCGTAGAAAATATGTCCGTATTGATCATTGCGAAGGATTTATCTACACTGTTGAGATCTCTCGGAAATTCCTGTGGGAAAATAAATAAATAAAAATGAAATTGCAGCGGTAAAAAACAAATAAGAAATATTCACCAACATCAACCTCTTTCTCTGCCCCTCTCGGTATGTATGTATGTATACATTATGAAATGAACAAAGTCCGACAATTATTTAAGACATTTTTATGTTTATACATTCTTTTTATAGATACAGATATTTAAGTAAATGCTCTGTTTATAATAAACAGTATTAAACAACATTTACCGGCCTGAATGTCCGAGAAACTTTCATAGAAAATATTCGTCCTCCGACAGGAATCGAACCTGTATCCTATACGGAACCGTCATATAGCCTGACGTGCCTTTAACCGATTTGGAGCGTTCGGTTAGCAAGGTCGATTTTACTGTCTTTAAACTACAATCTTCCATGATTCTCTCACGTACATTCATATCTGCTCGATGCGTATCGAAATGTAAACAAATGACGTCACACATTATGAAATGAACAAAGTCCGACAATTATTTTAAGACATTTTTATGTTTATACATTCATTTTATAGATACAGATATTTAAGTAAATGCTCTGTTTATAATAAACAGTATTAAACAGCATTTACCGGTGTAAATTGCATTTACATATAAGAATGTGATCCCTTTTCTCTCCGGGGGATATTTCTCCTTCCACTAGCTTTAGAACTTATATTGTGATATTTCCCAGTGGACTGGCGCTACAAAGAAATGTACCAGATAACAAAAACACATCACTTGAGGACGTTCAATAATAGCAACTATTAACATGGCTATCACATGCAACTCGATGAATAAAATAATTACATACTCAATATTTTGACGTTCCACACAACTTAAAAAAAAAACGTAAAGAAGGAAACCTCCATCAATACTGGATAGAGTGATAACAGCTACTAGGCTGGAGAAGAAAAAATAAGATGAATAATTGCGATTTTAAAATATAAATTAACATTAGTGGAAACGCTTTATATTTTGTCGGAAATATATAACAAAATTAATAAAATGAAATTAATCAGAATATAACCAACTAGCAGCATGACCCGGCGTTGTCCGTGCTTGATTAAAAAATCGTACGACTCATACAGCAATCGCTATCACTTGACTTAAAATATTTTTGCCCTTCCTTGCCTTTAAAGGAGTGCCCTTTGCTGTTCTGATGTTGCTACATGCCTTACTTCTTGACTATCTCACACTGCGAATTTTTTCTAAGCTCTATACTAAACATTAAATCTGTTACGAAAAAAGAACTAAACAAAATGAACAGAAAACGATCAGCTTTAAAAAAGGACTTGTAACTGGAAAAACCGAATGAAAAAAGAATGTTAACAATAAATACTTTTTCACACCCAACCCAGTTCTGCGGAATCAGAATCAACGTTGAGTTTAAGCAAGCAAATGAGCCAATTGGAGTCAAGTGCCATGCAGATTTAAATTTTTCCCACTTGTGAAGAATGCAGCCATCGATTTTTTTTGCATGCTAGCATGCTAGTTGACATTCCTGTCAGTCAGCTGTTGGCTCTCACGCTGGCCAATAGAATCTTTCAGCCTATTCGTGGCAGCCAGCTATAGGCTCTGACTCTGGCCAGTAGAAAATGGCCGCAAACTACATGAAAACTGCCGTAGAAGCATGAAAAAATCGATTATATCCACTATCGATGGGAGTTGAGAAATGCAAGGTCGGTCTTGGCCTTTCCACTAACTTGGAGCATGTGCATGTAAATTTTGGCGCAAATCCGTCGATAATTGCGGCCGTGCATTCGTTACACACACACACACACACACACACACACACACACACACACACACACACACACACACACACACACAACACACACACACACGCACACACACACACACACACACACACACACATCCTGCCTTTTATAGATAGAGATAATTAAGACAGGCGTTTTCACGAAGTCTATTGTGAAGCGTCAGTCAGTTTACCGTCGGGGGTTTTGGAGGGAGTGAGATAAAAAAAAATATGAAGATAGATAAATAATTAAATAAAAAATTAAATCCGTGAACTGCATTTAAAAAAGAAACGGTATTGATTACAATTTTAATTAGTGAGCTGTTAAAAACAAACCAATTACTGATTAGTTAAATGAAAAAGTCATTCTTATTAAAAAAAAAAATGATTGTTCGTGCGTTGGTTGGTGTGCTGTTTGCTTTAAAAAATTTAAAAAAATATGTATAAATACTTCCATTTTCATTTTACCACGCCGGAGGAAACTGTTTTTAACAGGCTGAATACTTGCCAATACGCTGTCTTTGAAAGTTTTTAGCAAATTTCCCGATCTCAAAACTCCCTTTTCCCCTTTTCTTACAGAACATATAGGCAGTGGACAAATGGTTATTACAAAAATCTGTGTATATTTCTGAAATAAAGTATTGCAGCTATCTACAGTATTTACATTGTTCGCACTGTCGCCCGCATTTTTTGCTGTCAGATTCATGGTGTTTAGGCCGGTGCATGCTCCAGCCTTCATCCGGTGATTGGAATTTCGAAGCGAACCCTTTATTTCGCCCACCAGAAGCGGCATGGCAAATGGAACTGGAACAACCTACCCCGTCGGACGAAATAAAGGATTCGGTTCGAAACTCCAATCACCGGACGAAGGACGGAGCGTGCAAAAGTCGAAACGTCGTGAATCTGACAACAAAGATGAGGGCAACAGTCCTAACAATGTAAATAGTGTAAATTTTTATTGCATAGTTGCTCTTTTGAAAAGCCTTATTAAGCTGTCTTTTCGATAGGCCAATCCTGCCATCACGTAGATTCTTGCTTTGCAGAAAAAATGATGGAGGTATATCATCATCTAACTTGAGAGATAATCCATTTTTTCTACTACTCCGAATACTAGATTCAAAGTTGTTATCTTTTCCCTTTTCACCTTCTATGTGTCGTGTCCCTTCAGGCGTAGGCGATCATGTCTCTCCATATGATCTTACCATTTGTAGCACTTAGTAATATTGGTCTTTTCATTGCTCTACTCCGCTTGCCTTCAATGTCCTGTGAGTGTCAAATTTTATAAACCGGACGCGGACGACACTACAATTTACTCCTGCCTCAAAAACAAATCTAGTGTCGCTGCCAAAACTAACCTGGCCCTTCGTCTCCAATCGGTTGTGAACTGGGGCAGGAATTGGCTGGTTAAATTTAACGCCTCAAAAAGAAAACTGCTCTCTATTAATCACCACAGAGATCCTTCCCAGCCCCCCCCCCATTAGAATCTCTGACGCTCAACTTCTCGAGAGCACCTCTTTGCAGCTGCTCGGTCTCACATTGACTGCTGACCTGAGATGGAACAAATACATTAAGCCAATTGCTTCGTCCACCGCAAGGAAAGTTGACTCCTTGTGTCGCGCCAGGAAATTATTCTCCCCGGAATCGATCCTTCAAATCTACAAATCAACCATTCGCCTTTGCATGGAGTATTGCTGCCATATATGGCCTGGAGCCCTTTCTGTTTGCCTCGGGGTTCTTGATAAGATCCAGAGACGAATATGCAATGTAATTTGCCCTGATCTGGCATCTCATCTGCAGCCGCTCTCTCAAAGATGTCCGTCACCTCTCTCTGTCTTTTTTTACAAATACTTTCATGGTAATTGCTCCGATGAGCTGCTTTCGCTGGTTCCCAGACTTCATGAATTCAAGCATCCTACGAGGCTGGTATCCAGCTCTCACCCTTTCACTGTTGAAAATGTTAAATGTAGCCGTCTCTTCTGCTCCAATAGCTTCATATCTCGCACCTCTGACCTGTGGAACTCCCTTGCTTTTTCCTTTTTCCCTGACAACTATAATCTCCAACTATTCAAATGTAATGTCAATCGACATCTCCAGTTGCCTTGATCTATCCACTATCCTTCTCCACATCCTTTCCTCTATCACTCCTATTTGCTCTCGCTCCAACTCTCTGTAACCCCTTGCGTGCTAGTGGCTTCCCGCCTTGCTTGGCGTGAAATGCTTAAGAAAAAAAAATATATAAAAAATATAACCTAAAAATTTCAACTGTCTCTTCTGATGTTCAGTATAAGTGTTCCTTTTGTTTCCATTTTCTCTAAAACTTCTTCCTTGTTCACATGTTCAGCCCCTGTTATTCTCACGATCCTTCAAGTTCATCTGTGACTCAAGCGTTCACTGTCACACAGGAAAACCAATATTACACAACACGTCAGTCCTCTTTGTTTCTAATGAAATGTTTCTGTTTCTTAATACTTTGCTTAGCTTTTGGAAGGCATCTTTCATTATGCCAATGCACCTTTTATCTTTTGTTAAAATACGTCCAAGATATTTAAATTTTTGTACTTACTTTAGTTTCGTATCTCCAATTTTTCCATACCCTGTCCCTGAAAATTTTGAGTAAATTTCACGAATTCGGAACTGTCTGGAACCCAGAACAACTCGACAGTGGAAAGCAGTAAATGGCTTTTATAAATCTGCTAACATGAAGCGCGTTATTCTAGACTGTCAATCTAATTTAGTATCGAACATGCATCCCCCTTTGTAGGGGAAACCACCATTTGATCCAGTGTGCGTTACCGCTCGATCAGAGGGAATGATCGTCCCCTGCAGAGGAACGCATTTTCTTTATTAAAATTTCTCATAATGAGCAGGTCGATGGACGTAATACATACTGTTTAGTAAATAAAAATGGGGCGTCTATTTTAAATACGAAGTATTCGCTATAATGAAGGCTGAAGTTATAAAAATGACAGATTAAAAATAAATCCATTAATTCTTTATATCTATCTATCTATCTATCTATATATATATATATATATATATATATATATATATATATATATATATATATATATATATATATATCAGTGGACATTGAAATCAACACTCAGCGGCGACGATATATTTTATGAGTAGACCTATTGTATTTTTCTAACGGTTATTTGGGTGGGCGGTAACGTTTCTAATTACTCTAGAGGCTATTGCGTGGCAATAATTGTGGATCCGGATGCAGTTTCCTGGCTATTTTATAGAGTTGTTTGTTGACTCATATTTATTATCTATTATTTATTGTTGGCTGTTATTATTGCATTTACTCGTCTTTATGTGCGTTCGTATTTTGTTAATTTGTTTATTATTTACTTAATTTATTTACTTATTAATTGGTTTGGGTTAATCTGTTTATTTTTAATTTTTTGTTCGTTTTCAGTTTTCGATTAACGTAGTAAACAATTTTTTCGTGTTTGAATTTTGAGGTAAGTTCTGATCGTTTATTTATTAATTTATGTTCGTCTTGGAAGGTGATTATGTTTATTTTTTTCTCCAGACAGAGTTTACAGTTTTTAGATTTATTGTTGTAGACTGCTACTATCATTATTTTCTATGATATTTTTAGTGTGATATATATTTTTTAATTTTCCAGGTTCGTTTAGAAAGCATTGTGCTCTTCTCTTATTTATTATTTATAAAGGATGTTTTGCGTCCGTAGTTTCTTTGTTTTTGGGGTCTTTTAGTTACTCCTATGTATATTTTTTCGTTATTTGATGATTTTACACTGACTTGGTATATTGCATTGTGATACAAGCAGTCGCCGTTTAAGGGACATTCGTTCTTTGCTCGGCAGTTACACCTACGTTTGATTTGTGCGGGTGGTTTGTTAGTTGTTTTCCTGTTGTGCTTTTTTATTTATTTGTGTCATGTTCTCGGTGCAACTGTAACTGGTTATTACTGTCTTTTTGTTGAATATCTTCTGGAGAGTGCTTAATGGGGAGAAGTTTTTCTGTAAGAGTTTAATGAAGAGTTTTCCGACGTTTGATTTTACGTTTTTGTTGTACAGTGGGTTGAACCATATGACGTTACTTTTCCTACTGAGTTTTTTTGTGATGTGTGATGCGTATGTGAGAGTTACCGAAAATCCACTGTCTTTTAGGGCTGTTTCATAATCGTTCTTGGCTTCGTTGAAGATGGATTCACTCGAAGAATTCGCAGATAGCATGTGGGATCTGCTTGATGGCGGGGGGTGGGGGCGGGTAGTTGATAAATGTGTGTATATGAAGGGATTTGTCATGAGGTTTTTGTATGGTTAATATGTACATCTAGGTTTTTATGCCTATGACGAAACCCATATTTTTAAAGATCTTTATGCTTATTTTTTCTGCTTTTGTCGTTTTTTTTTGTGCCTGTTACAATTTCTTGAATTCATTAAACATTCAGAGCTGTAAAGGCATATATCATTTTCATCAATTATTTTGCTTAGAGCTTCGTGGAATGAATTTTTCATTTATTAATCCGAGATATTTTAATCTATAGCTTAAACGTTATGCTTAATGGATACAGATATTCGGGTAGACGCTATGTTCTTTTAATTTATGTATTAAACAGTATATATATTTATATAAATGCCGGAGAGCACATGATTTTCTTCACAATTCAGGCCGTGTTCGTATAGCAAATGTATACCTATTAGCTCCAACAAACTACGAACGCACACATAAACACAAGTAAACGTAATAATAGCAAACAAAAATTAAAACAAATAATAAATAATCAATAAAAACAATTAAAGAAACAGCACTATAAAATGATCCCAAACCTGCATCGGAATCCACAATTATTCCCACTGTATAGCTCCTGGCGTAATTCGAAACATAACATTTACGGCCCATCCAAATCACCGACAGAATAATGCAATAGACCTAATCCTAATGCACCACTGACCAAAATATATAAATAGTCAAGTCAAAACACATGACCTGATGATTGCGTTTATGCATAAAAAAAATGTCACCGGTGGGTACTGACTTCAATGTCCCCTAATACTTACATGCACTCTATCCCTGATATTGAGCACTTTAACCCATATATATAGTATGCCTTAAAACGATATTTATTTTTATCATATATATATATATATATGTATATATATGTATATATATATATATATATATATATATATATATATATATATATATATATATATATATATATATATGTACGTATTTATAAAGAAAGAACAGTAAGATATATAATCATATCACGAATGACTAAGCAAAATAATCGATAAAAATGATATATGCCTTTACAGCTCTGAATGTTTAATGATTTCAAGAAACTGTAACAGGCAAAAAAAAAGTCAAAATTTAATTTAATTATATAATTAAATTTGAAGATTTAGCTTAAGTTTTTGAAACATAGTTATTACTGTGTAGCAAAGAAACCATATTTAAAATGAGTTAATATATATATATATATATATATATATATACAAGTATAGGATTGGAGTATACGGAATAAATTCCAATAACCAACAAATACTATTCTTGAAAGGGTGCTCAATAGAGAGTAGAGCAAATATAAGTATTTATTCGAAAATTATAACATAAATATGTTATAAAATCACTACAAATATAGCCATTTTGTTTCAACACTTCTGGTGTCTTATCAAGTGATGATGTTGAATGCAAAGCATTCTGCATTCAACATCATCATTTGATAAGATACCAGAAATGTTGAAACAAAATGGCTATTTTTGTAGTGAATTTATAACATATTTATGTTATAATTTTCGAATAAACAATATTATATATATATATATATATATATATATATATATATATATATATATATATATATATATAAAATTTATAATAACTATTGCTCTACTTTTGGTATTGACCCCCTTTTTAAATTAATGTTATGAACGTTTGAATTTATGTTCCTTGCATTTTCATTACATTTGCATATATATATATATATATATATATATATATATATATATATATATATATATATATATATATATATATATATATTCTAAGTCAAAGGAAGGAAACTGTTGTGGAGTTTTCATCTATTTTGTTAACCAGCCGTTCTTTGATTATATCCTGAAATAGATATTTTCAGAGCTTAGTTGGGTGCAAGGCCATGATAATGTAGTAACCAATGTACTGAACAATCAACAATACTGTGATTTTCAACACATAGTTTGCGAAGAGTTTGATAATTTGCCTCAGGAGTGTGAGAATACAGTAAAAGATAAATTTAAAATCAAATTGTTAGAATCCCTGCTAAATTTTGTAATCAATATTTGTAGAAAGACTATGATGCTTAAATCTTTAGTTATTGAATTGTTAAACCCAATCGAAATGCTGAATTTATGAAAGGATAAAAGATCTTCTTAAAATCGCTTGCAATGGCGGTTTTAGCAGCTTCATTGTGTTGTCGGTTGAAAATAATTATTAAATCGCTGGGTTAATATATTATTTAACATTCGAACGCAAATTGAAAAATTCTATCGTTTTCGCAAGGAGGACGAAAGCAAACCTTAAAAGATGGCGCCAGGTGAAAAGAAGAAATTGATTGGAAAATAAAGCGATAAGAAGCGGGAGATATGCCAGGCTGTGTAAGAGGTTCGTTGATGACAGCTGGGTTTATAGTGACAGTAAAACGATTCACTTTCATATATACTCCCATATGCAAATTGAATTAAGGAAGATGATACTGAACATTTTGACTCGATGTTGCTTAGGGATGGATCGTGTAGTTAACAGTTACTCTATCAGGCCGACTGCGGTCGGTCAATGTAATGTAGATATGATAGAAAATATCTTATACACTTAAGACCAGTTTATAAAGCCGACTTGTATTATTAGGTAAAGATTCTTCTAACAACTACGACATTCTGCACATAATGCACATACATACATGTATAGACTTACACAAACACGCGCGTGTACTGCGTATGATGATAACTACATCAAAACAGGAATGACTCTGATCAGAAGGTTTTGAGAAGCGTGGAACCACCTCTTCATTGCTGGTATTCCCAGGTTAACCTTGACCCGCGGTGGCAAGAGCTATTAGTGTCCAACCTTTGGGCAAAAAGTTAACCCCAAACTGGGGTCAAAACACTATGTAAGTGTAAATATAGGTTTTAATACCAGCAATACATTTTGGTAAAAAAGTATTACAAGTAATGAATTTTTGAAAAAAAATATAATCAGCAACAAATGTTTGAAAGAGAATATTACCAAAAATTGAAAATGTTGTCGGCATTAAATAACCAACGGAGGTTGATATGCCGTAAAACAAAATAATCACAACCAATCTAAACCAAGGAGTACATATTGTATTCATACGAATCTATCCTAAAAATGTTGTCGGCATTAAATAACCTATTGAGGTTGATATGCCGTAAAACAAAATAAACCAAACCAATCTAAACCAAAGAATACATATTCTATTCATACGAATCTATCCTAAAAATGTTGTCGGCATTAAATAACCCATTGAGGTTGATATGCCGTAAAACAAAATAAACCAAACCAATCTAAACCAAAGAATACATATTCTATTCATATGAATCTATCCTAAAATTTTGTCGGCATTAAATAACCCATTGAGGTTGATATGCCGTAAAACAAAATAAACCAAACCAATCTAAACCAAAGAATACATATTCTATTCATACGAATCTATCCTAAAAATGTTGTTGGCATTAAATAACCCATTGAGGTTGATATGCCGTAAAACAAAATAAACCAAACCAATCTAAACCAAAGAATACATATTCTATTCATATGAATCTATCCTAAAATTTTGTCGGCATTAAATAACCCATTGAGGTTGATATGCTGTAAAACAAAATAAACCAAACCAGTCTAAACCAAAGAATACATATTCTCTTCATACGAATCTATCGTAAAAATGTTGCCGGCATAAATAACCCATTGAGGTTGATATGCCGTAAAACGAAATAAACCAAACCAATCTAAACCAAAGAACACATATTCTGTTCATACGAATCTATCCCAAAATATTGTCGGCATTAAATAATCCACTGAGGTTGATATGCAGTAAAACAAAATAAACCAAACTAATCTAAACCAACGAATACATATTCTATTCATACGAATCTATCCTAAAAATGTTGTCGTCATTAAATAACCAATTGAGGTTGATATGCCGTAAAACAAACCAAACCCAACCAAACACACACACACAACTACAAAGAAGAAAAATAAAAATGAACCTAACATCAATAAAAAGCACTTAATTTATTTTTTTAATTAATAAATAAATAAAGAAAATGAGGAAATCGGCACCAAATACTGATGCCTCCTGAAGTATATATAGGATCTACCCCAAATAATTTTAAGACCCGATACTACTACCATCTTAGTATTTTTAATAACGAACGATACAAGCATATGACCACGTTATCTACTTATGTATGGAGAATTAAACAAGACGATAATAAAGACGCCATTTTGAAATGGGAAATATTAAAGAAATGTCATAAATATAAAGCAGGTAAGAAATTTTGTCCTCTATTTATGGAGGAAAAGTTAGCCATCGCTTTGTAAAAAGAACCCAACAGTTTGCTAAATCTAAAATCTGAAATCCTGAGTAAGTGTATACATAGGAAACGCTGGTTACTAGAATAGGTTTTCTCAAATTCTTGTTTTTTTTTTATTATTGAATAAATATGTATTATCCCCTCCCGTTGTTGTGTTACTGTTTATTTGGTTATTTTTAGTCACGTGCTCATGGTCGTTTTATGTTGTAGGCTATATATATTCCAATTTTACCTCTTTGGCCAGCGTACCCTGACGATCCGCGTAGGTGAAACCTAGGTAGGTTTGCCTGGCTCTCTAGGTTCGTATATATATATATATATATATATATATATATATATATATATATATATGTATGTATGTATGCATGTATTAGCCGAATTACCCTGGCCTTCTCATATATTTTTTTCTCCAAATTATAACGATGATTTAAAATCAGTCATCATTTTCTTACAAAAAAAATGTATGACACACAGGAAGCCCAGGGTAATTCGGCTAATATATATATATATATATATATATATATATATATATATATATATATATATATATATATATATATATGTATATATATATATATATATATATATATATATATATATGTATATATATATATATATGTATATATATTTATACATATATATATGTATATATATATATGATGAAAATGTGGAAAAGACAAAGCAAAATCCGAATATGTGAGTTTACTGTTTTTATTTTGTTTTTGTTTTTGTTATTCTGTCGACGTCAGACGTTTCGGTCAAATAGACCTTCTTCGGGACATGGTTAATGGAGACATAATTATATTAGATTTAAGTTTGATGGAGAGACGATATATACAGGACTGGTCAGAAACAGAAAAACTGAAATTCTAAAGTCAAGTATTCTTTCTTAGAGTCGGATATGCTG
Source organism: Acanthosepion esculentum (assembly GCA_964036315.1). NCBI lineage: Eukaryota > Metazoa > Mollusca > Cephalopoda > Sepiida > Sepiidae > Acanthosepion > Acanthosepion esculentum. The sequence goes on along the minus strand of OZ038492.1, from coordinate 16,527,216 downwards.
GCGTCGCGTGGGCGGCAACTACGAAGACCTGCGCACAGGGAAAAAGATTGTGTCCTAAGTGGAAGGTGAGGGGGACTATTTAAAACTATAGCTTATCGGTACGTTTGTCACGCATTAGTCTCGCCACAGAGCTCGCGATCTGAAAGAAACCAGGTCTATTATTTACTGTGTGTGAGGTGGCTATCATGCCAGCCTCATAAATCTGTCTAAGGTTCTTATTGTGGATATATTTTAAGATCTTCACAGAGTCGAAATCAAAATTGTGATCAGATTTGGCTATGTGTATAACTAAAGCACTGCTTAGATTACCGAGGCGAATGTCACGTTTATGTTCGGAAATGCGAGATTTCAATGATCTACCTGTCTCGCCTACATAACTGAGGTTGCAGTCTCTGCAGGGCACCTGATAGACGCAAGCATCGGATGTAATATGTTGTCTGCTGGTATTACTCAATATGTTACGTATAGATTTGGTGGGTAATGTAGTAGTTTTAATTTTTAGCGCGTTTAGATTGTTGGAGATGTGTTCGGTCAGAGGGTTATTCGGTAGAAAGATGCGGCCAATGGGATTATCAGGGGCAGCTGAGAGTGTGCCTCTCTCCACCTTTGATGTAGTAGTAGTAGTCGGTATGTTGTTATGTACTGATGGACGAACTCTGTGGATTTTCAAGGCTTTATGTTTAGCGCCGAGTATTAGTTGTCTCGGATACGAAAGGCTGGAGAAGGTATCCTCGATATAACCAAATTCGTCATCTAAATATTTTGCTGAACAGATTCGCAGAGCTCTCAAGTAAAATCCGATAATAACACCTCTCTTAGTCCTAGTATCATTGTGAGAGTAAAAGTGTAAGTAGTCGTTTTTGCATGTGGGTTTACGATATACTTTGAATTCTAGTTTGTTATTATTTCTGGTGAGTAGTATGTCTAGAAAAGGTAGAGAATTATTCGATTCAAGTTCGTGGGTAAATTTTATAGTAGGTTCTACTCTATTCAATCTATCGGTGATTTTGTTTAGATCATGTTTCTGTGGGTAAATGAATAAAATGTCATCTATGTAACGGAAATAATGTGTATCATCAGGGATTATATATTTGAAAGGTCCAGACTCGAGAAATTCTAGAAATATGCATGCTAGGACCCCAGAGAGAGGACTACCCATTGGTAAGCCAAACTTTTGTTTATAGTAGATGTCGTTATGCTGGAAGTAACAGTGAGATGTGCATAGGATGCATAATTTGATGCATATTGAGATGGGGATAGGTAGCTTAAAGTCAGTTTTCTTAAGGTGGTTCTCTAGCCGTTTAATACATTTATCCACCGGTACATTGGTGAATAGAGATTTAACGTCTAAGCTGGCTAGGGATTTGTTTCCTATGTCGATATTGCTTAGCTTATTGAGAAGAGCGCCTGAATTCTTTATATGCGCGTGACTTATGGTGCCCAGAATTGGGGTGAGAAATTTTGTTAGAAACCTAGCAATGTTATGGGGGGCTGAGCCTATGCCCGAAATAATGGGCCTTAGAGGGATGTCAGGTTTATGGGTTTTGGGGAGCCCGTAGATTTTAGGGATGGTGGGGTGGTAATTGATAAGGGAAAGCCAAATCTTATCTTCATTATGAATCAGACTCTTATAGAACTTATTGAATTCTTTAAGATTTTTAGAAACTTGTAGAGGGGAGATCTGTTCATACGTGTCTCTGTCATTGAGCAAGTCCAACATTTTCTGGTTGTACGCAGCGGTGTCCATGACCACGACACCTCCACCCTTATCCGAAGGAGATATGGTAATATCACTGTTCGTAGACAGGGATTTTAGAGCGTTCATATACCTCTTGGGTAAAGTAAACTCCGCATTTTGGCAGTCCAAGGAGGCAGCTAAGATGCCTTGGGTAAATCCTTTGTGGAAGTCGGTGTCCCTGTGTCTGTAGTTAAGATTTATCAGTTTGCTAATGTTGTTGTTTTTTAAACCCGTTGCAAACTTTAGACCAAAACTGAGGGCTTCAGTCTCTACGGTACTAAGTGTAGTACTGGAGATGTTTGTGACTAGATCGGCTCTTCCCATCTTCTTCCAACTGCTGCGATCGCATAAAGTGTGAAGTTTTAGTTCTAAACTCTTGAGGTGTTTATGATTAGTTTTGGCCACTTCAGAACGGAGTCTCTCAGCTGTGTTGTGAAACATGCTGTTTTTTTTGCTTTAGTACGCGTCCTAGATGTGTGGCTTTTTTAAAAGTTTGCTCCTCGGAAAATTTTAGGTCTCTAACTGATGATTCCAGGTAGAGTTTGACGTAGTCCGGGAAAATGTGTGAAGATGTTGTTCGAAGATTGGACATGCTCGGGGGAATGACTTTCTCGTATATACAGTTCGTTAGAAAATCCTTTCTGTTTTTGTAGGAGTGCGCGGAAATTAGTAGGTTCTTATATTTGCGTATGAGCTTGAAGTCTTCCATGTTGTGAAGTGAATTCGGGTTTGTATTTCCAGTGGACAGTATGTAAGCAAATGTGTGGATGTAGATCCGACGGTATGATGAAAATGTGGAAAAGACAAAGCAAAATCCGAATATGTGAGTTTACTGTTTTTATTTTGTTTTTGTTTTTGTTATTCTGTCGACGTCAGACGTTTCGGTCAAATAGACCTTCTTCGGGACATGGTTAATGGAGACATATTTATATTAGATTTAAGTTTGATGGAGAGACGATATATACAGGACTGGTCAGAAACAGAAAAACTGAAATTCTAAAGTCAAGTATTCTTTCTTAGAGTCGGATATGCTGGCGTCGCGTGGGCGGCAACTACGAAGACCTGCGCACAGGGGTCGCCGAGTATTAGTTGTCTCGGATACGAAAGGCTGGAGAAGGTATCCTCGATATAACCAAATTCGTCATCTAAATATTTTGCTGAACAGATTCGCAGAGCTCTCAAGTAAAATCCGATAATAACACCTCTCTAATACTACTACATCAAAGGTGGAGAGAGGCACACTCTCAGCTGCCCCTGATAATCCCATTGGCCGCATCTTTCTACCGAATAACCCTCTGACCGAACACATCTCCAACAATCTAAACGCGCTAAAAATTAAAACTACTACATTACCCACCAAATCTATACGTAACATATTGAGTAATACCAGCAGACAACATATTACATCCGATGCTTGCGTCTATCAGGTGCCCTGCAGAGACTGCAACCTCAGTTATGTAGGCGAGACAGGTAGATCATTGAAATCTCGCATTTCCGAACATAAACGTGACATTCGCCTCGGTAATCTAAGCAGTGCTTTAGTTATACACATAGCCAAATCTGATCACAATTTTGATTTCGACTCTGTGAAGATCTTAAAATATATCCACAATAAGAACCTTAGACAGATTTATGAGGCTGGCATGATAGCCACCTCACACACAGTAAATAATAGACCTGGTTTCTTTCAGATCGCGAGCTCTGTGGCGAGACTAATGCGTGACAAACGTACCGATAAGCTATAGTTTTAAATAGTCCCCCTCACCTTCCACTTAGGACACAATCTTTTTCCCTGTGCGCAGGTCTTCGTAGTTGCCGCCCACGCGACGCCAGCATATCCGACTCTAAGAAAGAATACTTGACTTTAGAATTTCAGTTTTTCTGTTTCTGACCAGTCCTGTATATATCGTCTCTCCATCAAACTTAAATCTAATATAAATATGTCTCCATTAACCATGTCCCGAAGAAGGTCTATTTGACCGAAACGTCTGACGTCGACAGAATAACAAAAACAAAAACAAAATAAAAACAGTAAACTCACATATTCGGATTTTGCTTTGTCTTTTCCACATTTTCATCATACCGTCGGATCTACATCCACACATTTGCTTACATATATATATATACATATATATATATATATATATATATATATATATATATATATATATATATACATACATACATACATACATACATACATACATACATACATACGGTGGAGTAATGGATAACGGCTTGGATTGAGGAATCGATTCCATTACATTCACTTACGTGCTAATACCCTTGGGAAAGGTGTGAATCCTCTTCTTCTCCCTCCAACTATGGGTAAATAGCAGGACAGACTGGGTTCTATAGCCTTGGATGGCAACTGGTTTAGGAGAAGGACAACTCTGAATTCAAAACCTGCGGAGGGTCGTTTGGGGACCTTGTGGCATCCGTTCCACCAGGTCCCTGTATTCGTCTCTCGTGTGGATGGCCCTGCACAAGGCCTTCACCACTATAATCAAATCCTGTGTGGCTGTCGGGCTTTCAGTTTCTGGGAACTGATCTGTCTGACCCTCATACGTCGAGTTCGACAATAATATATATATATATATATATATATATATATATACATATATATATATATATATATATATATATATATATATATATATATAGGATTAATACAAATTTAAAATTTCTTCTTCTATATATTGGATAAGACTCCTTCCAAGGTGAAATTTAAATCAGAAGGAAAACAATTTTCAAAGAGTGTCTTAGATAAAAAAAAACCCAGCTTGATTGAATGAATTGTTGAGCAGATTTCAACACCGATATGACAGTTGAATTGTAGCAACAAATATGTATTGTAAGGCACTAACCACTGATTGGTGATTTCTTGTTCAACTTGACCTCCATATTGTCTCATTTCCATTTTGCCTATATCACCTCCATTTTCTGGCTTTCTCCTTCTATATCATAGATAGGAGTCATTCCCTTGACAAATTTAAATTTAATTTTAATCAAAGAGAAATAAATTTTCAGTGTGTGTCAACGCAAACCCCCACTCCTCGAGGACCGCCGCCTTTGATCAAAATGAAATATAATTATCCAAGTAACCTAGGCGTCATTCCCTTGTTAAAATATAAATTCAATTTAAATCAAAGGGGAAAAATTCGGTGGGGGTCTGTGCACCCCTGGGGGTCCCCTTTCATCAAGATGAAATATACTTATCCAAGTACCCTAGGAGTTATTTAAATTAAAAGAAAAAAATTCGGAGTGGGGGTGGCTTGTGTATCTCACCCTAGGACCTCCTTTGATCAAGATGAAATATACTTAATACAAAAATGATTTTCTCAAAATGTCATAAAATTAGGTTTATTTTGTTTTGTTTTACGACACATCAACCTCAATGGATCATTTAATGCCGTCAGCTGTTTTTATTTTTTGGTAATATTTTTGTTTTGTAAAAAATCAATTTCTGTTAATATTATTTTTCCTCAAAAATGTATAGCTGATAATATTAGTTTTTCAAAAAATGTGTAGCTGATAATATTATTTTTCCAAAACATACAGCTGGTAATATTATTTTTCAAAAACGTATAGCTGATAATAATATTTCTTCAAAACGTATAGTTGATAATATTATTTTTTCAAAAACGTATAGCTGATAATATTATTTTTTTCAAAAATGTATAGCTGATAATATTATTTTACCAAAACATACAGCTGGTAATATTATTTTTCAAAAACGTATAGCTGATAATAATATTTCTTCAAAACGTATAGTTGATAATATTATTTTTTCAAAAACGTATAGCTGATAATATTATTTTTTTCAAAAATGTATAGCTGATAGTATTATTTTTCCAAAACATACAGCTGGTAATATTATTTTTCAAAAACGTATAGCTGATAATAATACTTCTTCAAAAACGTATAGTTGATAATATTATTTTTTCAAAAACATATAGCTGGTAACATTATTTTTTTTCAAAAATGTATAGTTGGTAATATTATTTTTCCAAAAACTTATAGCTGTCATTATTATTTTTCAAAAACGTATAACCGGCAACACTATTCTTTCAAAAAAAAAAGTATAGCTGGTAATATTTTTTCAGAAAGCTGGCAACATTATTTTTTTCAAAAACGTATTATCAGAGGCCTTGCTGTTGGATATAGTTTATCGTCATACCCAGGACGTGGATGTTGTTTATCGTCTTACCCAAGACGCGGATGTAGTTTATCGTCTTACCCAGGACGCGTATGTAGTTTATCGTCATACCCAGATCGACATAAAATTAACAGGAGGTAACAGATGTAAAAGAAGAAAGAATATTACAATGATATCTAAAAAAAGAAAAAAGAAACGTTTAATATGTTTCTGTGTAAGTCGTGAAAGTTTTATTAAAATCCAACATTTATTTGATTTCTGCAAAAATTTCCAAATTAATGTGTGTTTCAATACAATAAAAAAAGGTTCAAATTTCCCGAAAAGAATATGGTACCGCATTGATGCCAGAAAAACAAGATTTTTAAACCAAATTTCTAATGTTCTAAAAAGGATTACAAAAAAAAAAAGATCATTTCTACATAAAAAATGACTTATGTTTTGTCGTTAGAATTTGTTTCTTTATTTTGTTTTGAGCATTTTTTCATCATGTATCCTCTATTTTAATGACTCTTTGGAGGCATACATACATACATATATACATACATACATATATACATACATACATACATACATACATATATATGAAAAAACAGTCGAAAAACTGATAATAGTATTTATCTATTTCAATGTTTCAGTTAGACGAAAGACACGAGGCAGAAGTCAGGTGTGGGTGGAAGGCATTTTTCTTAAAGGGAAGAAATTTTATAAACCAATCCCGAATATTAACCTTATGATATTAATTTAGGGTTATATGAAGAATGAATACATACATATATATATATATATATATATATATATAATTATTTATTTAAATATTATAACATAAATATGTTATAAAATCACTACAAAAATAGCCATTTTATTTCAACACCTCCGGTGTCTTATCAAGTGTTGATGTTGAATGTAGAATATATATATATATATATATATATATATATATATATAGCATGACTCTTCGGCAGAATTGAGTCACTGTCAGTCACTGTGTGTTTATCTAAAATCTAAAAATAAATACGCTAAAATTCACCTTCATCCCTGCCGTGCCGACGGCTTAGTGGTAGAATTTCCGACTGACGCCAATTCAGTCGGATTTCGATCCTAGCTAGACCTCTAGCCACACTGATGAGCTGTGATACAGCGAAACAGTCTGTCTGTGGATGACAATAATATATATATATATATATATATATATATATATATATATATATATATATATATATATATATATATACCCAAGTATAGGATTGGTGTATACGGAATAAATTCCAATAACCAACAATTACTATTCTTAAATGAGTGCTCAATACAGATTAAAGCAAATATAATTATTTATTTGAAGATTATAACATAAATATGTTATAAAATCACCTGTGTAGGGGAAATGTTTCTTGATGAGTTTTAGAAATATACGTCCTAATTTACTAGCTCTTCTAACAAATATGTTTTTAATAAACATCGTGACTTTTACAATTCTGCCCTTAAAAATAGTGGATACAAAGATGCCACTATTCAATATGGAAACCCGGTTAATTACAGCCATAATAAGAAAAGAAGATCTAGAAAGATCATTTGGTTTGCTCCCCCTTTCAATATAATGGTTAAAACTAAATTAGGACGAAAATAGCCATTTTGTTTCAACACGTCTGGTGTCTTATCAAGTGATGTAGAATAAACGGTTTTAAAAGGTTCAAATTAATTAATCACCCCTTCACAAGGTGAAACGCTGTTACATAAGCTGGAATGACCAATCAAGATACAAGTATACGAGTATTCAAAAAACTAGACAAGGAACTAAAGTTATAATAACTATTAAATGCTTTAAAGTTGGGGTTATACTAAAACAGAATTTATTCTAACTGATAAGTATTAAATTATACGATAAAATTTGAAATTAACATTAAAAATTACCCATTTTAAAATCAACATTTAATCTCTATTAAGTTTAAAATTATAAAATTACTGAGGAAAGAATACATATGTTATTTTATTTATTTTGTTTTTTTTTATTGCGAAAGACGATACATACACAGTTAGATTATAATACATAAGCACGCAGACATATTTAGATATATACACACCCAAAAAAGGGACGAGACAGGAAATATCACCACGACCCTTTACAAAAAAAAGAAAAAAAACCCAAAACCATACATACACAATGAAATGTGCATGCATTACCATACACATAGGCACCGATAAAGATATGTACATGCACCCACATACATTGACATATACACTTCGATACAACAGCCAAGAAATATTCAACATTGAAAGTGTTATTAAACGAATTTCTAACCACTTATTGAAATATAACTTATACGGGCAAATATACATAGATAAAAATGGTCTAATAGAACAGAGGAACAAACAATATGGAAAGAAAGGACATTAAAACAGATATATACGTATAAAAATAATACCATCTAATATATAAAAACGAAAATTCTAAATACACAAATATATATAAAAATATATATTTCATATATGTCTATATTGTCTTCATAGTTAGGATTTATTCTAATTTACCGCTCTACTTAGCGTATTAAGTCTTTATACTCGCTTGTTTTTTTTTCTTTGGATTAAGGACTTAAGACGCTTCACGATTTTTTTTCGCCTTGTTCTGATGTTTTTAGTTCTTTCTTTTTTTACTTCCAATTTTTTCCTCGGGTACCAATTTGCCCTCAGGTGTCTACAAGTTGAGTCATCCGAGGTTTTTCAAGCGAGTAATACTGTTTATATATATATATATATATATATATATATATATATATATATATATATATATATATATATATATATATATGAAGAAATATAGTCTTAAAGTGTGCTATATTTATGGGATAAAGTGCTCAATATCAGAGATAGAGCGTGTGTAAATATAAAAATGAACATAGAAGTCAACTCATTCAGAGGCGACAGTCTGTTTCATGCTAGTGCAATCGTCAGGCAACCTGAGTGTTGACGTCTATGTTCACTTTTATATTATATATATATATATATATATATATATATATATATATATATATATATATATATATGATTAAAATGAAAGGTGCTCCACGTGTGCTCCCTATAATATGTAGATTAAATAGACCGGTTAATGAAATTTGAAGGATAAATAGCCAGCAAAATGATACCAATATTCCCAATAAAATTAATATTTATTATATATTAAACATTTGACTGAAAGAAGTAGGAAGAAATAAATTTTAAAGTCGGAATTTTCGAACACGCCTGTGTTCTTTTTCAACGACGCGAGGAACAAACAAAGAAGTGGGACTCACTCTTTCGAGGAATTGTGTTGTTTGGAGGTCTCTCTCTGGAAATTATACACTCTGAGTATGCCCCAATCCCTATTTAATCATGAATGACAAAAAGTGTAGCATACTTAGCAAATTGGGATCTGTCAAAAAATCAACGCCAACACTCTCAGTCAAGCAAATATTTTAAAGTGTCATAATTGGACCAAGAAATACATGTAAATTGGCTTTGCTAAAGTAATTTTCACGAACGACTCTCGGGTGATCCTCTATGGACCATGGATGAGCCAATGGATGCATTTTATCCGATGTAGATGTGCCTGTGGTTAAAATAAGGAAGCAAGGAGGTGGCAGTGTGACGATATGGGCTAGAATTGTCGGCCAAACTATTACTGAACCATTAAAAATCGATGAAGCAGAGAACATTATTAACTATTGCGATATAATGGATAAAACATTATTTAATTACATTATTTGGATTGTTATCTTCATCTTCATTGCCATATTCACAACGCTCCGGCCTTCTTCAGGTGAACCCTTTATTTCGTAGCTGGGGTTTCCCACCCCTTCACCGTTGAAACTGTTAGATGTAGACGTCTCTTCTACTCCAATAGCTTCATGTCTCGCACATCTCGCCTATGGAACTCCCTTCCCTATTACTGTTTCCCTGACAAATACAATCTCCAACGGTTTAAGTGTTGCGTCAATCGACATCTCCAGTTGCCTTGATCTATCCACTTCCCTTCTCCACATCCTTTCACCTTTCATTCCTATCTGCTCTCGCTCCAAATCTTCTGTAACCCCCTTGCCTTGATCGACCCACTGTCTTTCTCTTTCTCCACATCCTCTCCTTTACCACTCCTATCTGCTCTTCCTCCAACTCTTCTATAACCCCTTGAGTAATAGTGGCCTCCAGCCTTGCTTGGGGTGATACGCTTAAAAAAAAAAAGAAAAAAAAAGATTGTTCTAGTTCCAATCTTCCAGATGTCTCAGTTATTTCCCTTTCACTCAACTCTCCAAGCTTTGGTTCACCACTGCTGTAGCCTGTGCCTTTACGTCTAGACACTGGATTTAACTAATACCTTTATCCACTGGGTCTGTATATGAAGTTCTTAGACTTATAAAGCGAATGTCTCAGCAACCGTTTTTTACCCGTGCCCGTATTGCAATTTTTCTGTTATTATTATTGCGTAATTTTTACCAGATCTAATATTGCATTTTTTTTTTGTTATTCATTGCTTTTCTCAAGCACTCCTTATTACTGGTTCCTATATTGTATTCATTACTATGCTTGGTTGGCTTAGGAGATTTTTGTGGCCTAGCATATGTGCTGATTCCTTAAGTTTTCCTATTTCCCAGTAATGTTCTCTGTCTATTATTTCAACCTTATCCCTCATTTCTTACTGCATGGGGTGGCGTAGAAACAGTCATATTCTCCTCTATAGGATGGGGTGTCTTACTAGGAAGAGGTGTCTGCGAAGTGCTGAACCACTTTTGAAGATTGTCCTGATCTTTTGTATTTTCTCCGATAATCCCATCACGAAGCTGTTTTCTGAGTGTTGTTATCCTCTTGTACCCATCAGTTTGTCGGAGCTACTGCCATGTAGTTGTTAAGTTGTAGGGTACTGATTATACTGATTCATATGTATCTGGGTCGCCACTTATGGTTTTTGTCCGATGTTGTAAGCAGCGGACGATACCTTTCTTACATTGTATGGGTAGTGAGAGTTGAACATGAGTATAACACCCCGAATAATGTAAATAATCATAATACCTCATCTCAGAGATATAGACATATTAAAACATTCTTTGAATGGTGGTCGATAGAATCTCACATTTTCAAAGTGAAGTGAGTATTTATGTATAACAATGATACTTCTCATGTATCCGAGGTTACCCGTGAATTTTTTGAAGTTTAGAGGAGAAAAGATAATGTAATGACGACCATCAAGTCTTGATCTCAAGCCTATGATCCATTGTGAAGATGAAATAAAATACAAACAAGCACTCATTTCACTAATTGGTATAGGATCGGGATACGTCATATATGCAGTATTTACTGAGGGAAACGAATAATTTTTTTACGGGGTGGGGAACAAAAATACAGTTCTGAGCTGCGAAAGGTATCCGATGGGTACGCAAATTCTGTATTAAAAAGTGATCAGATTTTACCTTTCAGGTTAACAAACGGCGTCTAAGGTAGGTGTTTTAAAACCGGAGTATGTGTAGCCCTGCGGAATGCGAGAGAAATCACGCGGGTACGCGATCATGTCTGACGCGTTCTCGTATCTTTGTCATTTACTATGTGATTTTTCCTCCGGCAGAAATAGATAATTTGCTTTCTCTGTTCCATTCGTTTCCCTCCACTCTCTTCCAGCTCCGAATGGTCATCCGATTTGATCTTGTCTACTACACCCATGTGCTTATGAATTGAAAGTATCGTTTTAGTTTCCTTTCTTTCACTATGCGGTCAGTTTTCGACCCACTGGAGTAAGAGACAGTTAAAAATACTGGATGATAAGTTTCAAAGTGAAGTCGGTATTTATGAATGACAATGATCCTTCTCATGTATCCGAGGTTACCCGTGAAGTTTTTGAATGTAACGAGTTTAGGGGAGAGAAAATAATGGCGACCATCAAGTCTTGATCTAAAACCTATGATCAATTGTGAAGATGAAATGATGAAAGTGGCAAACAATATAACATCAAAGCAGACCCACGGGAAGCAGTTAATGCCACCCTATCGGAAATTGAACCTGCTGAAGAAAGAAAAAATATCAAAGGCTTATCATATATGTTTGTTAGTTGCTCACTTGTAGGTGTTGATCAATTGTTGATGATTTTATTACCTTGTTATTGAAGTAAAAGCGATTTTTGCATAATAACTTCAGATTGCAGATTTTATAATAAATCCATTAACTTTAATAAAATGCTTGAGTAAAAAGTTTTATTAGACATCCGCAACTGTTCAAAGCAAATTCGAAATATTGAAATTTACACATTTGTGCAAATGAATTGAAACAACCGCTTTAGTTTTCTTTCTTTCACCATTCGGTCAGTTTTAGACCCACCGGAGAAATAAAGAGTAACAATTACTAGATGATAAGACCAATGAAAGAATCAGTACGTATATAAAGCACTAACAACGACCTCAGTAGACCTGGCATAGGGATAAATACCATCTGGTAACCTGAGTGGTGGATTGGCCTCGGTGGCAATTGATGAATCACCCCCTATATCAAATAAAAATGCAATAAAGAAACAAACGGAGAACTGTTTTAGTAATAAAAAGGAATAAGAACTTTATAAAGTCCTCTGTATACTATCGGTTCCTCAAGTTCACCGTGAGAGAACATTTACAAAGCTAAAGATCTTAAAATCAAGTTTAGGAAATTCGCTGTTGGAGGAGAATTTGGAATCATGTGCGTTGTCATTCATCGGAAAGGAACTCTTAGATGAATTAAATGCAATTATTGGCAGATTCGAACAATTGTCTAATGAAGATAAACGGTTGCTCTTAATGTACACCCTTGTGCAAATGAATTGAAACAACCGCTTTAGTTTCCTTTCTTTCAACATACGGTCAGTTTTAGACCCACTGGAGTCACAGGGTGTAATCGAGTTCTATGTTTCTCAGATGAGGTCATTTGCAGTGGTGTGCAGTAATATGAATCTATTTTCGGGGTGTAAGATGAAATTATTTTGGCCTTGAAAAATATTGCGTCATTTGTGATTGCATCAGATTTTTATCACACCCATACACTATTGTCTCGACTGTCGATTAGTTGTTCTAAGGCCATTGTCTGCGATAGACGTTACTCTAAGGAAGCCTACGAAAATTGTAACGCTGCACGAACACACTGGCAAGTCTTACCGGTGAGCAAATTAAAGTACTATAGATTGTCCCGGAAACTGATTTAAATCCAATCGAGAATCTGTGGTCAATCTGCAAGGGACGATTTCGTGGAATGGATATATGAAGTACTAATATGTGCACTTGGTCAAGTTTCATTGGACAAATGCGAAAATATATATAATAATGGAATTATTCGTTTTGTTTCAATTAATTTTCACAATTGTTTATGTCATTTCCATAATAACTGCAGACGGACTGAAGATGACGGTGTTAAGATTTATTGTCAACAAATTGACTGCTAACTATTTGTTATCTTGTGCTTGGCATTTTCTAGTACATCTTCATCTGCTGGCGACAACAGCGACTTTATACGCAGCGATACTTTTAGCGTATTTTGAATTCAATTGAAGCTATGCATCTTTCATTGACTAAGTTGGTTTTTATTAAGTTGGCGTTTGAAGTCAGATTTCGTCATTGATTTCTTACAGTCAACGTGTTAAATTCACCAAGCATTTCCGTTGTCAGACTGAAGAAGACCTAGTTTTGTTTAAGCCTTCTGGATGTTGTTGAGGTGGTTCTATAACACCTTGAATGAGACAAATGTACGAGCATTGTCCAAAGTGTTAGGAGAAATATCAATTCCGTATTGTCGATATTAAGAACAGGAACGAAACGTTGACCCGACAAATGGCAAGTTACGGGATAACGTGCTAGTATCTATCACGCTGATCACCTTCGCCAACCAGACAGTCGGTACCGCCAATCGCGGCATCTTTTACTGCTTTAGCATTAAATGTCACCATCCAGTTTGTTGGTGAGGTGGGGTGTAGAGAGTTTCATTGGTTTCAACGGCATCACAGGTTTTGAGTTCAGAGTTGACCTTCTCCAAGCCAACCTGCTATTCAAATTTAACTTAATGGAGAAAGTTATATCTGAGTAGAACCACCTCGATCGGGATCTGAAATATCGAAGGTTATCCCACATCAATTGCAGGTGTAAGGACATAGGTTAAGTTTTCTATTGAATTTACCTTCTCAGAGCTGTTGTTATATATATATATATATATATATATATATATATATATATATATATATATATATATATATGTATATATATATATATATATATATATATATATATATATATATATGTATATATATATATATATATACAGTTGCGGTCAAAATGTTCAGAACGGCATTGTTTTCGTTAAAAAAGTAGGTATAAGTTTTTATCAAACAATAAATACGATATGAATTGTTATTGTCTGAGATGTTGGTGTAATTTGAGAGGATAATACAAAGTTATGTATGATTTAGTGATTTACTGCAAAACCCATGGCGACCAAAATGATCAGAACGGTTGCTTTTACTCCGTGTTTTAGTATATTTAACCGGCGAACTCTAATTTTTTTAATTTGTTTATGTGACGATTCGTTTACTAATCATTAGTAAGAATATCTGCCGTGTACTTTGTTAATATAATGCCACTTACTCCGTTACCAATTCGTCAGCAAATTATTAAGCTTCGAAAGAAGGATAATTTAAGTATTGGGTCTATTGCAAAGATTGTTAACAAGTCAAAAAGTTTTGTTCACGGTATTCTTAAGGTCTACGATGATTGTGGTTCGTGTGAAGCAAGAAAGTCTACAGGTAGGCCAAGAAAAATGACGAAGAGAGAAGATCGTGCTATGGTAAAGTTGATTAAAAAGGACAGATTTAAAACTGCTGCTGCTGTTTCACGGGAAATGAGCATTGTACTGAAGAAAACTTTATCTCGAAAAACTGTCTCGTCGTTTAGTTGAACATGACCTACAAGCAAAAGCACCTGCAGTGAAGCCACTGATCAGCTCGAAGAATAAAAAGTGTCGTCTTACCTTTGCAACCGAACATGTGTTGTGGTCTCAAGAAAAATGGCAAACGGTGCATCTCAGTGATGGATCTAAATGTATGTTATTTGGCTCAGATGGGAAAAGGTACGTTCGTCGAAAAGTAGGTGAAAAATTATCGCCTAAATGCCTTAAGACTAGTGTTAAATTCGGTGGAGGAAGTGTCATGGTTTGGGGGTGATATCTGGAGATGGTGTGGTCCATTTGGTGCGATTACATGGAAAGGTAAATGCAGGTGTCTTGCCTGTGCTGAGAAATTCAACTAAGCGACCACACATATTCATGCAGGAAAATGCCCCATGTCACAGGTCATGAACTTCCTCAAGACTGAAAAGGTTATTGTTATGGATTGGCCTGCTCAAAGCCCAGATTTCAATCCTATTGAAAATAGGTGGAATATTCTAGGAGAATGTTTGAAAGCCAGAAATCCTAAAAAAACCGAGCAGTTATGGAATGTTCTTCAGGAAGAATGGAATAAGATCACCCAGCAAGAAATTGAAAATTTAATTTCCTCATGCAGTCGAAGATGTCAAAGTGTGATTGAAGGTAAAGAGTTTCACACTAAATATTAAATAATTCCAGTATTCTCTGCCGTTTTTTATTCTTTTGTTATTTTTTCAACCGTTCTGATCATTTTGGCCGCCATGGGTTTTGCAGTAAATCACTAAATCATCCATAACTTTGTATTATCCTCTCAAATTACACCAAAATCTCAGACAATAACAATTAATATCGCCATATTTATCACAACGTTTCGGCCTTTCAGGATCTGTCTATATTTCTGAGATGAGGTATTATGTACATTATTTACATTATTCGGACTATTGTCCTCATCTTTGTCGCCATATTTACTACAACGTTTCGGCCGTTGTACACTCCGGCTTCTTCAGGTGGTTGAAGTGGAAAAATCAGGCGTGGATGTCCACATATGGAAAGAGAAGGGAGATCATCGCCCTCTGTGGAATCAGGTTGAAATAATAGACAAAGAACACCATTGGAAAAATCGTAAACTTAAGGAATCAGCACATATGCTAGGCCACAAAAATCTCCTGAGCCGACCAAGCACAGAAATGAATACAATATGGGAACTAGTAATAAGCAGTGCCAGAGAAAAATGATAATAACAACAAAAATTGCAATATGAGCTCTGGTAAAAAATCGGTTGCTGAAGACTTTAGGTTTATAATACCCAGAAATTCATACACAGATGTCCTCAATGACATATGGCACAAAAAGGTGTTAGTTAGATCCAGTGACAGGACCTAAAGAGTGTGAGTTCAATACCCGGTTAAGACAGTGGAGAACTTTCAGAGGATAAATTAACAGGAGATAACTGATAACTGATATCCATTAAACATGGCACGTGGAACTAGAACAGTATACCCCAGTGAGCGAAATAAAGGGTTCGATTCGATATTACAACCACTTGAAGAAGGCAAGAGCGTACAACGGCCGAAACGTTCTCTTTATATATATATAAGTGAACATTGTCGCCTCTAAGTGTTGACTTCAATGTTCACTTTTATATTCATACACGCTCTATCTCTGATATTGAGCACTTTATCCCATAAATATAGCACATCTTACGACTATATCTCTTCATATATATATATATATATATATATATATATATATATATATATATATATATATATATAATTTTATAATTATTTTCTTTTAAAAAATATGATTCCATTGCGACATAGAAAATTTTCCATGTTTCAAAACTGAAAGTAAATTTATAAATTTAATTCTAAAAATTCAAAATAAAATCCATAGTGTCGTTTAATTGTCAAGCGACGATACGAATAAACTTTTAAAGAAATGTACTTTAAGCACAAACAATATTAATATTATGAGTTCGTAAGTTTAAGGAAAATCGATTTGAATTTAGGGATTTCTCAGTTTTAATTTCCCTAGACAACTTATGTATATAGTATATGTTACTTACAAAATCATGTTAAGTTTAGCTAGGGTCGGAGTCTCTACTAACAAACGTATACTTCCATTATTCAGTATGTCAACTGGGTTTTTCAATGAAAAAAAAAATTTAAGCATTTTCATTCATCCGCTTAATTCATATGTTTATACACAAAGACAAAGAAGGATCATTTAAATATGTGCAAGACATATTATTAATACATAAAATTAATTTATTAAATGTTATTCTGATAGATTTAAAGTACCATTCGACGTTCTAATAACTAATAGGCTATACGGTATTTTTACAAATAAATATATTCGAATTTAAGTACGAATTAAAGATCAACATGAAAATGTATTTTAAGGAATTTTTTATGTTTAACATTCTTTTTATAGATACAAATATTTAAGTAAATGTTCTGTTTATAATAAACAGTATTAACAACATTTACCGGCCTGAATGTCCGAGAAATTTTCATAGAAAATATTCGTCCTCCGACAATAAAAATGTATGTTTCATCTCTTTTCTTTATTATTTTATTTTTTTCAAAATTAATTATTACTTAAAGAAAGTATTTGACAGTGCCTACAAAAATAGCTATTTCATTTTTTTTTTTTGATTTAGTAAATTTTTATTCTTCAGAAACTTAATAATGTATAATTTTTCATGTATTCACAAATGACCTTCTTATTAATTCCCATTTTACTGTTGGTGTTTTATTTGTTTCTATTAAGTGCCAGAAATATTTTGATAGGGACGTTTGATTTCGGTATTTATTATTATTAAAGGACGTTTGATATTGGCTCCATCTTTTTTGAATTCATTTCGTGTGCATCCAATGTAGAATTTAATTTTACCTTGAAATGGTTAAATAGACAGCTGAAAGTGATGGGAAAAATATAACATTTGGACATTTTTATATAATTTATCTACTGAAAAGAAAAAAGCTATAAGATCACATGAGAAATTATATAAAAAACTCAATCAAAGCAGCTTGCTTGTCAAATTTAATGAAACTTGCCTATATATATATATATATATATATATATATATATATATATTTATAGATTCTTTTTTTTTATAGATACAAATGTTTAAGTAAATGCTCTGTTTATAATAAACAGTATTAAACAATATTTACCGGCCTGAATGTCCAAGAAATTATTATAGTAAATATGCGTCCTCCGACAGGAATCGAACCTATATCCTATACGGGACCGTCATATAGCCTGACGTGCTTTTACCGATTTCGCCACAGAGGATCGTTCGGTTAGCAAGGTCGATTTTACTGTTTTTAAACTACAATCTTCCATGATTCTCGCACGTACATTCATATCTGCTTATGACCGTATTGAAATGTAAACAAATGACGTCACACATTATGAAATGGACAAAGTCCCACAATTATTTTAAGATATTTTTATGTTTATGTTCGATTCCTGTCGGAGGACGAATATTTTCTATGAAAGTTTCTCGGACATTCAGGCCGGTAAATGTTGTTAATACTGTTTATTATAAAGCGAGCATTTACTTCAATATTTGTATCTGTAAAAGAAGAATGTACAAACATAAAAATGCCTTAAATAATTGTCGGATTTTGTACATTTCATAATATATATATATGTTTAGACATTTTTATGTTTATACATTCTTTTTATAGACACAAATATTTAAGTAAATGCTTTGTTTATAATAAATAGTATTAAATAATATTTACCGGCCCCAGAGATTTTCATGGAAAATATTCGTCTTTCGACAGGAATCGAACCTGTATCCTATACGGAACCGTCATATAGCCTGACGTGTCTTAACCGATTGGGCCACAGAGGATCGTTCGGTTAACAATGTCGATTTTACTGTTTTTAAACTACAATCTTCCATGATTCTCTCACGTACATTCATAACTGTTCATGGTGTATCGAAATGTAAACAAATGACGTCACACATTATGAAATGGACAAAGTCCGACAATTATTTTAAGACATTTTTATGTTTATACATTCTTTTTATAGATACAAATATGTAAGTAAATGCTCTATTTATAATATATATATATATATATATATATATATATATATATATATATATATATATATATACACACAGACACAGACACACACACAATATATATATATATATATATATATATATATATATATATAAATATAAAAGTGAACATAGAAATCAACATTTATTTTATATTTACACAGCTCTATCTCTGATATTGAGCACTTTATCCCATAAATATAGCACATTTTAAGACTATATTTTTTCACACACACACATATATATATATATATATATATATATATATATATATGTATGTGTATGTTTATATAACTTTTATGCGCATATCACCTGATCGCGTTATTTATATGTTACATTATTCCTCATATTTTAAGAAATTATTTTTAATACAAGGTTTCAACCGATATATTCTCCGTCTTCCTTGCATTTTCTTTAATTCTTGGATTAATTGTTCTCATTATTTCATGTATTTTTCGAATTATTATTTTCTTACTTTTTTGTTTTTAACCCGCTATTTTTGATGCAAGATTCATTTTCAAGGCTTTTTCGTGATTTTCCTTTTTTCTTTTTTCTCGCAGAGTGAAATTAAGCTGATCAGATCAAATATATATATATCCCTCTTAAACGCAAATCCACGCACTGAGTCACAAAGATTAAATAAGACGCTTTAATAGATACACGCACTGATTGTAAAACCCTTGCCTTTCGAATCTTTTTTTTTATGCGCGCGCACACCGGCACGTGTTTGCTTAAGAATATAACTCAGCCCGTCCGGAATGTTAACTATTCGAAAAATTCCAGTCGAATACCTTTCGTTCCTTCCTTCACTTTGAAATCTTTCCCCGCCTTCAACTGATAAGCGAGCGAACGGAGTGCAGTGTTTAAGATCTCATCATTTCATAATCTCCGACACACAACCCCTTGAAGCGATTTCGTTCCCCCGCTTTTACCCGCGCCCAATGCTCTCTTCACAAGGGAACGGGAACTGCAACCCCCTTTGACCCCGATTTTCCTTTTGAGTCGACTCCCAAACACTCCTCTCGCTTTCGCTTCCTTTCGCAGCATTTTCTCGGTGTAACCAACAAGAAAACTTGTTTCAGCTCTCAAAGGATTAATTATTGATTCGGTAAGAAAAGAATACAACGTAGTCCTCGTTCTACGTACCAGTTGAAAGCAGGAATAGAAAAAAAAACGCGTATGAATGCGTGTAAAAAAAAGTCATATGCAATCACGCATACACACACACATATACAACATGTCTATAAAGTTCGTATGCACTTTAAAAAAAATTATAACTTTATTTGTATTTGCGATAGAAATAATCTGTAAAAAATGTTATAAAGTTTAATGTACCTAGTTTTAAGTATGGCTAAATTAACTAATGTGATTTCAGGCATTACTGTAAATCAGTTGGCAAATGTTTTCCGTGAACTGCAAAATCGTATTACCCTTTGTATTGCTAATGATGGAGGACATGTGGAAACTTAAATAAAATTTCAATAAAAACTTAAAAAATATAGATTTACTTCTTTCTAATCCTTTTTACAAATTATTTCTATCGCAAATACAAATAAAGTTATAGATTTTTCAAAGTGCACACGAACTTGATGGAAAACCCTTGTATATTTTTACAAACAGAAGTGAAGTATGCGAAAGAAAGAGGGAATTTTTAGGGAGAATAATCAACATGACATCATCAACAATGTGGGATATTTTCACTTTGTGAGGTAGTCAGTTTTTTTTTTATATAAGCATCTGTTTTCATTTTTAAATATTCCTTTCCTGCCATGCCAGATTTTCATTCTTCGCGCATGCCAGCATTGCAAGGTACTCGACAGAAGACTATTTTTTTTGTTGTTTTATATCAGCGTCTGTTTTCATTTTTAAATATTCCTTTCCTGCCATGCCAGAATTTCATTCTTCGCGCATGCCAGCATTGTAAGGTACTCGACAGAAGACTATTTTTGTTGTTGTTTTATATCAGCGTCTGTTTTCATTTTTAAATATTCCTTTCCTGCCATGCCAGATTTTCATTCTTCGCGGATGCCAGCATTGCAAGGTACTCAACAGAAGACTATTTTTTTTGTTGTTTTATATCAGCGTCTGTTTTCATTTTTAAATATTCCTTTCCTGCCATGCCAGAATTTCATTCTTCGCGCATGCCAGCATTGCAAGGAACTCAACAGAAGACTATTTTTTTGTTGTTTTATATCAGCGTCTGTTTTCATTTTTAAATATTCCTTTCCTGCCATGCCAGATTTTCATTCTTCGCGCATGCCAGCATTGCAAGGTACTCGACAGAAGACTATTTTTTTGTTGTTTTATATAAGCGTCTGTTTTCATTTTTAAATATTCCTTTCCTGCCATGCCAGATTTTCATTCTTCGCGCATGCCAGCATTGCAAGGTACTCGACAGAAGACTATTTTTTTGTTGTTTTATATAAGCGTCTGTTTTCATTTTTAAATATTCCTTTCCTGCCATGCCAGATTTTCATTCTTCGCGGATGCCAGCATTGCAAGGTACTCAACAGAAGACTATTTTTTTGTTGTTTTATATCAGCGTCTGTTTTCATTTTTAAATATTCCTTTCCTGCCATGCCAGATTTTCATTTTTCGCGCATGCCAGCATTGCAAGGTACTCAACAGAAGACTATTTTTTTGTTGTTTTATATCAGCGTCTGTTTTCATTTTTAAATATTCCTTTCCTGCCATGCCAGATTTTCATTCTTTGCACATGCCAGCATTGCAAGGTACTAAACAGAAGACTATTTTTTTGGTTGTTTTATATCAGCGTCTGTTTTCATTTTTAAATATTCCTTTCCTGCCATGCCAGATTTTCATTCTTCGCGCATGCCAGCATTGCAAGGTACTCGACAGAAGACTATTTTTTTGTTGTTTTATATAAGCGTCTGTTTTCATTTTTAAATATTCCTTTCCTGCCATGCCAGATTTTCATTCTTCGCGCATGCCAGCATTGCAAGGTACTCGACAGAAGACTATTTTTTTGTTGTTTTATATAAGCGTCTGTTTTCATTTTTAAATATTCCTTTCCTGCCATGCCAGATTTTCATTCTTCGCGGATGCCAGCATTGCAAGGTACTCAACAGAAGACTATTTTTTTTGTTGTTTTATATCAGCGTCTGTTTTCATTTTTAAATATTCCTTTCCTGCCATGCCAGATTTTCATTCTTCGCGCATGCCAGCATTGCAAGGTACTCGACAGAAGACTATTTTTTGTTGTTTTATATAAGCGTCTGTTTTCATTTTTAAATATTCCTTTCCTGCCATGCCAGATTTTCATTCTTCGCGCATGCCAGCATTGCAAGGTACTCGACAGAAGACTATTTTTTGTTGTTTTATATAAGCGTCTGTTTTCATTTTTAAATATTCCTTTCCTGCCATGCCAGATTTTCATTCTTCGCGCATGCCAGCATTGCAAGGTACTCGACAGAAGACTATTTTTTTGTTGTTTTATATAAGCGTCTGTTTTCATTTTTAAATATTCCTTTCCTGCCATGCCAGATTTTCATTCTTCGCGGATGCCAGCATTGCAAGGTACTAAACAGAAGACTATTTTTTTGGTTGTTTTATATCAGCGTCTGTTTTCATTTTTAAATATTCCTTTCCTGCCATGCCAGATTTTCATTCTTCGCGCATGCCAGCATTGCAAGGTACTCGACAGAAGACTATTTTTTTTGTTGTTTTATATCAGCGTCTGTTTTCATTTTTAAATATTCCTTTCCTGCCATGCCAGATTTTCATTCTTCACGCATGCCAGCATTGCAAGGTACTCAACAGAAGTCTATTTTTTTGTTGTTTTATATCAGCGTCTGTTTTCATTTTTAAATATTCCTTTCCTGCCATGCCAGATTTTCATTTTTCGCGCATGCCAGCATTGCAAGGTACTCAACAGAAGACTATTTTTTTTTGTTGTTTTATATCAGCGTCTGTTTTCATTTTTAAATATTCCTTTCCTGCCATGACAGATTTTCATTCTTCGCGCATGCTAGCATTGCAAGGTACTCAACAGAAGACTATTTTTTTTGTTGTTTTATATCAGCGTCTGTTTTCATTTTTAAATATTCCTTTCCTGCCATGCCAGATTTTCATTCTTCGCGCATGCCAGCATTGCAAGGTACTCAACAGAAGACTATTTTTTTTTGTTGTTTTATATCAGCGTCTGTTTTCATTTTTTAATATTCCTTTCCTGCCATGCCAGAATTTCATTTTTCGCGGATACCAACATGGCAGGGTTCTCAACAGAAAACTTTTTTTTTCTTTGATTTTAAGCCCCCAAATATGCGAAACTAAACTTCCTCCTTTGGTCGCAGATGGTTAATATTATCATTAACAAAGAATAATTACGACTCTTTCAGTTGGTTTAAAGATAACCACGACTGCATCCCCGAGCTGAGGGCTTATATTGAAGGCTACGCCCCAAAATGGACAAGAGTACTTACTGTACCCATGTCTAGATTTTTGACTGTTGTGCAAATCAAATCTGTCTACGTATCTCTTGTTTATCAAAAGAACAGATTTCGGCAATACTTAGAAGCAATTTTTACAAATTTAAATTTAGAAACACACTACGCATGATGGCTTGAAAATTGCGATCAAGCATAAACAGTCTTCACTCGATGTTGGCCTCAGTGTCCACTTTTTTATTTTTAGACGCTCCATTCATGATTTTAAGCACTTTAATGATAAATACAGCATACCTTAAAACTATATTTTTATCTTACATAATCTTTCGGCAGGTCAAAGTGGATGAAGACCCTTACTAGAAAGCACACAAAGCAATGGTTAAAAGGTTCAAGATGGTCAATAATTTTCTTCTTCTTCTTCTATATTTCGATTCGCATTAAATTTTTTCGTCTCGGATGCTACCTGAATTTTACAAAGGACTACATAATTTCCATGTCTGAAGATGACTGAATGTACAGTCGAAAGTACTCGCGTATTTAAGAAAGACCTTATACAGCTTATAATTTTTAAAAACATAATATTCATCGAGTGATTGGTAGGTTAATGCATCTTTAAAATTGTTAGCGAAGGGATTTCGTCATTTTATATCATTAACTTTACTAATTTACTTTTTGTATGAATGATTCATTATAATATATATATATATATATATATATATATATATATATATATATATATATATATAGAGAGAGAGAGAGAGAGAGAGAGAGAGAGAGAGAAACAAATATTCGTACATTCGTATTTAATTTATTGCATTTCCAACTAATGAATAAACATACTTTTCATATTGTTAACGGTACAAAAGCAAGACTTTTTGGAAAAAAAAATTATTACCAGCAATACAATTTTGGGGGAAATATATTATCAGAAACAGATTTTTGACAAATTTTTCTATTCTGTTAATTACACAGAAATGTGGCACAAAGCTGAAGGGGGGTATTGGGGAATGGACGGTCTTCTTCTGTCGTAACTATAACTTAGCTAGCCGCAAACACTAATCGTACGAACAATATTCCTTACACCAAAACAACATGAAATATTTAAAGAAAAACCTCGGGTTGGCAACTTTACGGCGGTGTGAAAGTGACTGAAGCCGAGACGCCAGATCAAGACCAATAATATTGCTGATTTTTCTTTGGACTTTATCAAGGAGCTCAAAGTAATTGGCAGGGTCACCGGACCATATGTGATGGAATTATTCAAAGCATGTACGAATAGAAGTCTTATACATATGTAAGATAGATTATGGAGAAAAATATCTAGCAAGACACAGTGAACTTATCAGCAGACCTAACAACTGATTCAAAAAAAAATCTTTCCACTTCATGTCAGTCAAGAAAATTAGCTCGAGAAGGCGCAAATAGAGAAATTTAGTTTTTGATGCGTTAAAATTAAGCCATCATTTGCTCAATTTAACAAAACACTGAGGGTCGTCTTCGACATGATCCTCCAATTTGACCTTACCGAGCTGATCGGACTTACTATCGAGACAGGAGTAAATAGTTGTGTCATCAACATAGATAACAAGTTTAATGCTGATGCCATCGAGAAGGTCATTAATGAAAATAAAAAACAAAACAAAGTAGGGCCAAGGATAGACTCCTGGGCGAAACAAGAATTAGTACCCTGGAAGAGTCGCCGTTCAGAATAACTTTCATTTTACGATTGGATAAGAATTGATCAGTTCAAAAATTTGTCCGGAGAAAACTTAAATTTTCAATTTGCGAAAAAGGTTCATACAACGTCAAACAGTAACGTTCTACTTTGAGTGACTCTTGGGCCTTGTATTGGGTGAACATTATTATGATGAAAATAGGTAATGATAATGTAAGCGTTCTGAGATTGCAAAGGAAATATTTGTCGCAGATTACTTCCACAACTCAGAGAACAAATCACTGTAAGTACAGACTCAAATATCGGGGGCAGAAAGAAATGCCGAAAACTCGATTCGCAGGTACTATCTCACAAATCACAATGCACGTAACCAGTCAGAAAAATAACTCACTCTTCGGCGAATACGGTAGCCAAGATACACCATTTTCCCCCCTCCTGATTCGAGAACACCAACTGCTTTTATCAGCCGAGCATTTTTTCCATTCGTCGACAGCTGGGAGAGGACGCCCAATTTTTGCATCTCAAAATACTTTTACTGTGACTCCTGCGACGGACTTGTTTTTTTAATTTAGGAGTTGGAGAAGGATCCACTGAGAACAACCTTCAAATCCCGGTTTGATAGGAACGATTGAATTAGGTCAAACAATCGACCTGTGATACCATAACCCTGGAGCTTGCGAACGAGGCCGGCATGCCAAACCCTATCGAATGCCTTGGAGATGTCAAGGGCTACGGCACGGGCTTCGCCGTTACTATGGATAGCTTGGTAGACAAATTCAGTGATGGCCGTAAGCACATCGGCAGTAGACCGGGCAAAGCGGAAACCATACTGCTTGTCTGAGAGCAGATCGTGGGATATCAGGTGAGTAATCACTTCGGCGTTGATAATGGCCTCGAAGACTTTGCCGAAGATGGGAAGGAGACTGATAGGACGGTAATTAGAAGGGTTGGAGGGGTCGCCAGAGTTCTTAAAGACAGGAACAATGGTAGAGGACTTCCAGCAGTCAGGAAAACAGGAGTCCTTGAGGCAGCGGTTGTACAATTTAGAGAGGGCAGGTGCCAGTTCAGGTGCGCATTTCTTCAGGACAATGGCTGGTATTCCGTCACCGCCGGTAGCCTTGTGGAGATCTAAGTTAGAAATAATGCCCAGTACCGACGACGGGGTTATGTGCAAGCCGTCCAGTAGGGCCTCAGTTCTTGGAGGGAAGTCGGGCAAGGGTACCCCAGAGGAGTCAAGCGTAGAATTGGAAGAAAACTTTCGAGCGAAGCATTCGGCCTTGTCGGCAGAGGTGGTCAGGACCTCAAACTGATTGAACAGTGGAGGAATGGAGGGTTTGTTACTATTCAGAACGCTCTTGCAGAGGCGCCAATAGTCCTTGGAGCCAAATTTGCGGGATGCAATACGTTCCTTCATCCGAGCTGCAAATAGTGCCTTGGCATTGTCGAGGGTACGCTTACACTCATTGCGTGCAGAGGTAAATAGACGTCTGTTGAAGTCGGACATGTCACTACGAAAAAGGTGGAAGAAGTGGTTCCTATGGGCAATGGCGGCTGAGCAAGCAGCTGTGAACCAGGGGGAGGAGCGCAGTTTGACCTTGAATTTCCTGGAGGGGATGAAAGCTTCGATACCGGCTTTGATCCAGGAGGAGAACTCAGAAGCACACTCATGAGTGGGGAGCTTAAATACAGCATCCCAGGGGACATCGCGGAGGAAGTCCCGAAACGAGTCCCAGTCAGCCCGTTGGTAGCAGAAAGTGGTTCTGGTGGTAGGAGGTTCTTTGCAGGGGGTGGGGCTGAAGGAGATACTAACAGACACGACAGCATGATCGGAGTTACCGATAGGACAGAGCTGCGTGGCACTACACGACTCAGGGATGGAGGTAAAACGCAGGTCGAGGAGTGAGGGCTTACAGTCACGATTGTAGGAAAAACGCGTGGGGAAATCGATTATCTGGGTGAGGGATTGAGAGATTGAAAAGTTAAGAGTATGAACGCCAGCGAGGTCAGTGGTAGCGTTCTGTAGCCACTGGTTGTGATGGGCGTTGAAATCACCAAACACAAATATGTGAGCGGACGGATGGACAGAGAGGGCCTTATCAACGCTGTCAGAAATGACACCGAGTATCCCGCAGTCCTGAGAGGATGGAGAGCGGTAGAGGAAGAAAAGATAGCTTACAGCATTGAGAAGAGATAGGCGGAGACATAAGTAGGAATGATCCGGCGATTCGAGAGAGGTCTCTCTAGCCAGAGGGAGATGGTCCTTGACGTAGACACCCAGGCCATGCATGTGGGTTAGAGAGTCTTTTCTGAGGAGTGGGAGGTATCCAGGGATCGAGAGATCGGAGGAAGGGATAGAGGAGTCAAGATTGGTCTCACACAGGGCGAGTATATCCGGGCACTTAGCTATGAGGAAAGACTCAACGCTGCAGAAGTTGGTTCTAATGCCGCGGATGTTAGAGAAGGAGATATTTAGAGGTTTGGGTGATTTTTGGAAGGCTGGTTTAGGTTTGTATTTCAGTTTTTTGTTATTCATGTTGGTAATTGGTTTTGGAAAGAGGGAGAAGGCCTGAGTTAAAGGAAGCCGACGGTTGATACCCATGACGCGAACAGAGAGGGGGATTGGCACAGCAAGATTCATAATGTGGCCTCAGGGTTGCCCACCGGAAATGACTGCAGGGACACCTATCCATGCGCGACATGGCACTACACCCCGATATTATGCAACTGTTGATCAGAGCGGCCGCTCAAGACGCTACGCAAGAGTTAGGGCTCCTAACTACCAGTCGGAAACAGCAACCAGGTAACTGTCAACCGTGTACCCTCAGAATGAACAGGCAATGCCACAGACTGCGCGCATCATGGGAGGAACACAGCGACACCAGTACAGAGGCCAGTGAGAGAGAGAAAGAGATCCGGGAACCCCTTCCTAAACACGAAACAAGGTTTGGGCCTCTACTCGCGTCCAATAGAAGAGGGAGGAGTGTTGACCGGGCGGTAGGAAAGCCTACCTTCTCCAATTACATAAAACATATACAACGATGACAGAACAAAACAGTGGGGGGATGAAGTTGGGATAGTTGCAGGGCATATACAAGTTGAGGGTACTGGGGGATAGGAAAGACATATGGTACTAAGTTTTAACTTAGTATAAGTCCCAGTGGTCTATATTAAAAACAAAATTGGAGAAGGGAAAATGAGGTTAGCAGGCGTTAGTTTTTAGCAAGAAAAAAAAAAAAATAAATAAATAAAATTAAATTAAATAAAATTAAAAAATAATTATTAATAAAGTATTTACTCACTGGAATTCAGTTTTAATATCGACGACATACTTCGCAAAAAACACAAGCGAAAGTGAACGGCATGCTCGATTCCCCAAGCGTCAAGTTACAAAGAACGCAGTGTTGGTGGCAGTGGGGGGTCGTACGACCCCTCTTCCACAACCATAACAGTGGGCCGGGGTAGGGCTTTTTGTAGGAGAAAGTCCAAATCAAAATGGCACCAACAAGACAATAGTCTCTGACCAGAGACTTTAAGACAATAGTCTCTGACCACAGACTTTTCGAGCCGGCAAGTTTCAATGGAGGCAGTTGACGATAGAAATAAACTGAAAATCTCAAACATTGGCTATTAAGTGGACTAACAGATTATATTCTCAGTGGTCTATATTAAAAACAAAATTGGAGAAGGGAAAATGAGGAGTATTGCTGCCATTTATGGTCTGGGGCCCCTGCGTGTTGCCTCGGGGTTCTTGATAAGATCCAGAGACGGATATGCAATGTGATTGGCTCTGATCTGTCATCTCGTCTGCAGTCGCTCTCTCACAGACGCAATGTTGCATCACTCTGCCTTTTCTACAAGTACTTCCACGGTAATTGCTCTGAGGAGTTGCTTTCGCTTGTCCCTAAGCCTCGTGAATTTAAGCGTCCTACGAGGCTGGCATCCCGTTCCCACCCCTTCACCGTTGAAACTGTTAGGTGTAGACGTCTTTTCTACTCCAATAGATTCATGTCTCGCACATCTCGTCTATGGAACTCCCTTCCCTATTACTGTTTCCCTGACAAATACAATCTCCAACGGTTTAAGTGTAGCGTCAATCGTCATCTCCAATTGCCTTGATCTATCCACTTCCTGACATCTTTCATTCTTATCTGCTCTCGCTCTATATCTCCCGTAACCCCCCTACCTCGATCGACCCTCCGTCCTTCTCTTTCTCCACATCCCTTCCTTTACCACTCATATCTGCTCTTCCTCCAACCCTTCTGCAACCCCTTGCGTGATAGTGGCCACCGGCCTTGCTTGGGGTGATACGCTTAAAAAAAAAAAAAAAAAAAAGTAATTTTCTTTTTCGCCACATTTTCTGTCGTAGGATGTGACGAGGTAAGTCTCCGTTTTCTTCGCTATAGATAAACCAATAAGGAAAAAATAATTGTCGAAATTATTCGCAGAATTTTAAAAAAATATCTAATAATAAACCTGTGAGCTGTTCATTTTTTTTTTTTTTTTTTTTGAAAAGTTAGTCAACCTTGACATATTTGGGAAAACTATTATAAAAATCTGTAAATTCTACCTGGATAAAACCGCTTGCATATGGATAGAAAATGAACTCAGTAAATATACAAAAAAAAAAGAAAAGATAAGGGTGTGTCTTCTCACCGGATATAGTATCTCAATCTATACAGCGAGGCGCTTCTGAGAGAATTAGAAGTCCTACCAGAATTCATTACAGGCGGTCATAATCTGAAAGACATAAGGTATGCTGATGTTACAATATTGGTAGCAGACACAGAATGGAAACTACCAGAACTCCTACAGAAAATATGCGTCCTCCGTTTGTAGTTTAAAAGCAGTAAATCGACCTTGCTAACCAGACGCTTCCTTCGTAGCTAAACTGGTATAGAACGTCAGGCTATATGACGGTCCAGTGTCGGATACAGCTTCGATTCCTGTCGGAGGACGCATATTTTCTATGAACTTTCTCGGACATTCAGGTCGGTAAATGTTGGTTACACAGAATGGAAACTACAAGAACTCCTGCAGAAGGGAGCGGAGGAAAGCCAGAAGATAGAATTAAACATCAGTTGTAAGAAAACAGAATGTATTTTTGTTAGCGGAAAAAAACAGCTCAGCATGAAAATTACAAATTGGAGAAACCAAAATCAAGCAAGTACAAAAAAGAAGTTCAACCCAAACAAGGAGGTAAAGCCGCTAAGACGCAATGAGTTACTTGGCGAGGAAGAATTAGAAAACCGAAACATTACCAAGTAGCGAGTACAGAAAAAGAGTAATCAGGATAACAGTAGATAGCGATTGATATTACTTTTAAATTTGTGAAGATT
Source organism: Acanthosepion esculentum (assembly GCA_964036315.1). NCBI lineage: Eukaryota > Metazoa > Mollusca > Cephalopoda > Sepiida > Sepiidae > Acanthosepion > Acanthosepion esculentum. Next base: position 16,496,929 of record OZ038492.1, on the reverse strand, counting down.
AAAATCGGAAGTATCTATGCTGGTGAAAAAATATTTAATCCCGTTTCGATAGTAAGTCCGATCAACTCGATAAGGTCAATTTAAAGCTGATGCCATTGGGAAGATTATCAATGAAAATTAAAATCAAAGTAGAATCAAAAATAGAACCTTGGGGTGAGGGCACCAAAATTAGAACGAAATGATTTGGGAAATTCGCTGTCAGGATAACTTTCATTTCATGATTTGACAAGAAAGACTTGATCAGTTCAAAAATTTAGCCAGAGAAACCTAAACTCTTCACTTTGTGAAGATAGCCTGTCAAAAGCTTTCTAGATGTCCAAAGCTACAGTACAAGCTTTACCGTTCTTATCTACAGCAAAATAACCTGCCAGAACTTCGGGGAGTTTTCATTACGGTCACGCTGTTAGAAATTAAATAGATAAGTTTGATGGATTAATTCAGTTATGTTATGAGGTTAATTTAATGTTTGCCATGTTGTTATACCGAAGTACTGGAAAATAAAAGAACTGAAAGGCCGAGATAAGTAAACGTCTATTAAAATTTCTAAGGAAATATTTACCATCCAGAAGTGAACTGAACGCGTCCATTATCGTAAAGGACACTTTGGTGGAGGCGATGTACAAGGGAAAGACATAGTCACGGTCGAATAAGTTAGCGACTGCGAAATCTTGTAATTATTGGTGGCATCTCGTGTTGCGCATGTACAGGTCGAGTTTACTTGGAATCTAGTTGCCTGCACAGGAGTGCATTGATCTGGAACACTTCCAGAGTTGCTTAAGTCTTGTAGACAATATGGCAGCATAGCATCCATCTATCTATCTATCTATCTATCTATCTATCCAAATCTGTTCGTATCATTTTTTAATCATCCCACCCAAGCAGGTTGATAATGCCACTAGCGGGCAGGGGCGGTTACAGGTAGTGAAAAGGAATCAGTAGAATTTAGTAAGGAGACGCGAGAAAAGAACAATAAAGGAACGGGTTTCAGGAAGACAGATGATGGCGAATGACGTGGCATTTAAACTCCTGAGGATTGTAGGTGAAATGGTAGCAAGAAATCGGAGGGGAGCCCTGCAACGAGAAGTACGAGAAAAAGAAAACATCAGAATAGAACTGGCGGTTGCATCTAGCTAGTTCAACAGTAAAAGATATCTAGTTATACCTATCTAAATTCTCTTGATTTCTATCTTCCGCTCTTCATATATATCTATCTACAACTGCTCATATCTATCTATCTATCTATCTATCTATCTATCTATCTATCTATCTATCTATCTATCTATCTTTGTCTGTTCATACCTATCTATCTATCTACAGTGGCCTAAGAAAAGTTTTTAGTTAGGAGAAATAAACTACATCCAATTTCAAAATTTAATTACGTAATCCATTTTCAACATGAATAAACAGTATTTGGAACAGTATAGAGTAGGTCCTCAATTTGCTAGTTTCAGTGCTTGTATTCGATTTTTCATGGATTTGATCAAGTTATCAACAATCGTCTGATCCATATTTTACCACTCCTTTAGCAATGTTTCTTTAAGGGTTGCCACTGATATGATTTTTGGTTGCACGCTCTCGAAGTCCTCGATCAGGTGTTCCCAAACTTGCCCTATTGGATTCATGTCAGAATTTTGGGCTACCCATGACAGTGATTTGATTCCTTGCGATTACTTCCAGGCCTTTGCTACTTTGCTCGCATGACATTGAAAAGGTAGACATTCCTGTCAATCTGATTGGTTTCAAATAGAGGGAGTAGTCCTTTCAGCCGCTCGTCAACAAGAATCAGCTCAGGTTTACCTCCAAACCAGACAGCGCCCCACGCCATTACTCCAATTCTTCCATGTTTCACGGTTTTCTGCAGACATTCAGTGTTCCAAGTCTCATTCTGATTTCTCCAAACATAAACCAATCTCGAATTAGAATACTGGCAGAATTTACTTTCATCTGACCAAATTACAGACTGCCAACATTCATAATCTTTGCTCTCGAATTCTCTCGCCCAATCCATACGAAGATTCCCGTTAACTTCTGAAATCAAGGGCTTCTTTCTTGTAACTCGTCTTTCATGGCCTAGCTCTTTCAAAGTCTTTCTCACCGCATATGGAGGCATTTTACTGCTGTTGCCGACATCTTTGACGCTCTGACGACAGTTTCTGATGACTTCCCTATTCAGCGCAATTTTCGTTCGCACAGATACGATGCTTCGTCTTCCTGAACGTTGTTCCACACGACTATGGCCTTCTACATTAAATTTCTTGAAAATATTATTAACCGTTTGATGATTAACCTGGAAAAACTTTCTCTATTTGATTTGCCACACTGATGCAATCCTGTTATTTGCCATTGTTGACATTCACTAATTTCCTTACTTTCACTTAATTTCATAGCAAGATATAAGTTAACTATTGTTCATAGATGAGAGTAGTGTTACAGTTTTTGGTGTAGCGATTTACTAGTGAGCTAACACGGTATTGTTTGAAAAAAAAGAGACGTTATAAAATAAAACAAAATTGCTGTAATCAGGAGTGGCTAAAAACTTATCATAGCCCACTCTATATATATATATATATATATATATATATATATATATATGTATGTGTGTGTGTATATGTATATATATATCAGTGTGTTTATCTCTCTCTCTTTATATATATATATCAGTCTGTTCATATCTATCTACATATATATATATGTACATATTTATAAATATATATATACATCTATTTATATATATCTTTCTCTATATATATATATACATCTCAGTCTGTTTATATCTATCTATATATATATATATATATATAATTATATATATATATGTCTGTTCATATCTATCTATCTATCTATCTATATATATATATATATATATATATATATATATATATATAGATAGATAGATAGATAGATAGATAGATATCATTCTGTTCATGTCTGTCTATCTATCTATCTATATATATATATATATATATATATATATATATATATATATATATATATATCAGTCTGTTTATCTTTATCAATCCCGTTCGATTTATATTTATATTGACTTCAGTGCACGACTGTTCGAATGACCCATTCTCTGCTCTTTTCGTATGACTGTATTGATTCCAGTCTGATTAAAACTATCCACCTATCTGTCTGGCATCAATCGATTTATCGATTGTGTGGATTGCCTCTGGAAATAAACACAGCCAGCCAAACCTGCACTTTGATTCAGGCGATTACTTTCCTTGTATAAAATAGATTTTCTCATGTTGATTTCGTATAGTAATAAACAACTTGTACACTTGTTGCTCATGTGAACTTTCCTTACTAACCACACACTTAAAAAACAATTAACCCTCGACTTTTTGAGTGCGTTAGAATTGCTCCTCTGGATTTAAGCCTGCATTTGAATTGTGGTAAAGCACATTTGCCCAACATGTTGTTCTTTTAAACCTGATACTCAACTGGAAAACGGTAAATGCCGAAAGGACACTTCTGATTTAAAACTTGTTGAACGACAGAGATACGAAATAAGTATATGGGATATATATATATATATATATATATATATATATATATATATATATATATATATATATAGGGTATCCATAAAGTTCGTGTGCATTTTAAAAGACTATTTATAACTTTATTTGTATTTGCGATAGAAATAATTTGTAAAAAGGTTTAGAAAGAAGTAAATCTATATTTTTTAAAGTTTTATTGAAATTTTATTTAAGTTTCCACATGTCCTCCATCATTAGCAATACAAAGAGTAATACGATTTTGCAGTTCACGGAAAACATTTGCCAACTGATTTACAGTAATGCCTGAAATCACATTAGTTATTTTAGCTATACTTAAAACTAGGTACATTAAACTTTATAGCATTTTTTACAGATTATTTCTATCGCAAATACAAAAAAAGTTATAGATTATTTAAAGTCCACACGAACTTTATGGACACCCTGTATAAGAAATGTGTATTTTCTAAGACATGGAAAAATAAATTAAAACTCTGTTATATTTTTGGATTTTTATACTAGAATTCATCCAATAAACGGCTAGGAACTAACAATTGTTTTCACTGGTGCCCCAAATCCATGAATTTAAGCGTGCTACTAGGTTGGCATCTCGGTTCCACTCTTTCACTATCGAAACAGGTAAATATAACCGCCACTTCTACTGCAACAGATTCTTCTTTCACACTTCCCAACAGTGGAACTCCCTTCCTCTTACTTGCTTCCCTGATAACTATAACCTTAAAAACTTTAAATGTAATGTCAATCGTCAATTTCTGATAACTTGTTCTTGATCCCCGTTCTTCTCTTTATCCTTTCCTCAAACGCCCATCTTTTCTCTTACTTTTGACTCTCTGTAACACCTTGCCTGCTAGTGGCACTCCTGACTTGATTGGGGTAAAATGCTTTATATATATATATATATATATATATATATATATATATATATATATATATATATATATATATATATTATTTATTTATTATAATTTTATCATATAGACAAAAGTATTTTACTCACTACAAAGATGCAACTTCGTTTCAGTGCATTTCAACTGCACTTCGACGGGTGAGGATCGAAAATAGTTATGAACAATCCTGCTTGTTTTTGCTTTATGTATATTTTTCTTCTCAAACAAATGGAAAAAAGGAAGTGACGTTTAACATCCGGCTTGCCTACAAGCAGGATTGTTCATAACCATTTTTAATTTTTGTCTATATGATAAAATTATAATAAATAAATAATTATCGTTATCGAGCAGTCTTTTGGATTAATGATGTGAACGTTGGAATTTATATATTGCTCTCGTTCTCATCGCATATATATATCGCATCGGATATATATATATATATATATTTCATTATATATATTTCATTATATATATATATATTTCATTATATATATATATATATTTCATTATATATATATATATATATATATATATATATATTCATTATATATATATTTTATTATATATATATTTCATTATATATATATTTCATTATATATATATTTCATTATATATATATATATATATATATATATATATATATATATATTATAGGAAGAGGTTTACTGTTAAACTGGTGATGACGATTTACACTGTTTATATTCGGATTGTTGTCCTTATCGTTTCGGTGGTTGTGCACTCCAGCATTCCTCAGGGTAACCTACAGGGAATTCTGAACTGAAAACCTTTATTTACTCCACTGTTCTCGTTTCACTTCTCATTTGTATGGATATCGTCTATGATTTTTATTTAGTACTGTTCAGTTATTGCTCGCACCTTTCAAGGGATTGAACTCACAACCCCTATATTACCAAATTCACAAACCATCCGTTTTTATTCATTTATTTCCCATAGGGAATTTGCTGTATTGACCCTAGAGCTTTAAACCTAGCTTAGCTGCTGATTAGGTTGCACCTGCTGCTGCTGTCTGTCATGTTTTGACTACTACTCTCCTCATGTCTTCCTGCTACGGTTCATATCCCCAATAAACTCCAGGAGCTTTGGGGATGATGAATGAGGTAAGTGTGAAGGTATCGATTGACTTGAAGAGGGCAAGATTCAGGAAAACACCCACGGGGGAGGGAATCTTTTCCAAAAAGTAGCAGTTCCTAGAAACTGTCTGAGTGGAAGTTTCTTTTTAACTTTGAAAAAATAAGGGAGAAATGAGGGTGACTCGACTCCGCAGAAGTAGCTTGGCGTGTCCTAGCTGGACACGTGAAACTAAAGAATTAACATTGAATCTGTGGGAAAAAGGTTTTAGCGTGAAAAATTCACCCAATATAGGGCTCAAGAACCACTCAAGTTAGTGGTATATGAATGAAAGAAGTGGTAGGTAGTAAAATTTATGAGAAACAGAGGATAGGTAATGAGTAAAACTTGACATAAAGATTGAATTATCAACAGAAACACTCATGTAGGAGTCTGTTCCATATAGTGGCAGTTGTTGGGAAAAAAGCTGTCTGTGGAACTTTCTTCTTACATTCGTAACACGGAGGAAATTAAGATGATTCGATACTGTGGATGAGGCATAGTGTGCTCTAGCTGTAAAGGTCACTAATGAATGGAGCTCATTTGTACAATTTTGAACTTGATAAATATTATAAAAATATTTTGCATAATATTGGAGATAATAACTGGCCCTTACTTTAAGAGGTTAAGATTGCAGTATTTAGGGAAGCATCCACAGGGGAGTCTGTTTCATGAAAATAAATGTTCAGCTTAAATTCGGAACATGGAGGAAATGAGGGTGACTCTACTCCGTGGAAGTAGTCTGAACTGGTGAAACTCTTTCAAGGTTGGAAAATGAGGACTGTGTAGCTTTAGGGCAGATATGGCAGTAATTCTTCATTTTTGCTATAATCTGACTTTTGTAAAGATAATGTATAGCATTTGTGATCTATATATATTTATATATTTCATTACATATTTTCATTATATATATAATTTATTTATTGTCATCCACAGACCGACTGTTTCGCTGTATGTGGTTTCATCAGTGTGGCTAGATGTCCGGTTGCCTATAAGCTAGAATCGAAACCCGGCTGAATTGGCGTCAGTCACAGATTTTACCCCTAAGCTGTTGGCACTCGGCAGGGATGAAGTTGAATTTAAGTGTATTTATGTTTAGATAAACACACAGTGACTGAGAGAACTCGATTGGCTTTACTGAAGAGTCTTGCATTATTAGCCGTAATAGTCACTGTTTACAAACTTACATTCCCTCCCCAAAGAGCTCAACCGAAATAAATTTTTCAGGAGCAAATATATTGTCATCCATAGACAGACTATTTCGCTGTATCACAGCTCATCAGTATGGCCAGACGTCCGGTTGCCTCTAGCTAGGATCGAAACCCAGCTGAATTGGCGTCAGTCAGAGATTCTACCCCTAAGCCGTTAGGTGAAGGTGAATTTTAGCGTATTTATTTTTAAATAAACACACAGTGACTGAGAGAACTCTATTCGCTTTACCGAAGAGTCTTGCATTATTAGCAGTAATAGTCATCCCATATTCAACGTTCTAAAGAATTCAATAATATTGTATCATGTAAATCTGTCGGAATCGCTATATGATTTTTTAATATTTACCTTTTCCGGCATCGAATTTTTTAAAACTGCTCGCTTATCATCTGGAAAATCTGGCATTGTAATTTTCGAGTGAATGTTTAATGGATATCTTATTTATTTTATAACCAAAAATAGCTCTGCAATATTCTCTAAGATTCATGTTATGGGATCCATTTGACAACGAGATCTTTTTTGGAACTGCTATTCTGAAGCAATTTTTTTTTCTATGGTGTACAGAACTACTTTTGACAAGGGAGTGCTATTTTTATCTAAATAACCGTTAAGAAATACTGTGAGAATTGATACGTATTTTTCTGAACTGATATCTCCAATAAACCCCAGGACCATTGAATGAGGAATTTGAAAAATTGCTCCTCAGTGCCCGCAGGGGTTCAAACAAAAATACTTGATTAAGAACTCTCGATCAATACTCATTCGTCGTTGAGTGAATAAGGACTTATATGAAAAATTATAGTGTGCCGAAATTATAAATCTACCCTTCGTTCGTACATTGAATATTGCGACATCTGGTCTGTTGCTCTTGCTGTATATCTTTAGGTGCTTGACAAAATCCAAAGAAGGGTCCGCAATGTTATCAATACTTGCCTGGCATCTTGTTTTCAGTCATTTTTTCACCGCCGTAAAGTGGCTTCTCTGTGTCCTTCTAGAAATATTTTCATGGCAATTGTTCTAATGAGCCTTCCTCCCCGGTATCTCGGTGCATGAATGTAAGCTTACTGCGGGAGTGGCAAACAGGCCTCATCATTGTGGTGTTGAAATAACTAGATCTAACCGCAATAGTTTCTTTCGCCGCACTCCTCGCCTGTGAAAATCTCTTCCGGTTCCTTGCTTCCTGTTACCTACGATATTCAGAGATTTAAGTGTAACATCTTTTACCTTAATCAAAACTGATTTTTTTAATTGTCTTATGGCCTCCATAAACTGTTCTTATTCTATTTCACTAGTGTCTTGCTTGGATGGAAATCATTTTCGCACGGCCATAAAGTGGTTTTTCTGTGTGTTTTTTTTTTTTTTGCATAAATAATTTCATCGCAAGTGATTTAATCAGCTCTTCTTTTTCGCATGAAATTAAGCGTTTTATTAGATTGGAATCTAGTTCTCATCGTTTTAGTGTTGAACTAGCTAGATGAAACCGTAAGTTCTATTCTGATAGTTTCTTTTCTCGGGCTTTTCGCTTGTAGAACTCTCTTCCATTTTTTGCTTCCCTGTCACCTACAATCTTCAAAAATGTTAATGCATCATTAATCTCCATCTTTTATCTTCCCTAAATTATGTCCTTTTATTGTCCTTTCTCATCTAACGTTTTTCGGAAGCAATCATAATAACGAATGTAACATTCTGGCTAAGCGTTCCTTCCAAATCTTAGCAGGCGATGAAAAGTCGGCTGCATACAACAATGTTTATCGCAAAAAAAATTGACGAGGATAAATCTCCACAGCTAACACTAAAAGCTGAGATCCACAGACGAATGACAGTCTTGTGCTGGCGGTGGGATCGTCACATCCTTTCACTCACAGTAACCGATTGAGTCTTAGTGGCATTATCGGCTTGCTTGGGGTGAAATGATTCAAACAAAATTGCAGAAGACCCCTGGAAGATAATTTAGCAGAAGATAGGTCGCATAGAAAGCAACATAAAAATACTAGTCAGAGAAATATATGAAATCATCATTTATTTCAAACGATCTCGGACGGTGTCTGTTTGTTTCCTCCATTCTTCTTGAAAGAAATAAAAACAAAACCCAGCTCTTCAAACAATTTTGACTTTTATTTGATGCTTTATTTGTACAAGCCTCCTTAGCATTAATACTTTGAGCATCGTTTAATTAGTTCTTCGGCCTCCTTGCGTGCCATATCTGTACGCTTCTCCTCCGTCTTTACGCTTTTTCCCCATTTGGTATCGCTTGTGGAGATTAATTCTTGTCAAACTGTTTCCTTGAACATTGTTGTAAGCAACCAACTTTTCATCATTTTTTATGATATATGAGTTCCCTCGTCATCTCTCTCAAGAAATGGACATTAATCTACATAAAAGTCATTAATTATGAAAAGAAAAGTAAAAATAGTTTCGTTTATTGTTCATCAATCTTATCCTTCAAAACATAATTTATCCCGTTATATTTTCTCCATTATTTGCAAGGATTAGTTGCTATTTTCAGCCCTTTTGAGCTTTTGAGTAAAACCCCGCAGGTATATAATACGGAAAAGTCGAAAGAAACAAGAATCGTTTGCTGCAAGGTCAGGTAAATATGGCGCCTGACGTAGAACAGACAATCAAATTCCTTGCGTTTTCAGGGAGAACAATATTTTTTCCTATTGACAAGTACAGAGCGTTTTACGACCAAACGTTTATAGACATATTGCTGCTGATGGATGTATAAATACGCATTTAGGACTTCATTCCGCTTTAAGAATTATAAACCCCTATACACAGAAATGACCTCTAAGCGTAACGCTCTACCTCGAGTGGGCCCGGGCCTTGTAGAAGGGGAAACATCACTTTAACAATGTAATAGAGATTCAACTCCCACCATTCATACAGCGTAATGAAAGGAATCGTCCGCTGCTTACAACACCGAGCAAAAGTCATGTGGTGACTCAGAGACATTAGGTAAAGAATTGGTCAGTATAAGTAGTACTATACAACATAACACATACCACAACTTGGAGAGAAAAGGGAAATCACCGCTCTCTGTGGGATCAGGTTGAGATCATAGACAAAGAACATCATTGGAAAATTCGTAAACATAAGGAATGCTAGACCACAAAAATCTTCTGAGCTGACCAAGCATAGAAATGAATACATTATGGGAACCAGTAATAAGGAGTGCCAGAGAAAAGCGACAATAACAGCAAAAATTGCAATATGAGCACTGGTAAAAAAATTGTTACTGAAGACATTAGGTTTATAATACCCAGAAATTCATATACAGATGTCCTCAAGGACACATAGCACAGTGGATAAAGGCGTTAGTTAGATCCAGTGACAGGACCCAAAGAGTGTGAGTTCAGTACCCGGTTAACACAGTGGAGAAATTGGAGAGGGGAATTAACAGGAGATAACTGATAACTGACATCCATTAAACATGGCACGTGGGACTAGAACAGTCTATCCCAGTGAGCGAAATAAAGGGTTCAGTTCGACATTCCAACCACCTGGAGAAGGCCGGAACATTGTAATAAATATGGCGACAAAGATAAGGACAATATTCCGAATAATGTAAATAGTGATAACAAAGGAAGATGTGGAGAACCGTGATTGCTTATATAATGAAGAGAGAAAGGCTGTTCTGAATTCAAAACCTCAAAACTTCACTAACTTTCCCAAGAAGTTATAGCAATTCAGAGATAATAAAGGAAGCTGTGGCTAGCCATAATCGCTTACGTTCTGACGGTAGAAAGACTGCTTTGAATTCAAAAGCTAAAGGAAAGCACTGTACTATCTTTCTAGAGACGAAATCTCATTGAGAGCCATGACAGTCTACGTACTTAAGGGACTTATGAAACGCAGATAAAACAGGTATTATTATTATTAATAATAATACAAGATCTGAATGCGCATTCAGATAACACTGCGATGGTGAATATAGCATTTGACAATTCAGATAACGTAGACGGAGGTCATGACAACATTTTCTTCAAAATCTGGGCAACGTTTTAACCTTCACTTCATTTCAGTAAACGAAATGAATGATCCACCTCCACAAAGTGACAATGCGGGAAAAAGCAATCAATAGTTATGCACTTAAGTAATAAGCGTTGCGATGAATTAAAATTATTAATCATTTCCAACTAATCTAATGTTAACAAAAAAAAAAAAATCAAACAAAAGAAAATCAGATATATAATTTCGGATTTATGCTTTTCCTATTCCATGCGTGGGCCGCACAATAAGGAACCAAAGTTAAAAATGACAACAAAAACAAAATATCTGTCTATATATCTGATATGAGGTATTAGGATTATTTCCATTATTTAAATTATTTGGACTGTTATCCTCATCTTCATTGCCATATTCACAACGTTTCGGCCGTTGTACGCTCCGGCCTTTATGTCTATGCCTCTCTATATATCTGTCTATATATCTGAGATGAGGTATTATGATTACTGTTATCTTCATCTCCATTGCATGTTTCATACTAATAGTGAAGGTCTAAACTGTTGGAACTAAAAAAATGTCGCCCAGTTGATAATTTTCCATGGAAATAGCGGTAGATACGCGGCAGGCTTACAATCGTTCCGTTGTGGGAGTTTGAAGAACTGAAGACAAATAATCTTCGAGAAACCAGTATAAACGATTTTTAACTCAGTCAATGCTGGAAAGTAAGAATTAAAAATCTCCAGCCGAATTATGCCTACGATACTCTATTTTCGATCCATGCAACGTTGCGTTAAGACTATCAACTATAATAGGGTTTTCAGATCTGGGCGATATCACCCACCAGTGGGCGATTTCAACTGTTGGGTGGGCGATGAGTAACTAAAAAAATAATTGTGGGCGATTGGAAATTTTGGTGGCGATATTTTGATATATAAAATGGTTTTCCAACTTGGGTGATATCGCCCACCAGTGGGCAATTTCAAGTGTTGGGTGGGAGATGAACAACTGAAGAGAAAATGATGGGCGATTGCAAATTTTGGTGGGCGATATTTTGATATATAAAAAGGTTTTCCAACTTGGGTGATATCGCCCACCAGTGGGCAATTTCAAGTGTTGGGTGGGAGATGAACAACTGAAGAGAAAATGATGGGCGATTGGAAATTTTGGTGGGCGATATATATGATTTGTGGTATTAAAAAGGTATTTCAAATTACGCTACTTTAAAAAAAATTCAACATATGCTACTCTAAAAAATATTCAAAGAATATATGCAAAATCTTCAGAAAAAGAAATAAATAAAACCGGAGGCTAATTGGAATGATAGGGGGGGGGCGTCGCATTCCTAGGTAAAAATATAAACTTCCCGGAGAACAACGAATATTTTGATATGATTTTGAGTATTAAAAAATGTATTTCAACATATGCTACCCGAAAAAATATTCAAAGGAGATATGCAAAGAACCTGTATAAAAATCAAAAGTCTAAGAGGACAGAATATTTGTCAATGGATATCTAGAGCAATAATTATCTATCTACGCCTGTCCGTATCTATCTATCTATCTATCTATCTATCTATCTATCTATCTATCTATCTATCTATCTATCTTACCAAGTCTGTTCGTATCTATCGATTTATCTATCTACGCCTGTTCGTATCTATCTATCTATCTATCTATCTATCTATCTATCTATCTTACCAAGTTTGTTCGTATAATGTAGAAAAGATTATGAACCTTTGAACTATATATATATATATATATATATATATATATATATATATATATTACATGAATCATTCATACAAAAAGCAGATAGTGAAGTTAATGGTATAAATGGCGAGAATACATCTTCCCAAACAAATTTATTAAAATACATTAACCCCATATATTTTTGTATGAATGATTCATGTAATATTCATGTAATATAAATTGAACTGCACCACATACTTGATATATATATATATATATATATATATATATATATATATATATATATATATATATATATATATATAAGACATTTTTATGCTTATACATTTATTTTTATAGATACAAATATTTACTTAAATATTTGTATCTATAAAAAAGAATGTATAAACATAAAAATGTCTTTAAAAAATAATTGTCGGACTTTGTCCATTTCGTAATGTGTGACGTCATTTGTTTACATTTGGATACGCCATGAGCAGTTATGAATGTACGTGAGAGAATCATGGAAGATTGAAGTTTAAAGGCAGTAAATTCAAAGATGTTAAAGATGTAGTGCAGTTTAATTTATATTACAATTAATCATTCCTACAAAAAGTAGATTTGTTAAGTTAATGATATAAAATGGCGAAATCCCTTCGCTAACAAAATTTTAAAGATGTATTAACCTACTAACCACTCGGTGAATGTTATGATCCATGTTTTTTAAATTTATAAGGTGTATAAGGTCTTTCTTAAATACGCGAGTATATTGACGGTTCTACCGTTCATCATCAAGCAGGGAAACTATTTTGTTTTTGGTAAAATTCAGGTTGTATCCGAGACCTAAAAATATAATTCAAATCGAAATATGTTTTTTTTTAATGTGTTATTAATAACGGATACAAACTTGCGAAGCGAAGGGATTTCGCCATTTTATATGATTTACGTTACTAATTTACTTTTTGTATGAATGATTCATTGTATTATATATATATATATATATATATATATATATATATATATATATATATATATATATATATATATATATATATATCATATTTAGAGATTTTGTATGAAATCCAAAGAAGATTCTTCAATATTATTGGTTTTGACCTGGCATCTTCTTTTCAGTCATTTCCCTACGGCCGTTATGTAGCTTTCATGTGATTTTTCTATAAATACTTTCATGGTAATTGTTTGGATGAACTCTTCATTATGTTACATAGAATTTATGAAGTTAAACGCAGTACTAAATTGGCAAATAGGTCTCATCAGTTTATATTTTAAAATGGCTAGATGCAACCGTAATTTCTATGCTAACTGTTTCTTCTCTCGCACTTCTCGCTTGTGGAACTCGATTCCAGCTTTTCTCTTTCCAGCTACCTTTGACCTTAAAAATTTAAATACAATGTCAACCATTATCCGCTGTCTACTTGATTCCACTTTTTATTGGTCTTCCTCCTTAATTTTGTTTTACCTTTTCTTATTCTTTCTCACCCAGTAAACCGTTTGCTATATTTATGGTTAAAAGGGCTCAATATCAGAGATAAATATAAATGTGGACACTGAAGTCAACACCGAGCGGCGACAGTCTGTTTCTTGCCTGAACGCAATCTTCAGAGTATCTCTCTCTCTATATATATATGTATCAGGTTATCCCATAAGTTCTCTCCGAATTTTGAATAAAGAAAACAAGTGACCAAATGTTACATTTATTACAGATTCAATCAACAATGTATTTCTCCTGATTATCTATGACTTCCTTCCAGCTATTAACAAGCTTACTAATTCCATTACTGTAATATTCTTTAGGCTTTGATTCGAAGAACTCACAAATGTCAGTTTTAACCTCTTCCTGTGTTACAAAAGCTGTTTCTTCTAAATGATTCTGTAAGCTACGAAACAAATGGTAGTCTGAAGGAGCAAGGTCGGGAGAATAAGGTGGATGAGTAATTTTCTCCCAAACAAGTTCTTCGATCTTTTGTGACGTGATTCTTGCTGTGTGTGGTCGCGCATTGTCCTGATGAAACATCACCCGTTTTCGATTCACTAGAGCAGGTCTTTTTTTCCTCAAAGTTTGGTTCAATCGCTCTAATTGCTGACAGTATATTTGAGCATTAATTGTTGCATTAGGTGGTAAGAATTCAAAGTGGATTATTCCTTGGCAATCCCACCAGATTGAAAGAAGAACCTTTTGCCCATGAAGTTCCCTTCTTGGCTGTGGCTGGGGTCCTTCCCCTTTACCAAGCCACTGTCTACGACGCTTAACATTTCGATAAAAGATCCATTTTTCGTCGCCAGTCACAAGTCTATCCAAAAAAGTTGAAACAAGTTGGCGAGAATGGAGAGAAGAACAGATGTCAACTCGGGATTTGAGGTTGTTTTCAGACAATTCACGAGGCACCCATTTTCCAAGATTAGGAACTTTTCCAAGTTGTTAAAGATGACGATGAACAGTTGTATGGCTTGAACTGAGAACTACTGCCAATTCCTTAACTGATAAAGCAGGATTTTCTTCAACGGCTGCTTCAAGAAGCTTTTCATCAAACTCAACTGGACGTCCGGTTCGATCTTCATCTTCAAGGGTGAAATCTCCACTTCTGAATTTTGCAAACCATCTTCTGCAAGTTCTTTCATTCATAAATTCCTGTCCATAAACTGAGTGAATGTTTCTAGCCGTTTCGGCTGCTGAGTTTCCTTTCTTGAACTCATAAAACATTATGTGTCTCAAATGATTCTTGGGTACTTCCATGTTAGCAGGGTTTTAATCAAACAAAATTTAATTCTATTGTTCTCTGAAATAAAATTTGATCGGTTTAAATGCATCTAAACATAAAAATAATGTTCAGCTCCATTAGACATTATAAAATATTCTTTAAATTTCGTTCATTTTAACAAAAAGTTAAAATTAAAATTAAAATTCGGACAGAACTTATGGGATGACCTAATATATCTATCTATCTAACTATCTATCTATCTATCTATCTTTATATATATATATATATATACATACACACACACACACACACACACACACACATATATATATATATATATATATATATATATATATATATATATATATATATATATATATGATAACCTAAAGAGCCAGGCAAACCTACTAGATTGGCGACTAGGTCTCATCATTTTACAATTGGAATGTTTAGATGTAACCGTAAGTCCTATGTTAATAGCTTATTCTCTCGCGCTTCACTTGTGGAACTCTTTTTATGCTTCTTGCTTTTCAGTCAAGTTTGCTTTTTAAAAATATAAAGCAATGTCCATCGTTATCTTCTGTCTTCTTAATTATTATTATTTTATTGTTCACTCTCCTTAATAATAGTTTTTCTCATATTGTCTAATATTCTAGTAACCCCCTTGCGTCTTAGTAACTTTATTGCCTTGCTTTGGGTGAAAAACTGCCAAGAAATATATTCATTGCTAAACATTTTTCTGACGTCATCTTCGTGCATTGGAATAATTCATAATCGAGTGAGATAATTGAATGAACCAAATTATTTTTGGCCTGACGTCATCAAATTTGCTAGTTTATTTTTTTTTTTTCAAATTCCCTTTGAGGCACGCGCGCATATAGACATGAATTAATTTTGTCTTCTTTTTATTGTTTTCTTTTTCCTCGTTCTTTCTTCCGGGCAATATTCAGCCATATTGAAACGATCTCAACTGTGAAATGTCAGTATAGATTCGCAGTTTATAAATCAGTGTTCACATCAGCAAATTT
>OZ038492.1:16453297-16475797 GCA_964036315.1 Acanthosepion esculentum | reverse complement strand
TTGCAACGGAAAGTTAAATCAGCTACAGTCGGACATTGAACCGTGATTTGAAAGGAATCTTTGTAATTATCAATTGGCTGCGTATATTTGAAAATCAATCAATTGTAAAAAATTCTTTAAGAGAGAAAATGGTGTTTTAATTTTTGAAGATACATTTCTTTGGAGGTAAGCATAAACTTCAGAGATGTTGCCTCGATTTCTTGTCTTTAGCTTCATTCACTAGCATCCGTGTGCCTACCTTGAGGACTTTTCCGTGTATGCACTTGCCTTTTGTGAAGTGAACGCTTAGAAATTATCTTTGATGTGATTATAATTGCTTCAGGTTATTCTGTGGCAATATCTATCTATCTATCTATCTATCTATCTATCTATCTATCTATCTATCTATCTATCTATCTATCTCAAACTGTTCATATCTATGTATCTATCTATATATCTATCTTTCTATCTATCTTAAACTGTTCATATCTATCTATCTATCTATCTATCTATCTCAAACTGTTCATATCTCTCTATCTATCTATCTATCTATCTATCCATATATCTATCTATCTATCTATCTATCTATCTATCTATCTCAAACTGTTCATATCAATCTATCTATCTATCTATCTATCTATCTATCTTGCATTCTCTCGCAATTCTGATGCAATGAATAATGGCTCGAAATGAGAAGAAATAGAAGAAACGAGTTCGCGTTCCAGTCGAGTTCGTTACTTTCACCTATGCGTAAATACCGTTGGGAAATGTATGAATCCATCTCTTCTCCCCCAATTATTAGCTGAATAGCAGGACAGACTGGGTCCTATAAATTTGGTTAGCAACCAGGTTGCCGCAGAAAGAAACGGCCGCTTACTGCGGGAATATCTTCTTAAATCTAAATAGACACGTTCGCCCAGTTGAGGGCACTTAACTGAAAGAGTCAACAAGCATTCAGGTGTGGACGTTGTGGAGAGTCATCTTCGCACAGGAATTTGAAGATAAAATAATGACTTAACTATGATATCGACGTTACACACTACTTCGAACGAAAGGTTAGGAATACACGAAAGAGCGAGAATAGCTACTGCACTTGAGAAACCGATTTCCCAGAAGATTGTTTTGTTTTGGATTAGTTTCTTTTACGGCATATCAACCTCAATGGGTTATTAATGCCGACAACATTTTTAGGATAGATTCGTATGAATAGAATATGTATTCTTTGGTTTAGATTGTTTTGGTTTATTTTGTTTTACGGCATGTCAACCTCAATGGGTTATTTAATGCCGACAACATTTTTAGGATAGATTCATATAGATAGAATATGTATTCTTTGGTTTAGATTCGATTGGTTTATTTTGTGTTACGGCATATCAACCTCAATGGGTTATTTAATGCCGACAACTTTTTTAGGATAGATTCGTATGAATAGAATATGTAGTCTTTGGTTT
The DNA here is from genome assembly GCA_964036315.1 of Acanthosepion esculentum. NCBI lineage: Eukaryota > Metazoa > Mollusca > Cephalopoda > Sepiida > Sepiidae > Acanthosepion > Acanthosepion esculentum. The sequence continues at coordinate 16,474,367 of OZ038492.1, read as the reverse complement.
AGATTGGTTTTGTTTATTTTCAAGATTGGTCAACATTTTTAGGATAAATTCGTATGAATAAAATATGTAGTCTTTGGTTTAGATTGGTTTGGTTTATTTTTTTACGGCATATCAACCTCAATGTGTTATTTAATGCCGTCAACTTTTTTTCTGGTAATATTTTTGTTTTGTCAAAAATCTATGTCTGCCAATATTTTTTTTCAAAAACGTATTGCTGTTAATAGCGTTTTTCAAAAACATATCGCTGGTAATATTTTTTTCTTTGAAAATTTATTTCTGGTAATAATTTTTTACAAAATGTTTCTGATATTAAAACCTATTTTTACCCTTTTATAATGTCTTTTACGTCAGTTTCTGGGTTAACTCTTTGCCCAATAGCTGGGACCCTAACAGTTTCTACCACCCCGGGTCAGTGTGGACCTGGGAACACCAGCAAGTAAGAATTAGTTCCACGCTCCTCAAAACCTCCTGATCAGAGGCCTTGCTGTTGGAGATAGTTTATCATCTTACCCTCTACGCGAATGTAGTTTATCGTCATATCCAAGACAGCCCATTGGTGTCGGGTCGTACCCTTCTGCAGAGGTGCAGTCGGCGTATTCTGCAGCCCCAGCCGACAAGTCTACGAAGAGGAGGATAGTCCAATATATTTATTGATTATTACCAAGAAGAACGCCTCTCCTTAAGTGCTCTTAGCTGATTCCCCACCAAAAACATATCCAGTAATAATATGTATATAGGAATTTAATTTCGAATCGTAACGCTTCTGTTTTGTATAGTGTTGTCTAATTGTTTCTGTACAGACGATTCCCCGCTCCATTATTACTTATTATTCAAACAGTTTTAACTACAATAATAAAAATGTTGCTATACATACTTGACAATAAATATGGATATAAATAATATTTTCATATTTACAGACAGCTTTCTAAGATAATCGTATGAATAAGTGATCCATTTGACGACTAAGTTGCTTTTCGGATGTCCAGTGTCTTATTTGTATGTTTGTGTATCTAAACCATATATCTGTAATTTGATGAAGAGATTTAATCTAATAATATTGCTTTGATTTCAACTGAGATAACATTCAGACCGATATAAATAATCCAGTAATTGCCTCTTGGCTCGGAAGGAGTCTACAGCCTTATTCGACAACCTTCCAAGAGATAGTACCGCGATAAAATCTCCAAGACTCCTATGCTGTGTAGAGGTTAATAAGAGTAGACAGGCTTGACTATCGCCAGGCATGCATAACTTCTAGGTTTATTAAATAGGAGTAGAGGTTTATCCCTTGTTTCCTGTTTAGGGTATGGTTTACCGGTTATTCATTCTTACATAGTCATAACGATTTAACTATCTTAACCTTTTAGTGATCTGTCTGATCATTGGATTTAATCTAATAATATTTCAACTGAGATAACATTCAGACCGATATAAATAATCCAGTAATTGCCTCTTGGCTCGGAAGGAGTCTACGGCCTTATTCGGCAACCTTCCAAGAGAAGTAGCCATGAAAATATTTGTAGAAAGACTGAGTGAAGCCACATAACTGACTGAAGTCGAGATGTTAAGTCTGCATCGATTGATTGAAATTGAGATGCCAAGTCAGGATCGATTGACTGAATTTGAGATGTCAAGTTAAGATCAATGACATTGTAGATCCTTCTTTGGATTTCGCCAAGAACCTCGAGATGCGTAGCTTACGCACAAAAACGCTTGGTAAATATATGAATGCACCTCTTCTTCTCTTCTCCAGCTATGGGTTAAATATTAGGACTTGTATCAGTAATTCATTATTAGCACCAAAACAAAATCTTACAATCTAAAAATAATCTAAAATTAAATAAATTGTACATAGGTTGATAAATCGTAAAAAATCAATGAAACAATCAATGGTGCTGTAAGAAATACTTGAATCTTTATCATTTCCTTTCCCTTCTTGGCCATACATGTTGTTTTCTTTGCCTTTTATCGCCCTTCCTCATAATTTATCACAGATTTCTTTATAATCTCTCTCTGAATTATATGTATAAGTGTCTTCCTAGTACATATGTTCTGTCTCTGGCATTCCCAGTAATTATGTCTGTTCTAGTCTAGTCTTTAGCTGATAGAATAAAAATATTATTATATATTTGTGGATGAAATGCACACGCTATTCCCAAAATGTACGATGCAGCTCACAACCCTTGGCACATATTTTCTCAACTTCCTTAAGACCCCCCCCCCCAAGTTCGGGTATTTTGGTTATTGAAGTACAGGTTTTAGGAAGTGAATAGACCCTAGAACTATTAAGGACCTCCTCGTATAATAAAAATGAACTGGAAGTGTTTTCACTTCTGAAACGCATTTCAAATTAGGAATAATTCATGATAATTGTTAATGAGAAAACTGAGACTTATACAGTGTTGTTCGATAAAAGTGACTCACCTGTTTTTTTTTTTACTTAAAAAGTTTTTCCGCCTATTGTTTTTGGGGTCAAACTAATTTTTAATCTTACTAATATAAAGACCCCTTCCCGACCACCTAGTAAAAAAGTTTACTCACCCTAAGGTATTCTATTGATAATTATAATTTTGGATATAAATGAAAACTGTGTGCAAAAAAAGTGACTCACTTATTTCCTGCAACTAGTAATCAATAGAAACATAACCGAACAACTTTAAATAAAGAATAATACAGGTATAATTTATTTATAATAGGTAATATAGTTCGAAATATTTAAAAATCTATGGGTCTTCCTTTATTTCGAATAAACTTTTCAACCTTATTTGGCATTGACTTGATCAGGTTCTGGCAAATCTCATCTCCAAGCATTTAATTCCATTTGGATATGAAATTTACAATCAAATCCTCTTTGTTGCTCAACTGCTTTCTCGAGAGCCTGTACTTTATAATGCTCCATAAGTTTTCTATGGGGTTCAGGTCAGGAGATTGGGGCGACCATGTCATAACACTCACCTGCTTCTCATCAAAGTATTCCTTTATCAATTTTGATTTGTGACAGGGAGCATTATCCTGCATAAAAATGAGCTTGGTGGGGTCGATTCTCACCCTTTCAGCAGAAGGGAGCAGACAAGACTCTAAAATTCTCTTGTACTGCTCGCTCCTGAGGGTCTTTTCAATAGGTTTTAAGAAACCAGTTCCATGAAAAGAAAAGCATCCCCAGAACATTATACTGAACGGACGCTTGACAGTACTTACTGCGAAATTCAAAGAGCTTTCAAAGCTTCTTCTTCGGATTTTAGATCGCTTATCCTTTGAATTTAGCTCAACTTTCGTTTCATCGGAGAAGAGAACATTTAGTAAAAAAAAAAAATCAGGTGAGTCACTTTTATCGAACAGCACTGTATGCATAATAATCACGTATTTAAGTATACACAACAATGCGTCCTCTGTGTCACATGTCCTCTGTTTTCAACCACATCAGCCTGCTAGGGCGGGTAGACAGTCCCTGTTGGTGTCGCCTGCTAATATACATTTGTGTTCAACACCCACAGAGTCCACCTGTGGTTTATACTGAAACTATGCTGAGTTACAGTTTCTGGTATATAGCTCATAATGTGACGTAATTAACATTTTTGTGCAAGGCCAGTATAATCAAACCCTCGATCACAAGGTATCGTCGGACTCCATCGAGCTAATTTCACGTGGTATTGTTTTCAGGAACTTTCCAAGGGTGCAGTACGCTGGGATCACCTCCCCACTTTGATAACATCAAGGTCACCTCCCTGACAAATCAATCATAGTATGATCGGAAACCGGGCCTCGTGGTTAAAAAGTTAAAGTTTTAATCACAGTTATTAAATTCATATATCAGGCGCGATGCATAAATTGTCGTCTAAATGACGCGAAAATGAAAATAACGCTGACATCTCATTTTAACAGATCTGTATGGTACGGTGTATAAATTGTCGTCTAAATGACGTGAAAATGAAAATAACACTGACATCTCATTTTAACAGATCTATAGGGTACGGTGTATAAATTGTCGTCTAAATGACGTGAAAATGAAAATAACACTGACATATCATTTTAACAGCTATATTTACCAAAATTGCACGAAAATATCTTGAAATATTAAAGAGTAATTTAACTCAATAAAATTGCCATTGGCTTCAACCACAGCCTCCAGACGACTTCAGAATCTCCGGCAACTTTTCTAGACGGTCTCCTTGTTTAAGTTGGTGAATGCTGCCATAATCCTTGCCTTCAGTTCATCTTTGTCTTTCGCTCAACTGCACCCCACACATAATAATCAGGAGTGGGTGGCTGTCTGAGGAGTTAGGTGGCCAGATAAGAAGTGATATGGTCGCAGAAATTGTCTGACAGTCATGACTGGGTTCTCCTGCTTGTGTAGCATGGTGCAGAGTCCTGTTGCAAGACATAGGGTCTTCCAGCAGCCACTCGCTTGACCCAAGGCAGCACTACGTTCTCAAAATACTTGACGTAAGCGTCCGTATTGAGTCTGAGGTCGGATTTCTTTTCTTATCAGAACAATCTGAATGAGTTTTCCGAGCTGCCGTACTTTCGTAATTACCATTAAACTCATCCAACTCTTTGCACTCTCCTCAAAATGACACCCAAATACTTTGAAATATTTGGATTGGTGCTTCTGGCGCGAATGCCAAGGAGTACAGCATGTTGTTTTCAAATTTTTGGCGAAGTGAATTGCGTCATGGTGTTTATTTTTTTTATTTTATCACAGAGGGTCGTCAACTGACCTTACTCTACTGTGCAGTCGACAAAACAAAAACAACGCGCATGCGCGAAATTAAAAATATAAAATGGCTACCGATTGAAACAAGACCAGTGCGTTTAAAACCCTCGATCAGGATGACTTGTAAATTCGTGCCAACACGGCAATTGCCGGCTACTGATCAGTTCCCTCTACACTACACTGGACTTGTTCAATCTGAAGACTTGGATCAATCCCGTAGCATGGTTTTCGAACATTTTCCAAAGCTACCTCACGCTGGGATAGCCTTCTCATGCCGATAACATCAAGAAATCACCTTTCTGGTTAATCGATCATTGTGAGATTGGAACTCGGGTCTGATTGTCAGAAAGGGCACATTCTAATCAGTCGGTCAATCACAGACATACATGCACACCATACATACTAAAAATAGATAGATAGATGTAACAGTAATAGACGGATATAATAATATATAAACCACACAAACACACATATATATAGATACCTCTCTTATAAACGCACATATATATGTGTATGTGTGCGTGCGTGCGTGTGTGTGTGCGTGTGAAATCCTTCAGAGATCGATAACTGACGCTTAGGCAATATGAAATCTAAGGAAACGGCGCAGAGGCTTTGCCAATGTCGGAAATAGTCTTCGGTTTGCCAAGGCCAAAACCAGGCTTCTGCTGTTCGTTCTGCTAAAAGACAACGAAGACTCCTCTGGGCACCGTCTGACTGGTTTCCAATGTAAACTATTTTCTCTCAGAACAAATCTATCTATCTATCTATCTATCTATCTATCTATCTATCTATCTATCTATCTATGTTCATATTTCTGTTTCTATCTATCTATCTATCTATCTATCTATCTATCTATCTATCTATCTATGTTCATATTTCTGTTTCTATCTATCTATCTATCTATCTATCTATCTATCTATCTATCTATGTTCATATTTCTGTTTCTATCTATCTATCTATCTATCTATGTTCATATTTCTGTTTCTATCTATCTATCTATCTATGTTCATATTTCTGTTTCTATCTATCTATCTATCTATCTATCTATGTTCATATTTCTGTTTCTATCTATCTATCTATCTATCTATCTATGTTCATATTTCTGTTTCTATCTATCTATCTATCTATCTATGTTCATATTTCTGTTTCTATCTATCTATCTATCTATGTTCATATTTCTGTTTCTATCTATCTATCTATCTATCTATCTATGTTCATATTTCTGTTTCTATCTATCTATCTATCTATCTATGTTCATATTTCTGTTTCTATCTATCTATCTATCTATCTATGTTCATATTTCTGTTTCTATCTATCTATCTATCTATGTTCATATTTCTGTTTCTATCTATCTATCTATCTATCTATGTTCATATTTCTGTTTCTATCTATCTATCTATCTATCTATCTATGTTCATATTTCTGTTTCTATCTATCTATCTATCTATCTATCTATGTTCATATTTCTGTTTCTATCTATCTATCTATCTATCTATCTATCTATGTTCATATTTCTGTTTCTATCTATCTATCTATCTATCTCAGCCTGTTTATCTACTTGATTACTTTTGATAAGATTGCTGATGCCAAGTAAATTTTCTTGCCCCAGAGAAAGCGTGAATGTCATTTCAGTGATCTCCCAGGTCACAAAGTGTTCCATCAAATCCATTATGTCTTATATTCTTTGGAGAACAGATGGTTACTGCCAAGTAAATCGTATTGTCCTCGAGATGCTATCAAGAACACAGCAGGGTATCTCATTCATAGAATCAACCAATCTAATGCTATGAAATCAACGTATATACCCGTATATCTACCTACTTATCAGTGTGGAAAGCAGCATGGAACGTAAATAACCTTAGTTCGGAATTGTTTGTGTGAAGCAAGTGATACGTTGAAGCCTGGGTTCTAAGTAGTTCAGAGGAGGCACTTGAACAATGACAAACAGATTCGTTTTTAAACATCTCACCTCAAGCAAGTCAATAAAGCTACTAAAACGCAGGGGATTACTGGGTATTAAAATATGAGGAAAAAACCACTATTGAGGAGAGAGAACAATAAACGAACAAGGATTAAGAAGACAGTAGATAAGGATTGAAATTGAATCTAGATTTTTGAAGATCAAAGTTGATTGAGAAGACTGAAGCCGGAGGAGAGTTCCACAAGGGAGAAGTGCGATAGAAAAATGTTAGGATAGAACTTTTAAGCGAAGGAATATAGAGGGGATACTTGATTTGTTTAAAATCATTTCACACCGAGTAACGCAATAAAGCCACTAAGACGCAAAGGGTTACTTGAGTGTGTGAGAATATGAGAGAAACAAAAAACACGTTATTAAGGAGAGAGAACAATAAAAGAACAGGAATTAAGAAGACAGTAGATACCGATTGACATTGCATTTTCATTTTTGAAGATCAAATTTGACTGGGTCGGAAGAAGCCTGAAGAGAGCTCAACAAGCGAGAGAGACGAGAGAAGAAACTGTTAGCACAGAACTTACGGTTATATCTAAGCCCGTCCTGGGTATGACGTTAAACTGCATCCAACAGCAAGGCCTCTGATCAGGAGGTTTTGAGGAAGCGTGGAACCACCTCTTAATTGCTGGTGTCCCTAGGTCCACCCTGACCTGGGGTTGTAGCACCTGTTGGGGCCCCAGAAATGGGCAAATAGTGAACTTTCAGGTATTTTCCAAACTTCCAGGTCTTTTCCAGAACATTTCTTTTTGAAAAATATTATTACCAGCTATACGTTTTTGGAAAAATATTATTACCAGCTATACGTTTTTGGAAAAATATTATTACCAGCTATACGTTTTTGGAAAAATATTATTACCAGCTATACGTTTTTGGAAAAATATTATTACCAGCTATACGTTTTTGAAATAATATTATTACCAGCCATACGCTTTTGGAAAAATATTATTACCAGCTATACGTTTTTGAAAAAATATTATTAGCAGCTATACGTTTTTGAAAAAATATTATTACCAGCTCTACGTTTTTGAAAAAATATTATTACCAGCTACACGTTTTTGGAAAAATATTATTACCAGCTATACGTTTTTGAAAAAATATTATTACCAACTATACGTTTTTGAAAAAATATTATTACCAGCTATACGTTTTAGAAAAAATATTATTACCAGCTATACGTTTTTGAAAAAGTATTATTAGAAGCTATACGTTTTTGCAAATATAATATTACCAGCTATACTTTTTTGAAAAAATATTATTACCAGCTATACGTTTTTGACAAACAATATTACCAGCTATACTTTTTTGAAAGAAAAAAAAAGAAGAAAAAAACGTTTTCAGCATTAAATGGCCCAACGAAGGACGATATGCTGGTTAAACAAACAAACTATCTATCATATCTAACCCTCTCAACTGTAAAATGATGAGACAATCTGCCAATACAGATCTGCACTTAAATTCATAAAGATGGGTTGAAATGTTTAGGAGGACAGATATTAATAAAATGGAAGTCACATACTTGACTGGATGAAATAAACGATATCTTTGATAACTCTCTTAAAGCTACGAGTGGCACGTAGTAGAATTTACCGGCTGAAGTGAAGTTGTTAATGCTTATTGAAAACAAAACATTGATTAAGATTTAAACAATGTTCTTGTTTTTAATGTTTAGATGAGGTATGCATGGATGAAACCAAAAAGGACTCCTATAATAAACGCCAGAAAGAGTTGAAAATTCAAGGGTGCATAATGAGGAAAGAGGGCTTGGAGAATTTGACACTCACAGGACATATTGAAGGCAAGAAGGGCAGAGAAGAACAGCGCATAACCACACCCTTCCCTAACAAGCTTACGAAATTGAATGGAAGAACAGGGTTTAGGAGAGACAAAATATATTAATAGCTATAAAAGACAGGAAAATGTGGAGAGCCATGATCGCACACATTATGAAGGAACACGGTACAAAGAAGAAGAAGAAGGAGGAGGAGGAGGAGCTTGTATAAATGATTGACAGAACAGGAAATGAGAGAGATAGCGAAAAGACAAAATTTATATAGTGCTACAAAAGACAAGAAATTGTGGAGAGTCATGACCGCCTACCACCTGAAGGGACACGGCACACAGAAGAAGGAGAATGATCTTCAGTAAATGGATGTTGGATCAAGGTTTAGGAGAAATAACTAAAAGACAAAATTAATTAAGATCTCCAAAAGACAGAAAATTGTAGAGAGCGATGATCTCCTACGTCCTGAAGGGACACGGCACATAGAAAAAGAAGAACTTACGGATAGTGTGATCGTGTAAGGGTTATCAGAACAGCGAAATAGAATCGGGGAGCCGAGTTCAAATTCTTGCTAATGCCAATGCGTTTACTTCGCAAATTCTTTGTTAGACAGAAAGAAAAGTGTATTTAGCTTTAACGTAATATCAATCATGAATGAAGGACAATTTCCTTATAGAGGAATTAGAAAGTCAAAACGAATATTATTTCTGTCAATCATTTACACAATCTCCTCCTCCTCCTCCTCCTTCTTCTTCTTCTTCTATGTGCCGATGGCTCTCCACATTTTTCCTGTCTGTTGTAGCCCTTTATATTTTTTTCTTTTTGCTATCACTCCAAATTCCTTTCCTGTTAAGAATTCCATGGACTGAACATGGACGCAACAAAGATATTTTCTAAGAAAATGGGAATTTAAAGAAAATAATTTTTACCACAAGGCTCTAGAGCCACTCAAGGTAGAGGGTTACAGAAAAAAGGCACAGTTCCTCTGGCTATGTAGGGAAGATAAAGGTTAACACTAAGCTTGAGCAGCTTAAGATTACAGTAAAACTCTTGAGAGTCGGTTCCACAAAGTTGCGATACCGTGGGAAGAAGCTACTTGAGTAGAGCTTAACATCTCACCAAAGGAATACAAGGGGAATGAGGGTAGTTCACTACAATATGCGTGTCATTGTTGGTCTTAGATGTGAAGTTTAGACCTGGTGGAACTGAGGAAAGTCATTCAAACACTTTCCATGGAAATAGCGATAGAGCAGCGAGAGGCGTGCGACATTTAGTCTGTGAGAAAAGGATTGTAGGGCGGAAAATAATTTGTCACCCGCAACGACGTGTAGATGCTTTTGGACTCTATTGAGACTGGAAAGTGAAGATTGGGAAGCTCTTACCCAAATATGACAACAGTACTCCATTTTCAACCTGATCTGCCTCTTGTAAAGGTAGAGAATAGCATGAGGAGTCGGGTATTTACTGGCGCGGTACAGGGAACCAACCATTTTCCCAGCATTTATTATATAGAGAATTCGCTATTGAGAGTTGTGTCCCTTTAATTGAAAAAGCGTGACACAGTGACACACTGACATTGGCATTTATTATATATATTAATGTATTAATGTCATATATATATATATCTTCCCAGTTCGGAGGAAGAAGTTGTTTGAGTGGAACTTATATCTCACTAATGGGATACTAAGGGAATGAGGGTGGTTCGCTACAATGTGCGTGTCATGGAGGGTCTTAGATGTGAAGTTTAGAACTGGTGGAACTGAGGAAAGTCATTCAAACACTTTCCATAGAAATAGCGATAGAGCAGCGATAGGCTTGCGACATTTCGTCTGTGAGAAAGCGGTTGCAGTGTGGAAATAATCTGTGGTCCTAAAAGGACGAGGGGACGCTTTTGAACTATCGAAACTGTAAAGTGAAGACTGTTAGCTCCTGCCCATATATGGCAACAGTACCCCATTTCGGGTCTGATCTGGCTCTTGTAAAGGTACAGGATAGCAGGAGGAGTTGGATACTTACTGGAGCGGTACAAAGAACCGACTACTTTTCAGCAACTATTAGCAATGAATCTTATGTCCGTGTTCCACTTTAGTTCAAATTCTGAGAGGCACTGAAGAAACGGGGACTCGCTCAGAGAGCATCCGTTCATCTCGATGGATAAACATTCGTGGTTCACCTCCAGAATGTCACAAAATTGTTCATTCTGACCTCGGGACAAAATGGTGGGAAATGAGGGTTTGTGATACGCCCGGTCTTACAAGTAAGGATATCACTACACCTCTTAATTGCTGTTGTTCCCAGGTCCACCTGGGTGGTAGCACTTGTTAGGGTTCCAGCTATGGGCAAATAGTGAACTCCCAAACAAAAATCACTAGTACATTTTTATACTAAGATGACCAAGAATACATTTTTATAGCAAAATGACAATCAACGCAACACTAAAAAAAGCTATAAAAATACATTTTTATAGTAAAAATAACCAACAATACACTTTATGATCTACAATCTTGAGAATCGGTTCCATAAATTCATGGAAAGAAGCTGCCTGAGTGGAACTTACATCTCACCAATGGAATACGAAGGCAATGAGGGTAGTTTGATAGAATGGGCGTGTCAGAGTGGCTCTTAGTGGTGAAGGTTAGAACTGATGGAATTAAAGAATATAATTCGCCTGAACACTTTCCACAGTAATAGCGATAGAGCAGCGAGTGACTTGCAACGTTTTTTGTGTTGAGGTTAAGACACGGAAACATTTGATTGGATGAGAGTGGGACCGATCGGTGATGATAGAAGGTCATTAGTTTAGTTTTCGAAGCATTTACTATGACTAACCAGTTTTTTCACTCACAGAATCAGAAAGAGAGTTGAAAATCCTAGAACTGCAAAAGAGGAAAGAGGGCTTAGAGAATTTGACACTCACAGGACATATTGAAAACAAGAGATGAAAGAGAATGTGCAAGTTACCTAATGAGTCTGGGTGAATGGATGGCAGAGCGAGAAAGTTGTGGAGAGTCACGATCGCACACGTCCTGAAGGTATGCAGTAATTAAAACACTATGCTCTTGCGAAATCCATAAATCAATTTCTCTTACACCCCCGCGCTAAGGCTTAAGTAGCAGAGTAGAGCAGAAGAAAGAAAATCCTAAATTTACAACCGCGGAGAAAATTGTGGCAAGTCAATGGTGGATTGGTTTAATTTTCACAGTTTATCAACATTTTTAAGGTTATTTTAAGCCTAAACATATTTGGTGATTATAACATTTTTTTTTAATAATAAATTATCAGGTTTGGTTTCGTTTATTTTGTTTTACGGCATATTAACTTCAATGGGTTATTTAATGCCGACAACATTTTAGGATAGATTCGTATGAATAGAATATGTATTCTTTGGTTTAGATTGATTTGGTTTATTTTGTTTTACAGCATATCAACCTCAATGGGTTATTTAATGCCAACAACATTTTTAGGATAGATTTGTATGAATAGAATATGTATTCTTTGGTTTAGATTCGTTTGGTTTATTTTGTTTTACGTCATATCAACCTCAATGGGTTATTTAATGCCGACAACATTTTTAGGATAGATTCGTATGAATAGAATATGTTTTGTTTTGCGACATATGAACCACAACGGATTATTTAATGCCGACACATTTTTTATTCCTGGTAATATATTGTTTTGTCAAAAATGTGTTACAGGTAATATTTTTCCTTTAAAATTATATTGCTAGTAATATTGTTTTCAAAAATGTATTGCTGGTAATAGTTAACTATTTGCCCATATCTGGGATCCTAACAGGTGCTACTACCCCGGGTAAGGGTGTACCTAGGAACACCAGCAATTAAGAGGTGGTTCCTCCCTCCTCAAAACTTCCTGATCAGAGGCCTTGCTGCTGGATGTAGTTTATCTTACCCAAGACGACAAATTATGAGGTCATTTAAAGCAAGAAAATTGGTTTACATTGTAAGAATGTTTTTGGAGATATTAAAGATTTAGTGATTCAAGTTTTACTAATTAACCCATGAAGAATAGATAGATCCTTACCTTTCCTAAGGGTATTGGCGCGTAAATGAATATAACCAAGCCAACGGGAATTGAAACTCAGTTCTCCGATTAACATTTCCGAGATATTATTCATTACACCAACCGTACATCCAATATATCCGCATATTCCGAAGCGGTCACCCATCTACATGCTAATCAAGCTTGACGTGAACCGCTATTTCAACGTGGTGTGATCGTAAGCCTAAGATCGTGTTGTTTACCCGGATTCTCTTGGGACTTTCACAGCATTATGAAAATGCTTCATAGAATCGTGGGATACTGAGTCCCTGTTTAGATGTCCTTGTTTCTGCAAGAATCTGCTGCAAATTATATTCTTTCTCGGCTGACCCGTGAGATGTGAGGTATATGACCGTGGAGCTGTTTCTTTGTAGGACGGTGTTTCCAGTATATTCTTAGAGCAGGTTTTTGCTAATGTCAATCCCGTACCAATGTCTTCTTCTTTTCCTATTGTTCACAAAATACAAAGCCAAAGAGCCACTCAAGGCAAAGTGTTACTGAATAAGCTTGTTGTAATGGCATAAAGGAAGGAAAAAGTGGTGAGGATATGTAGGGTAGATATCGATTGACCCTAGATTTAGAGAGGTTTATATTGTCGTGGTCTGGAAAACATCCTCTCGGTAGCTATCTGAGTGGAACTTCCTCTATACCAATGGAATACGCAGTAAATGACCCACAAACACTACTCCTGAAGAGTATTTGATCCTCACTGGGTGCTCTACGCTTGCATCAGGTTATGGGTAATCTTTTGAAATACCTATATGTCTTACGGGCATATTACGCTAAGACACGGGTCAGCGTACAATCCCTGAAATTAAGCAACTTCGAGCTTAGTCAGTATATAGATGGGTGACCGCTTGGGAATATCAGGTGCTGTAAGTTTGAAAGTGTGTTTGATGTAATGGATAATGGCTTGGAATTGTTAATTGGAGATCCGGGTTCTAATTCCCGCAAATACCCTTGGGGAATATATGAACATGCCTCTGCTTCTAGATATATGTTAATTAGTAAGACTTGTCTTACTAAAACCATTATCTAAAAAAATATCTTGGCTTTAAATAACCTTCAAAGGGTTGATAAATCGTAGAAAACGAGTCCGTCAATCATAAAATGCCTATAAAAACCGCTTTACTATTCAGTGCCTTTAACTGGAATCGAACTGCTTTAAGGAGCTGAATATAACGTTCCAACGAAGCATACCTTAAGATCCCCTCTATGATGTTTCCGTTATTACTTCCGTTCAAGTAGTCTCGTCTTTATTAATGATTGTGGGTGAATCAACGAAGTGAAGCGAGGCATTTATGTAAAGATCTTCTCAACGCGAATGTTCTATTTTTACAATTGCGTGTTCAAGTATTAAGGTTAGATGTGAGCATGTTGATGCATTTGCAATTGAATGCGTATTGAGTATGGTTACTTGCTATGCTTTTAAATAATCACCAGCCTCCACCCAAGGTGTGAACACTGATGCCTGTGTGTGTATTAATCTACCGGGTATGTGGATGACGAAGTGGGAGGCGATGCTTCATTCTACTAAAAAAAAAAAATAGGAAAAGACATCGATCTTAATCGAGATGCTTTGTGTTTTATCGATTTCCCATTTATCACCCCATTTTCTCTTTCTTTCTCTCTCTCTTTATGTCTCTCTTTCTTTCTTTCTAACTCTTTCTTTCTTTCCCTCTCTCTCTTTCTTTCTGTCTTTATTTCTCTCTCTCTCTTTCTTTCTTTCCCTCTCTCTCTTTCTTTCTGTCTTTCTTTCTCTTTCTCTATTTCTTTCTCTCTCTCTATTTCTCTCTCTTTCTCTATTTCTTTCTCTCTTTCTCTCTTTTTCTCTTTATTTGTTTCTTTCTCTCTTTCTTTCTTTCTTTCTTTCTTTCTTTATTTATTTCTCTCTTTCTTTCTCTCTTTCCCTCTCTCTCTTTCTTTCTTTCTTTCATTCTTTATTTCTCTCTTTCATTCTCTCTTTCCCTCTCTCTTCCTCGCTTTCTTTCTATCTCTCTTTCTGACTTTCGTTTTCTCTTTCTCATTTGTTATCAGTCTGCCTCTTTTTCTTCATTATAACCATATCCTCATATCTTTCTTTCTTTCTTCTAAATATTTATCAATATTGTTTCACTTCTTTCTTTCAATTAAAATCGAAACTAGACAAAATAAGAATGCTTTGATATTCAAATTTTTGTGGGCGCGGTTTGAGTGTATATTTGTTTCTCTACGTGTATGCGCGTTTTTTGTGCGTATGCTTGTGCTCGACGCCATTTTGTGACTTTTCCGACTGAGATTATTGATTTTTCAGAAATTAATCAGAATCATCTTGATAGAATCAACCGATAGATGAATAATCGAACATCTAAACAAATAAACAATCCAGAAAACAAAACCCATCAATCATGATATTTTGAATTTTCAATACTAATTGGCCCTTGTTTTAGTGTTGCGATATCTACTACCAAATATAAAAAGAAAACCCTTCACATTCCACGACTTCCTTTGATGCTTTCTTTTCGTATATATTAAAATCCAGCCCCAGCAAGGGCTCATATTAATTCTCCTTTGTTTTTGTTTGTTTTTTTTCTTCAAACGAGCGCTTTCCTCTTATTCAGTTGACAATAAACGACGTTCAAAGCAGAGAAAGCTATCATTCAGTTCACATTAATCTTTCATGATTTCTGTCTCATTTTTTTTTTTTTTTTTTGGTGGGGAAGGAAGGATTCGCATTATTTACGCACAGACTATAGTCCCGATCTCTGTAACTTTTATCACAACGTTTCGGTCGTTGTTTCCTCCTCCCTTCATCAGGCAATTGTCGATCCAGCGATTTCGAACTGAACCTATTATTTAATCTACAGGAGTAGATTGTTCTCGTTCCGCTATCGATGCCAGGGATAATCAGAATTTAATCAGTTCGATTCGTTAGAATTCTGAACATTTTGGTCGAGTTGGCCAATTTGGGTTAGTCTATGAATTCCATAACCAAATGTGGTAGATAATAAAACGGATTTATTTTAGGCAAAAACATCAAACTAATATAATATGAATATTTTTCCAGCCTTCAGAAAATCGAATCTAGTTTAAATGATAGAAAGAGCTTTCTGAAACTTCTTTGTCGTTTAGATTCTCTAAAATTTCAGCAAGGACCTCTCTCGAGATCCGTGCAGAATGGAACTGTATTTGGTTCAAATCCAAGAGATTTTCAAGTCTTTATTCAATAAAACAGCATACACTTAAAAGTACTAACTGCTATCCATAGAATTATATAAGTTCCATTCGATATGAATTCTCCTTTCCTGATTCTTGTTGCTTTCTTGAAAGTGTCTACCGTATTATTTGAAGTAGTGTGGAATGTCAACAACTTGATTATGTCATTATTTTCTATTCTCAGTCCAGTAGCTGTTATCACACTTTCCAGTATAGATGGAGGTTTCCTTCCTAACCTTTTATTTGAAGTAGTGTGGAATGTCAACAACTTGATTATGTCATTATTTTCTCTTCTCAAGTCCAGTAGCTGTTATCACACTTTCCAGTATAGATGGAGGTTTCCTTCCTAACCTTTTATTTGAAGTAGTGTGGAATGTCAACATCTTGATTATGTCATTATTTTCTCCTCTCAGTCCAGTATCTGTTATCACCCTTTCCAATATTGATGAAGGTTTCCTTCCTAACCTTTTATTTGAAGTAGTGTGGAATGTCATCATCTTTATTATGTCATTATTTATCTTCTCAGGTCCAGTATCTGTTATCACTCTTTCCAATACTGCTTGAGAAGAAAAAATAATGACATAATCAAGGTGTATGCATTACACACGACTTCAAATAAAATATTAGGAAGGAAACCTCCATCAATACGGGAAAGAGTGATAACAGCTACTGAGCTTGAGAAGAGAAAATAATGACATAACCACGATGTTGGCATTCCACACTACTTCAAATAAAAGGTTAGGAAGGAAACCTCCATCTATACTGGAAAGAGTGATAACAGCTACTGGGCTTGAGAAGAGAAAATAATGACATAATCACGATGTTGACATTCCACATGACTCCAAATAAAAGGTTAGGAAGGAAACATCCATCAATATTGGACAGTGTGATAACTGCTACTGGGCTTGAGAAGAGAATATAATGACATAATCATGATGTTGACATTCCACACTACTTCAAATAAAAGGTTAGGAAGGAAACCTCCATCAATACTGGAAAGAGTGATAATAGCTACTGAGCTTGAGAAGAGAATATAATGACATCTATACCGGAAAGAGTGATAACAACAACTGGAGTTCATAAACCTATTTTCCTGAAAAATTGATTTAAAGGAAAGATTTTATAAATTTCAACCGAACGTAGTACTGGCTGCTCGGTCAGCGCACATAGAATGGTTCCTTTTCAGCAAACGACTTGTATTCCTGTTACCGTTAAGATTGAAAGACTTAATTTTATATCTCCATATCTTTATACCGCGCCCATGTCCCTTTTTGTTTTTGGATCACTTTCTTTTAATAACCCATTCTCTCATCCATGTTGACTTAATTCCAAGTGTTATTCGTAATATTTCACTTCCCATTGATCTTAGTGAATTTCAAAGTTTGTTTTCAATCGATCTTCACCGTTTGGCACGTCATCGCTGACATTATACATTTATTATACACTTTACGTTTTAAGAATACTGGCAAGGTCCTTTTCATCATTTCTTTATTTTCGTTAAAGTCTTTCCACCTTGTAGTTACACCTCTTTTGATTTTCGTTTTCCAATTCTTTCTTTAATGTTATCAACTGTCTTCGGTAGATGTATTCCTGGACTTCAAGTGTTTCATCATCTTTTTTTTTTCTTTTTCGGAACGTTACAACTGAACATTATTAACGATCACAGGATAGAACTGCGCAGACTCATTTTTAACTGTAAAATTGAAAGAGATAAAACGATCCTCAGATAGAAAAAATATATTAATAAGCTTGCTGAGAAATCAATGGCAGTTGAATGAAATAATGAAAATTTGCAAATCTTAACGCCTTTAAAATAATTCTCCTCGTCGTTAATCATCTTAGCGGCCACTTCTGCTTTCCATCAGCAAGGTTGATGATAACCTTCAACAGAGTGACTCACTGCTTCTTACCATGCTAAGTTTCTCCGTTGACATGTAGTGGAAAGATTATATTGAATCCATTCCTAGGTCTGCTGACCTCAAAGATGACTCACTATGTCATGCTAGACAATTTTCTCGCCCGAATCTATCTAACATATTTATAAGTCTGTCATTCGTCCATGCTTCGAATATTACTGCCTCATATGGACTGGTTCTCCTGATATACATTTAAAGATTCTTGATAAAATGCAAAGAAGAATCTGCAATGTTACTGGTTCTGACCTGACAGTCATTTTTCTCGCCGTAGCTTCTACGTGCATTTTCAATAAATACTTTCAAAGTAATTGTTCTGATGAAATTTCCCTCTATTGTATAATTGTAAATATTCATTCAAGTTTCATTTTTAAATGTTATTTGTATCCCCCCTGACAAATTGTATAGATGGGAAGTACTTAGGATTACGTAGAGACCTCGAGGTATTATGGTGAAAGTATTAAGAATGGTAAGTAAGAATGTGTTGTTTTAGTGTAAACAATACTGTTGTATTTTAGGATCAGTAATTGGGGTCAGCTAAATTTAAGATAAGACAGATTGATGACCAGCCTTTCCCCACTTTTGTATTATTCAAAATAATATATTACTTTCCTTTATGACACCTAGTATTTATGTATTTAAATGCTTTACTATATTTGCGGCAATGTATCACTTTTTACAATTACAATGGCTAGTTGTAATCGCACGTTCTTTGATAACAGTTTCTTTTCTTGCACTACTTACTTGTAGAACTCTCTTCTGGCTTCTTACTTTCCAGTCAACTTTGATTTTCAAAACTTTAAATGCAATGCCAATCGTTATCTTCTTAATTCATCTTATTTTATTGTTTTCGCTCCTTAATAACGTTTTCTTGTTCTTATTCTTTCACACTCACTCACCCCTTGTGTCTTAGTGGTTTTATTGCCTTGGTTGAGATGAAATTATTAAAAAATAGATAAAGTGTCAATAGCAAAATGAGAATTATTATCAAACCACCAGTTGAGATTGCGGGAAAACAACAAGTTGTAATACTATGGAATGATGAAAAAGTAGATAAATATTATTAGAGAGAAACAGAAAGCAAAAAAGATCCATGAAAATGTAACTTATATATATATATATATATATATATATATATATATATATATATATATATATATATATATGAAGAAATATAGTCTTAAAGTGTGCTATATTTATGGGATAAAGTGCTCAATATCAGAGATAGAGCGTGTGTAAATATAAAAGTGGACATGGAAGTCAGCACTTAGAGGCGACAGTCTGTTTCATGCTAGTGCAATCATCAGGCGACTAGTGCTGTTATTTTCTCGGCTATTTATATATAAGGGTCAGTGGTGCATTATGGGTAGTCTATTTTGGCGGTTACTTTTACCGGAAGTCGCTTATTTGTTTATTTATTTATGTCAAATTATTTTGCTTGTTTTTTTGTTTGTTTTTTTTTTTAATTTTTTTTTTTTATCTTATACATTATTTTTTATTTTGATCGGTGTTTTTTGTTAACGTAGTAAAAATTTGTTTATATAGCTTATTGTTGGTAGTCTATTATGGCGGCCATTTACCGGAAGTCGGTTGTTTGCTTATTTATTTGGGTCAAATTGTTTGGCTTGTTTTTATTTATTTTCATTTTTATTTTTTATCTTACATATTTGTTTATTTGTCATTGATTAAATCTATTTGTTGAATTTTGGGGTGGGATGTTGTGGTTTGTTCTTACTATTATTTTGGTCGGAACAGTTTTTAATTTATCTATTTGGGTTGATTATCTTTATTTGTTTTTCTAAACGGCTAGTTTATCGTAATCGGTTGTTAGTTTATTTATGTATTTGGATGTATTTAGATCAATTTATTATACTTGTTGTTATTTATTTGTTACACTATATATTTTTGGCCTTCGATTTTTAAGTAACGTAGTATATTTTATTAATTTTTTTTATTTTTTATCGTTATATAACAGTTATAACTTTCGTCCGTTCTTTTGTTTTGATTTTATTTCGCATATTCTAACAGGTGTGGTTTTGTAATTTGTTTGGAGTAATTTATTTTGCTTATTTTATTGTTGTTTTGTTTGTTTATATATTTATTTATTTTTCTATTTAAAGTTACGTAGTAAAAATTTGTTTTCATGTCTGCATTTTCTACCAAGCCACGATAAAATCAGCAGATAATGAAGAAAAAGTATACATAGGAGTAACCGAAGGACCATGGAAACAAAGAAATTATGTTCACAAAATGTCTTTCACAAATAGTAAATATGCGAACAGCACAATGCTTTCTAAGTATATCTGGGAAATAAAAAACAAAACACACACCACACCAAAAATATCTTGGAAAATAAGGAAAAAATCATCAGCCTACAACAACCTATCAAAAACTTGCAAACTTTGCCTGGAGGAAAAATAGCTATCATTACCTTCCCAGATCAAAATAAATTATTAAATAAAAGATCCGAGCTAATCTCAAAAAAATTCAACAAATAGATTCAACAAATAGATTTAATCAATGACAAATAAACAAATATATAAGATAAAAAATAAAAATGAAAATAAATAAAAACAAGCAAAACAATTTGACCCAAATAAATAAGCAAACAACCGACTTCCGGTAAATGGACGCCATAATAGACTACCAACAATAAGCTATATAAACAAATTTTTACTACGTTAACAAAAAACACCGATCAAAATAAAAAAATAAATAAAAAAATAAATTAATATATAAGATAAAAAAAATAAAATTAAAAAAACAAAAAAACAAACAAAAAAACAAGCAAAATAATTTGACATAAATAAATAAACAAATAAGCGACTTCCGGTAAAAGTAACCGCCAAAATAGACTATCCATAATGCACCACTGACCCTTATATATAAATAGCCGAGAAAAATTACAGCACTAGTCGCCTGACGATTGCACTAGCATGAAACAGACTGTAGCCTCTATGTGCTGACTTCCACGTCCACTTTTATATATATATATATATATATATATATATATATATATATATATATATATATATATAACTATCTTGTTTACCTAAGTACAATTTCTACTATAGAAAATCCAAGTTAAAAAATTTTATATCGGCAGTACCAAGAATTCCTTCAAAGCAAGGTGTTATCAACATTTATCTTTTTCAACAACAACGCGTAGAGAAATAAGACGTCCCTTTCTAAATATTTTTGGTACTTAAAAGAAGTCAACAAAACACCGACGGTAAAATGGAAAATATTTAAAAAATAGAACTTGTAAATCTTTACATGATCTATGTTTCTTGTGTTTACAGGAAAAAATCTATATAATCAAGTTTACTAACAAAATGCATTGTTGAACCAAAGAAGTGAATTAACGTTGAGATGCCGACAGTTACACCTTAATATATAGTTAATTTTTTTAAAATGAAAAACAATAGCGTATT
>OZ038492.1:16378297-16448297 GCA_964036315.1 Acanthosepion esculentum | reverse complement strand
AATATTACTCCATCTTAATTTAAAACCTAAACTTTAAGTAAAAAAGATTACGCATCTAAAAATAGTCACAAATTACATTCATGAATTAGATTCAAACTGATAGAGATGTTACCTTAACAATCATTTACAATATTAAAAGATTAATATCAGTAAACTGTTATACTCTCCTCTCCCCCTTCCCTTTCAATATATCACTTCCGTTAAGTTAACCGATTAAATAGTTCAATGTCTGGTCCCTCCTCCCCTAAAACTAAGTATGATAGATAGAAATATTAAAATAAACCCTCTCACACTACCCCTCATTACCCTCTCTGTTAAATTACATAAACTTAATACTACCCGTCAAAAGTGTAAATGTTCATTTCATTTTTCGTTTCACCTTTTGGAAGTGTAGTCTGATGATCTAGCGTCCTTTAAAAGGGCTATGGTGAAATAAATTATGACATGGAGCCTTAACATTTCATTTTCATTGTACATTTTCTGTGTTTTTTTTATTTAAATTAAATCTCCCGTTGGAAGCCTGAAGAGCGGGAGCGAAACCGGTTGCTTCGCCCGTTTTTAATATGTCTGGTAATAACAAGCTTCACACTTTTATTGCGGTGATAACATTTTGTACCTTCAAAAATATCTTTATTTATATATATATATATATATATATATATATATATATATATATATATATATATATATATATATATATATATAATACGCAATAAAATCCAAACTTACCTCATATGGGAAATAATCCTATTCCCACTGACGAAAAATTCTTCCGTGTTATTCAACTCTGGTGTAGACTGAGTTCTTGTCAGAATTAGAAATTTAACTGTGACAGATACAAAAAAAAAAAACGTCGAAAAACTAATACAGAATTTCTCCATTTCAGTCAGACGAAAAGCACGAGGTATTGGTCAGGGGAAGGTAGTAGTTATTAGTTATAAAGTGAAGAGGTTTTATAAAATTAAACCCGGATATTAACCTTATGACATTAAATTGGGGTTATATGAACAATGAAATGTTCATTTGTAACTAAGAGAGGAACAAAAAGCATTTTTTTTTAAAAAAACTTAAATTATATAGATAACGTTATATTTAAACATATAAAATCATACTAAAAATACTCTTTCAAAGAGAATTTATATTTAAAAAATGAAGCCTGATGAAACATACAGGGTGCCCATAAAGTTCGTGTGCATTATAAAGTTTAATGTATCTAATTTTAAGTATAGCTAAAATAACTAATGTGATTTCAGGCATTACTGTAAATCAGTTGGAAAATGTTTTCCGTCAACTGCAAAATCGTATTACTAATGGGCACCCTGTATATAAAATAGATTCTGCCAAGAAAAAATTGTCTACGACGACACAGTAAACCAAATTCCCTTGCAGCAGAGCTATTAATTGTTTCAATATAGTCTTTCTGCTTCATGTCAACAGAGAACATTAGCTCGAGAAGTCCCCACATGTCACTTCTCTGGAGATTAGCATCAGCCATGATGATGGAAGGTAGAAAATGTCTCTCAGATAATTAATAGAAATCAGGGAGAATTGGAATTCAGACCATGATTGTCGACCCCCAGAAAACTGCCATCATTTATTCTGATGACATTGGGAAGGTGGTTGTCATTTAATATTGCAATATCATAGAGTTAGACTAGGAACAATATTGTTTTTTGTGGCATGTAAGTAAATACACGGTGTCCATAAAGTTTGTGTGCACTTTAAAAAATTTATAACTTTATGTATTTGCGATAGAAATAATTTGTAAAAAGGATTTGAAAGAAAGAAATCTATACTTTTTAAGGTTTTATTGAAATTTTATTTAAGTTTCCACATGTCCTCCATCATTAGCAATACAAAGGGTAATACGATTTTGCAGTTCACGGAAAACATTTACCAACTGATTTACAGTAATGCCTGAAATCACATTAGTTAATTTAGCTATACTTAAAACTAGGTACATTAAACTTTATAACATTTTTTACAGATTATTTCTATCGCAAATACAAATAAAGTTATAAATTTTTTAAAGTGCACACGGACTTTATGGACACCCTGTATTAAACATGCCTTGAGTATATATTTAAAAGAAAAGACATAATAATATTGCAAGATTTATTGTGATAATAAATTATTTGTTCACATGAGCAGCCACTTCGACGGATAACTTCAAAACCCCTATTAATCATAGAATCTGTCAATTTGTTTTATAGTATCATGTCGGACTGCCTCTGTTTGATGGTCGCTTATAAGATATCTTTCTGGAAATCAAAAATGAAAAAAATGCCGAAAAGTGGAACTCTGTAGATTAACATTAGAAAGAATTCTATTATACAGTTCACCGGTTGGAAATTAAGCATATGTCTAACAGAAGAAACCTATGCTGCACTGTTGAGAGCATCGTAAGGGATCCAAATGATGAGAAAACGAAAGTAGGCCACGATTAGCCTCTCCATCGATAAACTCAGACGACATTGCGATCAGAAAGAAAGAACTGTTTAGAAGCATGGATGATAGACATTTTTAGTAATAGATATTCGGAAGTGTTCGTTTGAAGAAAACCACTGGATAAACCGCAAATATTTCAATAACAATGCAGCGTAAATAAATTGTTTAAAAGTAGATGTCTGTTTAATTTTGTCTAATACATATATATATATATATATATATATATATATATATATATATATATATATATATATATATATATATATATATATATATATATATATAGCATGACTCTTCGGCAGAATTGAGTCACTGTCAGTCACTGTGTGTTTATCTAAATCTAAAAATAAACACGTTAAAAATTCGCCTTCATCCCTGCCGTGCGCCGACGGCTTAGTGGTAGAAATGCCGACTGACGGCAATTCAGTGGGGTTTCGATCCTAGCTAGACGCAAACGGACGCCTAGCCACAGTGATGAGCTGCGAAACAGTATGTCTGTAGATGACAAAAACATATATATATGCTGCACATTATATGTCATCTACATTTCATTTATTTATTTTTTAAATATATATATATATCCGAACCACGCTAATAGCTTGGTAGTAAAATTTAGGATTTCTCGGTTTTCTTTGAACTGATTTTGATAAAATTTCCCCAGATGATTTGTACAATATGGTAACACGATTGTTAGCTTTTCCTTATTATATGTCACCTCCATTTTTTTTCAGTTATTGAGTGAACTACGCTAATAGCTTTTAAACGAAACAGGCCATCTAGACATTTTTATCACTGTTATCCACTGTGCCATGTTTCAATACCCGGTTAAGGCAGTGGAGAACTTTCAGAGGGAAATTAACAAGGAGATAACTGATAGACTGACACCCATTAAACATGGCCCGTGGAACTAGAACTGTCTACCCGAGTGAGCGAAATAAAGGGTTCAGTTCAACATTGCAACCACCTGAAGAAGGCCGGAGCGTACAACGGCCGAAACGTTGTAATAAATAGGGCGACAAAGATGAGGACAATAGTCCGAATAATGTAAATAATGAACATAATACCTCATCTCAGAAATATAGACAGATACTGAAGCAGACTTGCGAAAAGCCCTCACGGACTTCATTGCGTCTAACCCCCCACCCCACCCCCGAGTTCTACGGCAAGGGCATTGAACAGCTGGAAACACGTTAGCAGAAGGTGCTGGATGCCGATGGCAATTACTTCGAAGACTAAATATAAGTTACACATACTGTGAAGCGTTTTCTTTTTTTTTCCTTTAAAAACGGACAGAACTTTTTTGGTTACCCTGTAAATGACGCAGAAAAATTGGTTTTCGTCTCTGTATTTATTTTAGAGACGAGTTCTGATCGTTTATTTAGAAGTTTGTGCAGGTCCGGGAAGGTAATTATGGCTACTTTCTCCTCCAGACAGAGTTGACAGTTTTTTGATTTATTGTTGTAGTTAGTAGAGGCAAACAGCACAATGCTTTCTAAACATATCCGAGAGATAAAAACCAAATCGCAACAAAATTTCCATGGAAAAAAAGAAAAACAGCATCAGTCTAAAACAATACCTCCAAAATCTGTAACTCCAGCTGGGGTCTTAACTAGTAACCACCCCTGCGTCTTAGTGGCATTATTACCTTGCTTGGGGCAGAATGATAAAAAAAAAACCGTAATGTGTTTAATATATTTAAAATCAGAATGAGGCAGGTAGAAACTTATCGCAAGTCACGAAGAAAGAGAAACAAGAGTATTTGACACTTACAGGACATCGTAAGCAAGAGAGAGATGGAGAGAGATGAGCAATGAATAGCAAAGAAAGAAGAAAGATAGGCAGATACGCAAACGTAGCTACAACAGCAAAGAAAAAAACAGGAAACTTGTATAAAACATTGATCACCCAAAATGCGAAGAGGATTTTTTTTTAACCCGTGTGCAGTAGGGGGGGGGGGCATTTGTACTGCAGTAACAGTAGAAGTGGTGTTTCTTGGGTAAGATGACGGAGCCCAAGACTCTCCAGCTGGTTTTGAATTTAGAGTTTCTCTTTCCCCAACAACCCAGTCTGTATGGATTTCGTTAATCGGACTGACTTCCTCATCTTGGTTGCTTTCCTCACAACGTTTCGGCCGTCTGATCCTCCGGCCTTCTTCAGGTGCATCTCGAACTCGGGAACCGTCGGTCTGGAATTTCGAACCCAACCCTTTATTGTTAAGGGGGTACCATGTTCTCGTTCCATTAAGGCCATCGCTGCTGCTACTACTGCTTGACGCCATCGTTGCTGCTGCTGTTGCTTCTATTATCGTTGTCACCGCTCTTGTTTGTTGCTGCCACTGCCTTTGCTCGGGATTGAACTCAGAACATCGGGAGAACTTGCAATCACTGTTCCAACGTCCTAGTCGCCTCGGCCATGTGTCACTTCGAGATGCACCTGAAGAAGGCCGGAGGATCAGACGGCCGAAACGTTGTGAGGAAAGCAACCAAGATGAGGAAGTCAGTCCGATTAACGAAATCCATAGTGAAAACCCCTCATCCCAAAAATATAGACAATTACAACCCAGTCTGTGCTGCTATTTACGCATAGCTGGTGGGGGTGGGGAGAAGAAGAGGATTCATACATTTCCCAAGGGTATTAGCCCATAAGTGAAAGTAAAGGATCCGACTGGAATTCGAACTCTGTTCTCCGATTCCTCAATCATAGACGCTATCCATTACTTCACGCTGATAGAGGTAAAGGACACTGGATATAAAAAAAAAGCAAATCGATATATATATATAAATAGTCGCAATTCAAAGGTTATAGATATATATATTTATATATATATATATTGATAATATTAGTGGTCAATATATATATATACAAATTCATTGAATACGACAGACAAGGTGCTTCTATTTAGATTTTTATACAATCTAATATTTTTTTTCCAGATGATAAATTATCTAAAAACTGTCCGAATGTACGTTTTATCCGAGCGCTTTCGGCTATACATTTAGCCACCTTCATATATATATATATATATATATATATATATATATATATATATATATATATATATATATATATATATATATATCGTGATTACGATTCCAATGTAATAAATTATCACCTTGGAATATTAATGTTCGAGCCATGTCTATTGGGTGCAAGTTATCTCCAGTTAATTCCCCTCTCAAAGTTCTCCACCGCCTTAACCAGGTATTGAACTCACACTCTTTTGGGTTCTGTCACTGGACCTAACTAACGCCTATATCCACTGTGCCATGTGCCCTTGAGGACACATCACACAGTGGAACTAGAACAGTCTAAGCCAGTGAGGGAAATAAAAGGTTCGATTCGACATTTCAACAACCTGAACAAGGCTGCAGAGTACAACGGCAGAAACGTTGAGATAAACAGAGCGACAAAGATGAGGACAATAGTCCGAATAATGTACATAATACCTCATTTCAGGAATATAGACCGATACTGGAACGCCGAAACGTTGTGATAAACATGGCAACAAAGATGAGGAAAATAGTCCAAATAATGTAAATAGTGTACATAATACGTCATCTCAGAAATATAGACAAATACAGAATCACATCAATCCAACCAAATATGTATATATATATATATATCGTGGCCTGACGATTGCATCTAGCATGAAACAGACTGTCGCCTCTAAGTGTTGATTTCTATGTTCACTTTTATATTTACACACACTCTATCTCTGATGTTGAGCACTTTATCCCATAAATATAGCACACTTTAAGACTATATTTCTTCATATATATATATATATATATATATATATGTGTGTGTGTGTGTGTGTGTGTGTTAAGTAATTTCTACAGAATTAATGCATTTATTTTTTAAATTCATCATATCGTTATTACTTCAAACGTTATCTTTTTAGTGGATACTCGTGTTTGAGTAGACGTTCTGTTTATTTTAAACAGTATTTATTTCGTCTACCGTCTTAAGTACTCGAGAAAACTTAAAGAAATTGTGTCAACTGGCATTATGTATTCTCAAAGTTAATTTGTTAGCATTATATAAATCCAAGACGCGTTACGCCAGAAGCAAGAGAGAGCAAATTTTCCGCAGAACTCGTGGGAATATAATGTCACGAACCAGATGAAAGTGTTGGCGGAAGAAAAATAATAGAATTGTTGCATTCATTTACAATAATATCTGAATATATATATATATATATATATATATATATATATATATATATATATATATATATATATATATATATATATATATATATGGTTTATAAAAAAACTAGGTAATCCTTATGGGTAGTCCCAAGGAGGATAATTTAATTTACATATACTTAGTACTGCCCGTCAAAAATGTGTAAATTTCTTTTCATTTTTCGTTTCAACGTTTGGAAGTAAAGTCTGATGGTCCGCGGTCCTTTTAAATGGGCTGTGGTGAAATAATTTATTACATGGAAGCTTAAAGTGGTCTGTTTTTATTTAATATATATATATATATATATATATATATATATATATATATATAGTGTTGTGGTGTCTTCCCTCTAAAGAGTCTAAGTTGGACTCTTCTGCCTACTATAAGATTAGTAGGAGAGAAGGCCTTGGAGGAACATTCTAATAGATTGAACGCTGGTCAATACTCTTCTGCCGTACTTACTGTTTAATATATGATATATCTGCGATCCTGCTTTTTGTTATTTCTTAACCATTTACTTGGTCACATCATATATATATATATATATATATATATATATATATATATATATATATATGGTACAAAATGACAATTGGAAAAATCTTAGATTTTGCCGACGCGTTTCGTTTTCCGACTTTTTCAAGGCAAAAATGAAATCTAAATATATTTTTCTGGTTAATGTAAATTACCTTTATATTAAGAGATTTTTTCCCATGTGGACAATACAGTTAAATTCCCAGAAAACCAGAAAAAATGGCTTGGACAGAAGCGTCTATTTTTTTTAAATTTGGATTTTTAATGTAACAACAGAGATATTTCTATTTCATTTTTGCCTTCAAAAAGTCGGAAGACGAAACGCGTCGGCAAAATCTAAGATTTTTCCAATTGTCATTTTTTACCAATCTGTCTTGTCCACAGAATTGATCTGGGAATTTAACTATATATATATATATATATATATATATATATATATATATATATATATATATATATATATATATAAAAGTGGACATGGAAGTCAGCACTTAGAGGCGACAGTCTGTTTCATGCTATTGCAATAGTCAGGCCTGACGATTGCACTATCATGAAACAGACTGTCGCCTTTAAGTGCTGACTTCCATGACCACTTTTATATTTACACACGCTCTATCTCTGATATTGAGCACTTTATCCTATAAATATAGCACACTTTAAGACTATATTTTTTCATATATATATATATATATATATATATATATATATATATATATATATAATTGACAGACTTGATTACTTATCGGATTATAAATAAAATTGATTAATTTTAGTAATTTGCTTTTTTTACATTTCAGCTACGAAACTGTGAAGATATGCAATTTGAGAAAATGAATGAGTGAGTGTCTTTTAACGGAAAAATCTAACTTTGCTTGATTATGAACTTATTTGTAGAGAGCAGTCAAAGCATACCGGGTCAGACAGCGGTTCCTCCTGCAAGGGGAGAGGCAGGATCGAATATTGCACGGCATCTTTCTTTATTAAATTTTCCTCTGTATACACGCCGGTAGACGAAATAAATACCGTTTACAATAAACGGAGCGTCTACTCAAATGCGGCCATACACTAAAAATACGCTTGAAGTCATGGAAAAATGTTTATGTATTATAGATATGAAGAGATGAATAACAGATTGCGAAATATATTAGATTGCCCGATAAATATATCTAGCTAGTAGGTTTGATAGTTAGGTAGAAGCTTGGGGAATTATACAAAAATGTAGATAGGAAACCGACAAATATAAGAAAACCCTATGGATTATACCCATAACCCATAAAAACCTTCTCCTGCTAATTCCCTCATAAAATCGTCCCCAACCCAATAAATGCAATTTTCGTTTCGTAAATGTTCTTGGCAAATGTAAAAGTAAATATCCTCCGTTTCCTCTCCCAACCGCAAGAGACATTCAGTTCTGTTGATTGACAGTTTGGTTCCCTAATTATTAAGGCTTTCATCCAACATTCCTGTCTCCTTTTACGATGCGCCGGTTTTTCTACGCCAGTAATTCCTAAATCTAATCAGGCCATAATTAATTTAAGCCAACAAGATATTCGTTACTTGCTTCGCGTCTCCATTTCTTTGGAGCCTACATAAACAATTTTTCTTTGAAAGTGGCCAATATATATATATATATATATATATATATATATATATATATATGAAGAAATATAGTCTTAAGTTGTGCTATATTTATGGGATAAAGTGCTCAATATCAGAGATAGAGCGTGTGTAAATATAAAAGTGAACATAGAATTCAACACTTAGAGGCGACAGTCTGTTTCATGCTAGATGCAATCTTTATATATATATATATATATATATATATATATATATATATATATAGTGAGGATAGAACTCACTATTCAGTCGTATTGCTTTAGCGAGACAAGCTTGCTGACCATTACACCACGCCGAGGTGCCCAAAGTCTCGAAATATATATATATAATAGAAACCTCATGGAATCTAAATAAAAAAAGATATGAACAAAAAAGGGATATTTTGCAAAATAATACGTCAAATGCGTTGGTTGCCCACTGTAACGAAACTGACCACAATTTTGAAATAATTCATTACGATGTCATTGTTTAGAGAGTGCATTAATCGCAAGTTCATCTAGTTTAAACTGGCTCTTACATTTCACCATTCCTGGCAGATTTTCGAATACCAAATTAATGAATATCTACTTACAAAAGTGATGGAAAAAGATTCAAAAGGAATTCGGCTAGATAAAAAAAAAAAACTTCTAAAATCCACAGCACCCTTCTGTCGTGCACATGTGGAGTCGTATGAACAAATTTAGTCCGATGAAATACTGAAACACGAAACCAGTCACAAATTTTTTTCCCATTCTCATACAATTTTCCCAACACTTGATATAAAAATATATATCGTTATGTCATATAACCGATTATACGATGAATAATTAATTATTTTCTTTATTATCTATCTATTTATATAGTTCTGTTTATAAATTTGTACATTTTCATATTAAAAGGACCTCCTTGGAATAACACCTACCAGCTACGGATTTGTATATATATATATATATATATATATATATATATATATATATATATATATATATATATATATATGACGAAATATAGTCTTAAAGTGCGCTATATTTATGGGATAAAGTGCTCAATATCAGAGATAGAGCGTGTGTAAATATAAAAGTGTTGACTTCTATGTTCACTTTTATATATATCAACAGGATGTACCTGGGAATAACAGTAATTAAGAGGTGGTTCTACGTTCCTCTAATCCTCCAATCTATCGATCAGAGGCATTGCTGCTGGATGTAGTTTATCGTCATACCCAGGACAATTAAAAACGATCAGACCGTGTTTATGAATTCAACGTACAAAATAAGGGAATCTCATTAGAATAAACGTCGTAAAATAGTTAGAAAAAAGTCACAGGGAAGCTACGTCACGGCGGTGGGAAAGTGATGGAAGCCGATATGTCAGGTCAAGAACGCTAACATTGCAGATTCTTCTTTAGATGTTATCAACAATCTGGAAATACAATGATTTCATTCTCTTTACCAATTTTTCAAAGCAGCCTACAAAATTATTTTCCGGGATTGCCATCAGCTGCTTCGTCGCAATTCACTTTACACTTATCCGCAACGGAAGGCAAATGTAATTTATTTATTATTTTTTTTTCTTTATCAAATATTTTCTGTCTTTATTCAAATTGTTTCCCGAGCGATAAGCCCCCCCCCCCAAATTTCCGGTATATTCCTTGCAGTTAACCGAATATCGATTATTCATTTCAGCTTTTAGTTTTTTAAATTATCTGCACGTGTATACTATCAGGCCTCGTAATAGTTTCCCGAAAACTATTTATTTGCTTTTTTTAATTGCTTTCTTTTTAATTTGTTTCATCTCAAGTCATAATTAAATTCCTTGCTTCTTTTCTTTCAGTTTTCTCCAAGCCAAACTTGGTTGAGAGTCTAAATCCCATGAGCAGCGGAACTAGCTTAAAAACCCAATATCCATACATAATCAGATAAGAAAAAAAAACATTAAAAATTATATATAAATACATAGATAAATGTTAAAAGCAAATATCTTCAAGAAATATATTCGTTTTGAAAGTTAATATTGCCAAA
This sequence comes from Acanthosepion esculentum, assembly GCA_964036315.1. Classification (NCBI taxonomy): domain Eukaryota; kingdom Metazoa; phylum Mollusca; class Cephalopoda; order Sepiida; family Sepiidae; genus Acanthosepion; species Acanthosepion esculentum. Next base: position 16,437,510 of record OZ038492.1, on the reverse strand, counting down.
TATTTCCACTATATAGACCATTTCCTATCAAATGTATACGTTATAGCAGACGACATGCCATTCTTACAATATGTAATTTCTTCTTTTACGTGGGTGGGGCTGAAATGACCAGAGACTCACTACGAAGGAGTGATGCTAGAGCTGTGAAATCTTCTTGGCATTAATTTCAGCACGTCTTATTCATAACCGCATTATCTCTTTCCAGGTATGTGGGTAGGCTGAAAAGTTCATAGGCTGATTGTAAAGGAGTGGATGCTAGAGCTGTGAAATCTTGCATGCACTAATTTCAATTCTTCTTATACATAACTAAATTGATTCTTTCCAGGTACGAGGGTGGGCTGAAAAGTTCATAGGCTGACTATGAAGAAGTGATGCTAGAGCCGTTAAATCTTGCCTGCATTAATTTCAACTCTTCTTATTAATACGAGCATTGTTTCTTTCCAGGTACGAAGGTGGGCTGAAAAGTTCATAGGCTGACTATGAAGGAGTGATGCTAGAGCCGTGAAATCTTGCATGCATTAATTTCAACCCTTCTTATTAATAACTACATTGTTTCTTTCCAGGTACAAAGGTGAGCTGAAAAGTTCATAGGCTGACTATGAAGGAGTGATGCTAGAGCTGTGAAATCTTGCATGCATTCATTTCAACCCTTCTTATTAATAACTACATTGTTTCTTTCCAGATACGAAGGTGGGCTGAAAAGTTCATAGGTTGACTATGAAGGAGTGATGCTAGAGCTGTGAAATCTTGCTTGCATTAATTTCAACTCTTTTTATTACGGACTGCATTGTTTCTTTACAGGGAAACTGACATGTTACTGTTCACAGAAGTCTTCAAATATAACTAGTACCGACTGCTCTTGAAAATAAACAAAATTTGGCTTCGTCGTTTTATCAGGTACCTCCAGAAAAAGATTTTAGCCACTAAGGAGATTCATGATGACATTGTTGATGTAGCTTTATCAACAGTGAAAAAGTGGACAACTGAATTCATAAGGGGAAGGGAGCGTCTTGAAGATGGCCCAAGGTCTGGATGCCCCGCTATTGCCACCACCGAGGAAAACATTGATCGTGTTTACCACGTGCTGATGGATGGTAGGCGATTGACTATAAATCCAGTAGCAAATGTTACTATTATATCTCGTGAGAAAGATGAGAATATTCAGCACAATTTATTTTTCAAATTTAAACTATTACCGACAAAAAAAATATAAATAAATAACCATTGCGTGCCGACAACAAAAGTCAAACGTTTTGGTTGTCACCCGATTCCAAATTGATCACATCTTTAAACTTTCTCCCCAGAAAGTTTTGCTATGAATCGGGTAGAACATGGGATCTTTATCTATAACTCGAAACTATACGAAAATAATATCACCATAGGAGGGTGAGATGAAAAGTTCATAGGCTGACAATCAAGGAGTGATGGTAGAACTGTGAAATATCAAATGTCTAGACTGAGTGCAATACGTGAACGCATCGACAAGTGCGTCAAGATCGACTAAAATGTAACTATCAACATGAGACAAACACTAGTTCATACCAACAAAACAATCTACAGTAACCAATTCAATGAAAGGCACACGATTCAGTTTCTTTGCGTCCTGGGAATAAACGATAAACTACATCCGCGTCCAGGGTAAGACGATAAACTACGTCAAACAGCAAGGCCTCTGATCAGGAGGCTTTGAGGGGCGTGGAACATCCTCTTAATTGCTGGTTTTCCCAGGTCCACCCTGACCCGGGGTGGTAGCACCTGTTAGGGACCCAGCTAAACTAAGACAGAAACTGAGGTAAAAACCATTATAAAAGTGTAAAAATAGGTTTTAACACCATAAATACTTTGTAAAAAATTATTACCAGAAATAATATTTCAAAGAAAAAAAATATTACCAGCAATACGTTTTTAAAAAAAATATTACCAGCAATACGTTTAAAAAAAAAACAACATTACCAGCAATAAGTTTTTGAAAAAAAAAAATTACCAGCAATACGTTCTTGAAAAAATAATATTATCAGCTATACGTTTTTGAAAAATAATATTTCCAGCTATACATTTTTGTGGAAAAAAATATTAACAGAAAGAGATTTTTGACAAAACAAAAATATTACCAGGAAAAAAAAGTTCTCAACATTAAATGACCCATTGAGGTTGATATGCCGTAAAACAAAACAAACAAACAAAATCAGTTTCTTTTTTTTTTTTCATACGTTAAGTTTTAGACTCACTAGAGTGGCAGGGTGGGTGTAACCGATTCCTATTTTTTACTCATATTGGGTCATTTGCAGTGGTGTGCAGTAATATGAATTTATTTTCGAGGTCTATTTTGATTGCATCAGATTTTTATCACGCTCAGACACTATTGTCTAGACTGTCGATTAGTTGTCCTACGGCCATTTTCTACGATGGACGTTACTCCAAGGAAGCGTACGAAAATTGTAACACTGCACGAATACACTGTCAAGCCTTACTAGTGAGCAAATCAAAGTACTATAGACTGTCCCGTAAACTCAACTGATTTAAATCCAATCGAGAATCTAGAGTCTTTGTATATCAGCTAGCGTGAGCCTTCCCTTTGCAAACAGAGGGAATGCTTACTGGGTCTGAATATTATTGGACTCTAGTTTCTTCAAATTCATTTTTTCTCTTCCATTCCATTCCATTCGTTAATTTAATTTACACGCTTTTATAAAAAAAAAAAAATTATATTCCCAGAAAAATAAACTTGATAAGTCCGGGGACGAAACCGGTTGTATTTTTTTTTTTTTTTTAGCTTTTTCTTTTAAAAATGCCTTATAAATTTTGTCTTTTCCTATCTATTAATCTAGAATCTTTGTTCAATCTGCCAGGAAAAATTTCGTCGAATGGACATACGAAGTAAACCACATTTGCACTGGTTTATGTTTCATTGGAAAAATACGAAAAAAAAGTAAGTAGTAACGGAATTATCCGTTTTGTTTCAATTAATTTTCACAAGGCTGTACATTAAATAAGATATGATTCACCACAGGAGATGGTAACTTGAAGTGCATATGATATATTTAACGTGTGAATATGTTATATTAGTCATAAAAATATATTAAAACTATGATGTCGCCCTAGACCATTTTAAACGTCCAATTTTCTTATAGAATTCCATGATGCAGAAAAAAGAATTCTAGCTACTACACAGACACCATATAGAACCTTGATAATGACTGCGAAAGTCGAAAGTACTTGAATAAAATATTAACTTCGGACAGTTTATCCGCAACTTCGAGTAAAATCTTCTCAACATTTCCGAATATTATATCTTACTATAAGATTTATTTTAGTGTAGACACGGATTTGAATTATTAACCCTCTTTTCTTAAACAGTGAAATTAATAATGACAACCAGACTAGATTGAAAAGTTTTATACATAAAGGAAACCGTTGCTATCAATATGGTGATTTTCTTTCGTTAGTTTGTTTTGTTTTGTTTTACGGCATATCAATGTCGATGGATTATTTAATGACGACAACTTTGTACTTCATAATATTTTGTTTTGACAAAAATCTATTTCTGGTAATATTTTTTTCCTTAAATATGTATGGCTGGTAATATTTTTTTCAAAAACGTTATGCTGGTAATATTTTTTTTCAAAAATATATTTCTGGTAATAGATTTTTTTTCGCCAAAAATTAATTTCTGATAATATTTTTACGAAATATTTCCGATATTAAAACCTATTTCTTACACTTTCATAGTGTTTTTTACCTCAGTTTCGGGGTTAACCACCTGCCCATAGCTGGGACCCCAACAGGCGCCACAACACTGGGCCTCGGCGGACCTGGGAACACCAACAACCAAGAGGTGGTTTCACACTCCTCAAAACCTCCCGATCAGAGGCCCGTCCCCGGACGCAGTCCCTTGTCTTACCCTGGACGCGGTTGTAGTTTATCGTCATACCCAGGACAGGATTTTCTTTCGTCTTTTAATGATAATGTTATTAAACTTATCAGACGATATGAAAAGAATTTACATAAAAAAAACTATATTATTTAATGAAACATTCATCAATGAAAAAATGCTGCCAAAATACACACACAATATATATATATATATATATATATATATATATATATATATATATATATGTATATATATATATAGTGCTGTTCGATAGAAGTGACTCACCTGATTTTTTTTACTAAATATTCTCTTGTCCGATGCAACGAAAGTTGAGCTAAATTCAAAGGATAAGCGATCTAAAAACCGAAGAAGCTTTGAAAGCTCTTTGAATTTAGCAGTAAGTACTGTCAAGCATCCGTTCAGTATAATGTTCTGGGGATGCTTTTCTTTTCATGGAACTGGTTTCTTAAAACCTATTGAAAAGACCCTCAGAAGCAAGCAGCACAAGAGAATTTTAGAGTCTTGTCTGCTCCCTTCTGCTGAAAGGGTGCAACTCAACTCCACCAAGCTCATTTTTATGCAGGATAATGTTCCCTGTCACAAATCAAAATTAATGAAGGAATACTTTGATGAGAAACAGGTGAGTGTTATGACATGGCCGCCCCAACCTCCTGACCTCAACCCCATAGAAAACTTATGGAGCATTATAAAGTACAGGCTGTTGAGAAAGCAGTTGAGCAACAAAGAGGATTTGATTGTGAATTTCATATCCGAATGGAATTCAATACTTGGAGATGAGATTTGCCAGAACCTAATCAAGTCAATGCCAAAAAGGGTTGGAAAGATTATTCAAAATAAAGGAGGACCCATAGATTATTACATATTTCAAACTATATTACCTATTATAAATAAATTATACCTCTATTATTCTTTATTTAAAGCTGTTCGGTTATGTTTCTATTGATTACTAGTTGCAAGAAATAAGTGAGTCACTTTTTTGCACAGAGTTTTTCCCTAAATCTCATTTATATCCAAAATTATAATTATTAATACCTTAGGGTGAGGAAATGTTTTTACTAGGTGGTCGGGGAGGGGTCTTTATATTAGTAAGATTTAAAATTAGTTTGACCCCAAAAACAATAGGCGAAAAAGTTTTAAGTATAAAAAATCAGGTGAGTGACTTTTATCGAACAGCACTGTATATATATATATATATATATATATATATATATATATATATATATATATATCGTCGTTGTCGGTGGGATTTATCTCGTATCCAAGAATTTTATTTCTTTTTGACGCTCGTTTCCCTTCTGATGGTGGCGTTGATGACTAAATGACTCCAATATTAGTCTGAAGATGTTTTTTTTCCGAAGGACGAAACGTCTAATAGAGATTTATTTTACAAATTTGTTATCCAATTACACACACAATAAGTGTGATATGTACCTTTGTATAGCAAATCATGGCGGATATATTATGACTTTAGCCGTTGGTAGTGCGACGTTTAGTTATTCTTTTTATTATACTACATGCTTTTTTCTAAATTAATAATTTTTAACAGGTACAAAGCGATTTAATATTTCAACTAGCCATGTCAGTTTTACTTCCCTTACTTTTTCGACTTAGTTGCCTAAACTTTTAATCTGTGATGGGCCGATTGTTCGAAGCGGAGGTGTTAAAACATTGTACATGGCTTTCGTCTGTTTGTGGAGAGCGATACCATTTCCTGTTAGAATGTGGTACATCTGAATACCTGCTTTGTGGGTTATAGGAAAACCATACTTTTGGGCTATTCTAGGATGGTGTATTCTATTAGTTTATACCATGACTTGTTTTCATTACTAAATCATTTTATGATTACACTGTTAAATTTCTATTTCTGTATTTATTTTGTGTTTATCTATTTTCTCAAAAGTGTTAATATCTTTGCGTAGTAATTTCATTTTAGCATTGTATGTTCTCCTATTCATCACGACATTTTCCACGTACTTTATCCAAAGAGATGATGTAAATTTCGTTATATTTTGTTGGTTTTCTTAATGAATTTATGTGTCTCTGTGGGAGAGAAACTGAGTGTCATTGGTTAGACAGCATGTCCAGACACGTCCGAAAAAAATTAAATTTATAAATTTTAAATTTCAGCGTCCCACACCTACAGCCTTTCCTGTCGGTACATGATTGTAATTGAAGCTCGCGTTTTTATATAACCTCTTTCCCCTACTTTAATCCGATCAATGAAAACGTTATTTTAGTCCGATGAAGGCCTACAGGACCAAACGCATTATACATAATTTCAACCTAGAAGTGAATTTACATTGATTTATAAGCAAAATATCCTTCGTCTTTCTAGTGTTATTTGAATTAACAAGATTTTTCCCATCGTCTTTTATGGTTTTCAGAGCTCAATTCTTCATGTAGAACTTTTGTTTATCGCCTTTGGAATTTGATTAAATTTTGCCTCTTTTCAGACACACGATAATGAAGTGACATGTCGACACCTGTGAACAAGATGTTATTCAAAAGCTTTGTTGGTAAATTCTACTGAACCTACCGTATTCTCCTAATTTAGATATGACCTTTATCTGTCGCTTTCCAACAGTGTGCGAGGCGTCTCCTTCAACAACGACGTGCAGTTGAAAATGTGTCTATGAATTCTTCGAGTCAAGACCCAGTGACTGCCAAAGAATTGGTAAGAAGCCGTGAACAATGAAAGGGTAATATATTATTGACTGATGTTTAAAAAAAAAGTGTTGATGAGTAATAGCATTAAAATAAATGAAAAAAAATAAAACAAAAATGAATTTATCTGGCAATTCAATACATATATAATGCAATAAAGAGGCGAATACATTTAAAAGACATTTCTAACATCCTACATAAGATTGTGGTTGTTTTGTCCAGTGTCATTCAAACAAGCCAATTACTCACTGTAGCAATGAACAGTATCAGTTTGTCTAACCACAATCCGTACTTCTGGAGATTAATATTTAGCAAGTTATCAAATTCATGTCCAAATAACCAGCCTATTTACCATCTGTTGATCATGACAAACTTAACGAGTCAACATTTCAGGCGACTGCCAGAAGAATTCATCAGGCCGCAATTAGTGGTCTTATATTTCAATACAGTCTAATATAAGTTTTCAAAGGACGATCATACTGTAAAGAGATGGAAGAACTTCGTAATCAGTCGGCCAGAGATAAGTTATGGAACTGTTATCAAGCGACTTCTCTTACACCTTCAAAACGGATAATCCGACCGATTTTGGGGGAACCAAGTTTGTCCGAAAATAGGTGGTATTTTTTAATCGTTTTTAATCATTTCGCCTCCAGCAAGGCAATAAAACCACTAAGACGCAAAGGGGGTTACTGAGTGTTAGAGAATATAAAAAAAGACACTATTAAAGTGAGAGAACACTAAAAAAAAAACAAGAAGACAGAAGGTAACGATTGATGTTGCTTTTAAATTTTTGAAGATCAAAGTTCAGTGTTTCACAAACGAGAAGTGCGAGAGAAGAAACTGTTAGCATAGAACTTGCGGTTGCATCTAGCCATTTTAACTGTAAAATGAGAAAACCTTGCCGCCGACTACTACGATTAAATTCATAAAGTCTATGTGCCCTTTGGTAACATTATCGAAAATGGAGTTTTTTTTTCTCTGATAACATTGAGTGAAAAGAAATAAAACAACAATAAAAGCAAGTGTTAAAACGCTGACTAATGTTATTTGTCTTTTTTAAAGCTACAATGTTGTTCCATTTTACTAGCTTCGGAATTTTCCCGCGGCTTGTAAACGACTTGCTACAGTTAAGTGGTTACTCAAGCAATAAAGAGCTGCGTCAACTCCCCAGATTTCATTAAGATTTTGCAATAGATGGAAATGAACACTCCAGCAGCAGACAAACATATTACATTGCTTTAGGCCTTCTCATTCAAAGTCGTTTGGCGTATATTTCATCCTGCCCGACGAGTCCGTAGGGTATCAATCAAGACAGGTTTAGGCGCCAGATCTCTAAGAAGCTTTGAAAATAAATTTTAAAAAAAAAGAATCAAAGAAAAAAAGATCTAGGTTTTCTTTGCTTTCTAAAAGTCCTTCACGCATAACGTTATCCCTTCACACAGAGGCAAGCAACCATGCAGAGATTTATCGCTTTCTTTATATGAAGGTGTAATATTCATATCTCCCGAGTATCGGAAGGATGCTAAAGTCTGAGTAAGGAATAGCTATGCGGTAAGTGAAATCAACAACTTGAGTTCAAATTTCAGTCTAACCTTTTGTGTTCAATTCACGTTAATGCTTCTGGGAAAGGCAATGAGTCATATCACCACCAACAGCCAAGAGTTAAATAGCATTATAGAGAGGGCTCTGTAGACTTGGATGGCGGTCTAATGAATAAAGTGCGCTGCAGAATCAGGCCAGAGATAAGACAATAACAGTGTGTATTCGTCAAAGACAGCGGAACAAGGAACGCGATATTCATGCTCAGAATGTTATCAGAGCAATAAAAATGCAGAAGAATGCGTACCTGTGCTTTACAGATTATGCAGAGATGTTCGATTTTCACCGCAAGGAAATTTGATTCTCAGTGTCGCTCCATAAGTTTCTTCTCACCGGAGTTCATTCTTCAAATTTACAAATCAACCATTCGACATTGCATGGACTACTGCTGCCATATATGGTCTGGTGCACCCGCTTTTCATCCCGAGGTCCTCGCCAAAATCCAGAGACGGATATGAAACGTGGTTGGTCTTGATCTGGCACTCCGTCTGCAGTCGCTATCCCACAGACGTGGTGTTGCTACCCTCTGTTTTTTTTTTCTACAAGTACTTTGGAAACTGCTCCGACGAGCTACTTTCACTGGTTCCGAAACAGCATGAATTTAAGCGTGCTACTAGGTTGGCATTTCGGTCCCACTCTTTCACTGTCGAAACGACTAACTGTAGCTATCTCTTCTACTCCAATAGCTTCTCATCTCGCACCTCTTATCACTTGCTCCCCTTATAACTATAATCTTCAAATATTCAAATGTAATGTCAATCGACATAATCTGATCCCTTGACCTTGATCCCTGTCCTTCTCTTTATCGTTTTCACTCCTCTTTACTCTTACTCTCACTCCCGGTAACCACTTGAGTGCTAGTGGCATTCCTGCGAATTGCTTAAAAAAAAAGAAAAGAAAAAGATAGTCACAAAGATTTGTTAGTGTTGCTCAGCAACCTTGACATATTCGGGAAGTACATTAGAATAATCAAGAATTTATACTGACAGCAAACCGTTTGCATAAGACAGAAAATGAGTTCAGCAGATATACAAAAATAGAAAGGGCGGTAAGACAAGGATGTGCCCTCTCACCGGACGTATTCAACCTATACAGCGAGGCAATTCTGAGGGAGTTAGAAATTGTACCAGGATTCATTATTTGCGGCAACAAATCTTAACAACATAAGTTACGCAATTATTTACATTGATCGGACTGCTGTACTCATCTTCGTTGCTATATTCACGAGGTTTCAGCCGTTGTACTATCCGGCCTTCTTCAGATGATTGAACCCAAAGAGTTGTGATTTCAATACCTGGTAACAGCAGAGGTGAGCAAAAACTTGGAGAGTTGAGCTAAAGGGATATAACTGATACTGAGACATCCGGAAGCGCCATGGCACGTGGAACTAGAACAATCTACTCCCGTGGACTAAATAAATGGTTCCGTTTGAAATTCCAATCACCTGAAGTATGCCGGAGCGTACAACGGCTGAAACGTCGTTAGTATAGCAATAATTACAATAACCCATCTCACAATTATAGATATAAGATATGAAGATGATATATTCTTGATAACAGCCTGAGAAAGGAAATTACAAAAACTCTTAGAGTAGACAGAGAAGGAGAGTGAAAAGAAAGGAGTAATTGAAATTTCTGGGGCACGTAATGAGGAAGGAGGGATTGGAAAATCTGATACTCACAAGACAGCTTGAGGGGAAAAGGGTAGAGGAAAGAAACGTATAACATACTTTGTGTCATTATAAACTGTATCTGGTTGTAACTGAAAGGGTTAATCACACACTATTGTGACACTGGACATATGAAATTAGGATTAAAAGAGTTCATTTGAAAACCCTGTATAGGAATTGGAGAATTGGAAGGGTTAAAAAAAGTTAAGGTGAAAACATGAATTGAAATATGAGGCGAGAAAAAAAAATTTTTTTCTTCCTGTTTATACGGGAACGTAGAACGGAATGTCGGATTAAAAATATGATTTGGGAAATGTAGTATGTGGATTACTTGCCGGGCGAGTGGCAGATGGAATTGTTATAAATCGCAAAGCCAGCAATGTAAACAAACTGTAATATGGTTTTGTAAAAGTGCAAAGCGGGCAAAGATTTTAATAGGTCATATTGAAAAGTCAACAACAATGAAAATTCTCTAACGTAAAGAACATAGGAAAGAATTTATAAACACAAAAGTTGTTACCTGCAAAATGTTTGTTTTGAAAACGTAACCGATCACGGGCCGTTTGTCGTCAGCATATAGAAAGGAATGATAAACAAAGTTTTTTGTCGAAGAATGTATTGTTTTGAATAACTGTTCGATTTATTTGAAGGTCTGTGAGGTTTATCCAAAACTGGAGAAAATAATTAATTGATATGAATATTGGTGAGTATTGAGGTGCGGTGGGAGTCGGTCGAAATACCCAGCATTTAAAGCGAGAGTTGACAAGAGACGCAGACGAGACGAGACAGTAGCGGACGAAGGAGCTGCTGAACCCCAAGTGATCTGCTGCTATGATAATTCCCGATCGACCTACTTCTTTATTGATTGAACACGCCCCACGTTTTAGAAGAAAAAGACAGTGTTACGATAATTAATGGGAAGGGTTAATTTTGTTGCCTGAAAAAATTATAAACCAAAAGAAAATTAACCTGGCGACCTTCGTTATTTTGTTATGTTATTTTCTTTTTTGCCAGCGGAAACGTTATTTGTCCTTTTGTAGCAGGGTTCCGCTGCGGTTTGATCCAGCGCTCAAGTACAGACAAAATTCGATCTTCATTTCTTTGTGATCACGGAACACAACGTCGAGATAACAATCAGTTGACCGGCGGTAGTACTGACCAGCGTGGGAACGATCCAGGATCGAGCCGTGTCAACCGTGTTATACTTTATGGCGTTGAGTAAATAGATGGTAAAACAACATTGGGGACCCCCCCCCAAAAAAAAGACAAACAAAACTTATTAAGAGATACTAAGGACAGTTAGAAGTGGAGGGTCATGATCGCCTACGCCGTGAAAGAAACGGCGCATGAAAAATAATGGGAAACCATCATATTTAAAAAGAAATAGCAATTCACATATACTGAAGTAAATTAATGTATAGAAGGCCCCGTCGGTTGGAGCTTCAGAATACGACGACTGCACCTCTGCAGAGTGGTAAGGCCACACCTCCAAAATGAGGCGTCTTGGGTAAGATGATAAACTACATCCAACAGCCAGGTCTCTGATCAAGCGGTTTTGAGAAGCGTGGAACCACCTCTCAATTGCTGGAGTTCCCAGGTGCACCCTGATCCGCGGTGGTAGCACCCGTTAGGTTCCCAGTTCTGGGCAAATAATTAACGACCAAAATGGGTTCAAATACTATGAAAGTGTCAAAATAGGTTTTAATACCGTAAATACTTTGTAAAAAAAAATATCACCAGCAATAAATTTTTGAAGAAAAAAATTATTACCAGCAATAGATTTTTTTGAAAAAATATTACCAGAACTGGAAATTTGGTCAGCATTAAATGACCCATTGAGGTTGGTATACCGTAAAACAAAACACCCAAAACCAAACCAAACCGAAATTATAGAAATCAACAGCGTATTGAAATTCTCATTACTTTTCTGATAGTCTGTTATACACTGATGATCATTGCGAGAATTTACGATCAACATTATACAGGGTGCAGCTGTTATTTTACGACAGATTTTATGGATTAGTAAAAAATGAATATAATTATATCTGATTACAAACAAGTAAACATGAAACTTAGCTAACTCCGTTTTTTGATTAGTCATTGAATGAAGTTGAAATATATACAAATTCGGACAGCCGGAAGTAGGAACATCAGTTATAAGCCAGAGAGCTGTGAGAAGGATGGAAGTGTCTAGAGATCTCGTTCGGGGCTGTTTGCTTTACGACTTCAAAGTGGGCTTATCAGCAGCTGCATCAAGTCACCGCATATGTCAAGCGTTTGGGGATAGTGCTGTGGATGAACGTACTGCAAGGCGTTGGTTTCGAAAATTCAAGTCGGGAGATTTGTCTCTCCATGATGAGCCTCGCATTGGACGACCACAGGTCTTGAATGACGGAGTCCTGAAGGCGGCCATTGAAGAGGACAGTAGTCTAACCTGTGGTGAACTTGCAAGACAGTTCAACGTTTCCGATGAAACAGTTAGACCTTCACCTGCACCGCCTAGGTAAGACGTCCAAACTGAGCAAGTGGGTTCCGCAAACGCTGTTAGATGTCCACAAGGGACAACGAGTGGCAGCCTGCGTATCGCTGCTTTCTCGCCACCGCACCACATCCTTATTCAATCGAGTGCTTACCAGTGATGAAAAATGGGTTCTGTACGAAACTCCCAAGCGTTCCAGACATTGGTTGTCTCTTCAGGATGCTGTCCCTCACACCGCAAGACCACCTATGCACCCACGCAAGATTATGCTTTGTGTCTGGTGGACAGATCAAGTGGTTCATTATGAACTGCCACCAACGGGCCAAACGGTCACTGGAGACCTATACTCGCAGCAATTGAAACGTGTGCAACAGGCATTGCGCCAGAAGGAGCCAGCACTGGTGAATCGCAAAGGTGTGCCTTTCCTCCATGACAACGCCAGGCCGCATGTTGTGCAAGTGGTCAGGGATACCATACAGCAACTTGGGTGGGAGACTTTGTGCCATCTACCTTATGCACCTGACATTGCAGCATCCGATTACCACCTCTTCCACTCCCTGGATAATCATCTTCACCAAGGAAGCAGACTTGCGCAAAGCCCTCATGGACTTATTTGCATCACCCCCCCCCCCGAGTTCTACCACAAGGGCATTGAACAGCTGGATACACGTTGGTAGAAGGTGCTGGATGCCGATGGCGATTACTTCGAAGACTAAATAGAAGGTACACACACTGTGAAGCCGTTTCCTTTTTTCCTTTAAAAGCGGACAGAACTTTTTTGGTTACCTTGTATTATTTAATTTTATTCAATAAAACCACAACTAGCATCAATAACTGCCTCTATACAAGATCCAAATCGTCTGCAAGCTCTGATTAATTGGTCCTTATTTATTTCAGACATTACTCGAACTATTGCAGCTTTAAGAGACTCTTTGGTGTTATGAGGCTGTTTATTAACCTCCTTCTCAACAACGCTCCACACATAATAGTCTAGTGGATTGAGATCTGGAGAGTTAGGAAGCCAAATGTTGGTGTGATGTGGTCGTACAAATGGTCAGCCATCAATTCTTGTATTCGTAGAGCCTTGTGGGATGGAACTGAGTCTTCTCTGGAATATGTAAGGCCTGCCGTTGCATATGTTGTCAATCCAGGGCTTGGCAACTGTTTCTAGAACCTCGATGTAAGCAGCAGCATTTACTCTAAGATCTTGTGGAAAAAAGTGTGGTGGAATAACATGTCCTTCATTGCTAACAACACCCAATACCATAACACTTGAAGGATATTTTGTGCGCATTACTCTTGGCTCCCCAGAAGGATCTGAACAAAGTTATCTGTCATTTCTTCTGTTAAGTTTTTGATCTAGATCAAAATCTTTCTCATCTGAGAAAAATCAAATCACACCTGCTTCTGAAGGATTTTAAAGGGTTTTTTAAGTTTGTCATTTGGATCAGTTTAAATGGTTTTGGTTTGTTTTTTTCAGACATAAATTGACATCTCTTCATCATGTAGGATTTGTATCGAATGTTTTCATGAACACTCCTTCTGATTGTTTTTTCAGACACGTGCAGCTTTTTGGCAATTGACCTCATTGATTGACCTCGGTTTTCATCAATTGTCTGCTTGACCTCCTGAATAAATTCGGATGTTCTCACTTTAGCAGAACGTGCAGAATGCCTTTCCGTTTTCATACAGACATTGGGGAACTGTCAGCGTTTTCTAACTCTTTTCGTATCTTGTGGACAAACGATCTAGCAACTCTGAGGAAACGTGCAATATCCAAATCGCTATGATGAGCCTTTAATGCCACAATCACAGCATGCCTTTTCATTTCATTTGTTATCATAGGGTTTGCCATTCTTGATTTCTGAAATATAAAAGTATTAGAGTTAGTGGGAAGCAGTATTAATCTTAAATCTGTATGTCGTCAGATACCAGCAGCACCCTATACAAAAATACAAAAGGGTGTACGGCAAGGATGTGTCTTCTCACCGGACTTATTCAACCTATACAGCGAGAACTAGAAATCCTACCAGGATTCATCATTAATGGCCATAGTCTTAACAGATATACAGATCACACAGTAATGAAAGCAGACATCCCACAAGGCTCTACGAACACAAGAATGGATGGCTGACCATTTGTACGACCACATCACACCCAACATTTGGTCTCCTAACTCTCTAGATCCCAATGCATTACAGTATTATGTGTGAAGCGTTGTTGAGAAGGAGGTTAATAAACAGCCTCATAACACCAAAGACTCTCTTAAAGCTGCAATAGTTCGAGTAATGTCTGACATAAATAAGGACCAATTAATCAGATCTTGCAGACGATTTCGACTTCGTATTGCGACAATTATTGATGCTAGTGGTGGTTTTATTGAATAGAATTAAAGAATAGCTACATTTCATGTTTACTTTTTTGTAATCAATTATAATTATATTCATTTGTTCAGCAAGTTCTTCTTACTAATCCATAAAATCTGTCGTCAAATACCAAATGTATATCTGCTGATCTCATATTTTTATCTTTATGCAGACGGTTTGATGCCTGTAGAGATTTTTGATTATTCTTATGTCCTTCCCGAATATGTCAAGGTTGTTGAGCAGCTCTAACAGATTGTGGCGTACTTTGTCGAACGTCTTTGCGTAGTCTATAAGACACAGATACACGTTCTTCTGCATTTTTATTGCTCTTTCTAATAACATTCTGAGCATAAATATCGCCTTCCTTGTTCCGGTGTCTTTAACGAACCCTCATAGTTCTTGTTCTATTTTTGACCTGATTCCGCTGCCTACGCTATTCATTAGAATTCGGATTATGAGTTTTGTTATGTGGCTCATTAAGCTGATTGTCCAGTGGAGTTCGCATTCGTTTGTCATTGGTTTCTGAGGCATGAAAATAGAACTGCTTTGGTATTCCGTTATATCCCCACTGTTGTAGATTTCATTTGTTATTTCTGTGATCGTGTCCATGCCAAAATTATCTAAGGCTGCCAGCATCTTGCAATTTCGTCTGGCCCTGCCGTTTTGTTTCTGTTCAATTTAGCCAGTGCAACTTCCATCTTGGTTTTTAGTATTTCCAGTCGGTCTAGATTTCTGGATATTTCTGTTTTTTTTCTCTTTCGACGTGGAAGAGATCTCCAATATATTCGTTCCAGTGCTGAAGAATTTTTCATTCTCTAATATGAGCGTTCCATACTTGGATTTTATGCAGCCTTTTGAGAATGTCTTCTGCCATTTTAGTTCTCTTATATTTTATGCCTATCTCTTTTACTGTGATACTCATTCTCTCTAATTCTGCACAATTAGATGAACTTTAGATGAATATAAAAATGCCTTAACTGTTACTGTACAATAATATTCAGTAGATGTACATTAGAAGAATATAAAAATGCCTTAAATGCTGCAGTTTAACGGCGTTAGTAGATGGACATGGGGAGTATATAAGAATGCCTTAAATATTACTGTATATCACCATTCAGTAGATGGATATTAAAAAATCTGTAAACATCCCTTAAATATTACAGCATAATACCATCCATGAGATGAATATTGGAAGAATATTCCTTAAATCTTAAATTATGTCCTCATTCAGTAGATAAACATTGGAAGAATATGGAAATGCCTGAACTGTTACAGTTTAATATCACTCAGTAGATGGGCATTAGAAGATATTATGAACTGTCTAATCTTTATTATTATAAAACTCTGTGAACGTTGCTTGTGGGTTTGCCAGAAGTCATATATACAGAGTGGATGAATAAATTATGTAAATTTATTATCGTATAGGAAGAGGGAGAGAAAAATTGTGTGTTCGTCAAACAATATTTTAAATATTTTTTGCCATATTTAAGAAATATTTTCAAGTGAATATGATTTTAAAAATATTTTTGTCATATTAAAAATATATTTTTACGTTAATGTAATTTAAAAAAATATTTTAAGTGAATCAGATTTAAAAATACGAGTTGTGTATACAGTAAGTATTTTTTATTTCAACTTTCTTCAAACAATATTTTAACATTGAAATCAACTTCAATGTTTTATAAACTGAACAGTCAGTGGTATCCTCAGCATCTTTCTGTAGAACCACATTTTTGTTCCTTCTAGTTTATTCTTCATCTTCATCTAACAGGAGGTCTAGTATATATAATCGAATTTATATAATTAGGATGATTAATCGTTGTGGACGCCACAATTATTTATTCAGTTACAAGTTTTCATGGTGTTTATTATCAAAAAATATTTACAGGCAATTAACAACGTACAATACAATGAAAGTCTAATGTATGTCTACTGGAATCAATGTAGCAAGTGTTACGAAATATTTTATTACATATTATTAATATTATATGAATTCGATTTTCTGAATATTGGACATTATAAGGTCTAATGAAAGAATAATATACCTGTATAGATATGGAAGTCTCAAGGATGTTTTCGAAAGCAAGGTTCAGAAACTATAGCTTCGTAAATCCGTACATTGTCCAGCCGGAACTAGGTAAATTGCTCGAAATCAATTGCTTGACAGTAAATTGCTCGAATCAATTGCTCGAAATCGATTGCTTGACAGTAAATTGCTCGAATCAATTGCTTGAAATCAATTGCTTGACAGTAAATTGCTCGAATCAATTGCTTGAAATCAATTGCTTGACAGTAAATTGCTCGAATCAATTGCTCGAAATCAATTGCTTGACAGTAAATTGCTCGAATCAATTGCTTGAAATCAATTGCTTGACAGTAAATTGCTCGAATCAATTGCTCGAAATCAATTGCTTGACAGTAAATTGCTCGAATCAATTGCTTGAAATCAATTGCTTGACAGTAAATTGCTCGAATCAATTGCTCGAAATCGATTGCTTGACAGTAAATTGCTCGAATCAATTGCTTGAAATCAATTGCTTGACAGTAAATTGCTCGAATCAATTGCTCGAAATCAATTGCTTGACAGTAAATTGCTCGAATCAATTGCTTGAAATCAATTGCTTGACAGTAAATTGCTCGAATCAATTGCTCGAAATCAATTGCTTGACAGTAAATTGCTCGAATCAATTGCTTGAAATCAATTGCTTGAAATCAATTGCTTGACAGTAAATTGCTCGAATCAATTGCTCGAAATCGATTGCTTGACAGTAAATTGCTCGAAGTCAATTGCTCGAAATCAATTGCTCGGCAGTAAATTGCTAGAAATGAATTGCTTGACAGTAAATTGATCGAATAAATTGCTCGACAGTAAATTGCTCGAAATCAATTGCTCGACAGTAAATTGCTAGAAATCAATTGCTTGACAGTAAATTGATCGAATAAATTGCTCGACAGTAAATTGCTCGAAATCAATTGCTCGACAGTAAATTGCTCGAAATCAATTGCTCGAAGAATAATTTCTCGAACCATCAATTGCTCGAAATGCAGATTGCTCGAAGTAATTTCGAAGCTCGAAGCACCACGTAAACTGCGCCGTCTCACGACACGTCAACGGAGCTGGATGTAAAGGAGACACGACACTCAACTTTAGCAGTCCTGATTTTTTTTTCTATATTTGTTTTCTATTTCTATTTCAGTAATTTTGGAGATCTCGAACCTTAGTGATGGACATAAGTTTTGATGAGAGCGAAAAAGGAAAGAAGAAGTTGTGTTTGGATGGATATCTATATATTAAGGACAAAACAGTGAACAATAAGATTTACTGGAAATCTTAAACGTGCAAAAAAAGGAAATGCTTAGCAAGTGTTTTATTTTTTTTAACCACATGTTTCTAGCAAACTGGCTTTCGAGAATAAAAATAAGACCTGCTTTATAAATGTAGTCGTTCTTTAATTTTAAATGTTCAGTTAACAACAATAAAGTTGTGTTATTTTATCTTATAGTAAATATTAGAAACAATTTAGTTTTATTTTTTTAACCACAGGTTTCGAGCAAACTGCCTTTCAAGCAATTGGTAGTTCGAGAAATTATTTTTCGAGCAATTAATTTCGAGCAATTTACTATCGAGCAATTGATTTCGAGCAATTTACCACATACCTCCAGCTAATCTACTACGCTGCCACATCGCTCACTGGTGCCACACAGAGGAGTTTTTATATAAAGCACTTTCAATGCTAACGAATGACCGCGAAAGCAATTGCTTGTATATGTGAATAACACAGACCTTGTCTGGGAGATTCGTCTTTTTTTTTACAGTAGCTGTATGCGACGTGGGGGCGTTTTGATTGACGTGGGAAACCCACATTTTCTTCCTCACAAAGGAATAAAGCGAATATTAATATAGATTATCCAGATTTAATGCTCTGAATATTGGACATTAAAATATACAATGAAAGCGAAATGTTTATAGACAAGAATAATGGAAGGAAGGAATACAAAGCCCTTTGATATAGATTATCATCAATTAAATCTATTTTTCGGAATATTGAACATTCGCAGATATAATTAAAGCAAACGCAAAAAGGAAGGCATAAAAGGAACAAAATAAAGTTTCGAATATATTGTGTCTAGACATTTGCAGATTGTCTCAAGTGGAACTCATATATACGATCCTTCGCTAAAGATGCCGGAAAAATGGTCGGTTCGCAGTACCACACCAGTAAGTACCCGACTTTTCCTTCCATGCTATACGTTTACAAGATCCAGCTCTAACAGAAAATGGAGGACTGATGACATAGCTGGGGTTGAGCTGGTCAATCTTCTCTTTCAGTACCTAGATGGGTCACTGCTTGGGAATACAAGGTGCTTTAAGCCTGGGTGTGTGGGTGGGGTAATGAAGAATGGCTCAGAATTTTTAATCGGAGAGCAGAGATCCAATTCGTTATATTCACTTACGCGCATATTAATTAGTAAAACTTATAACAAAATCCCAGCAAAGGATAAATTCTTACAATCTAAAAATATTGTCTGACTTTAAACCAGCAAAGGGTTGATAAACCTTAAAAAACGAATTAATTAATCAATCAAGTAGACCTCAAGTGGAACTTGTATACGCGATCCATTGCAGAAGATGGTGAGAAAATGGTTGGTTCTTTGAATCGCTCCAAGAAGCCGTTCATTCATTACAAGAATGACATCATATAGAATATTACTGTGATATGCGAGTTGGATCTGGCTAATCCTTAGTTTTCAGACATTTCAAAATCGTTTACGCGTCTTTGTCGGGAATGCTTTATTTTCCACCTTCCGACCCATTTCCCGACAGACGCAAAATCCACCGCCTATCGCTACTTCAATGCCAAATATTCAGACGAACTCCATTCTTTATAAGCCACCAGTTTTGACCATTTCAGCAAAGACACGTCTTGAGACTTACACAGGGCCGAATCTCATTCCCTACGCAAACTGCAATCTGCTAACGATCTGAGAAACGCCATTCTACCTTCTGTCTGCATGACTGATTCTAACTCCGAAGAGAATGACTCGTTGTCACTTCTCGGGCTAACATTCTCGGCTCACATCAAGTGGAAAGACTATACAGTGCTGTTTGATAAAAGTGACTCACATGGTTTTTTTTTACTTAAAGTTTTTCGCCAATTTTTTGGGGGGTCAAAGTAATTTTCAATCTTACTAATATAAAGACCCCTTCCCGACCATCTAGTAAAAAAGTTTACTGACCCTAAGGTATTCTATTGATAATTATAATTTTGGATATAAATGAGATTCAGGGAAAAATCTGTGCAAAAAAGTAACTCACATATTTCCTGCAACTAGTAATCAATAGAAACATAACCGAACAGCTTTAAATAAAGAATAATAGAGGTATAATTTATTTATAATAGGTAATATAGTTCGAAATATTTAATAATCTATGGGTCCTCCTTTATTTTGAATAACCTTTTCAACCCTTTTTGGCATTGACTTGATTTGGTTCTGGCAAATCTCATCTCCAAGCATTGAATTCTATTCGGATATGAAATTCACAATCAAATCCTCTTTGTTGCTCAACTGCTTTCTCGAGAGCCTGTAGTTATAATGCTCTATAAGTTTTCTATGGAGTTGAGGTCAGGAGATTGGGGCGGCCATGTCATAACACTCACCTGCTTCTCATCAAAGTATTC
The DNA here is from genome assembly GCA_964036315.1 of Acanthosepion esculentum. Classification (NCBI taxonomy): domain Eukaryota; kingdom Metazoa; phylum Mollusca; class Cephalopoda; order Sepiida; family Sepiidae; genus Acanthosepion; species Acanthosepion esculentum. Next base: position 16,417,157 of record OZ038492.1, on the reverse strand, counting down.
TTTTATCAATTAGTTTTATAACAGGGAGCATTATCCTGTATAAAAATGAGCTTGGTGGGGTCGATTTGCACCCTTTCAGCAGAAGGGAGCAGACAAAACTCTAAAATTCTCTTGTACTGCTCGCTCCTGAGGGTCTTTTCAATAGGTTTCCATGAAACCAGTTCCATGAAAAGAAAAGCATCCCCAGAACATTATACTGAACGGATGCTTGACAGTTCTTACTGCTAAATTCAAAGAGCTTTCAAAGATTCTTCTTCGGATTTTAGATCGCTTATCCTTTGAATTTAGCTCAAGTTTCGTTTCATCGGAGAAGAGAACATTTAGTAAAAAAAAAAAAATCAGGTGAGTCACTTTTATCGAACAGCACTGTACTGTATCGATTACTAGTTCAGCTGTTAAGAAAGTTGGCTCACTGTGTCGTGTTAGACAATTTTTCTCTTCAGGATCTATCTTACATATCTATAAGTCTACGATCCGTCCATTCTTTTGCTATATATCATGAGATTCTTGATAAAATCCAAAGAAGAATCAGCTATATTGTTATGGGGTCTCGGCTTCAGTCACTTTAGCACGTCTGCTTCCCTTTGCCTTTTCTTCAAATACTTTCATGCGATTGTTTGGGTGGTCTCTTCGCTAAGGTACCAAGAGTTTATTAATTTAAGCGAAGTACTAGACTGTCGACAAGGTCTCATCAATTTACAATATGGATTGTCTAGATGTAACCGTAAGTTTTATGATAACAGTGTCTTTTCTCGTACTTCTCATATGTGGAACTCGCTTCCGGCTCTTTGTTCTCCGACCAACTTTGATCTTCAAAAACTGAAATGAAATTTCAATCGTTATATTCCTGATCCCTCTACTAATGTTCTCGCTCTTTCATAATGTTTCTCTTTCCCCATACTTTCACACCCACTAACCCCCATGTGTCTTAGTGGCTTTAGTGCCATTAAAAGTACCAAAGATACATAGAAACGAAGCTGTAGCTTTTAATTCTTGAATTTGGCCCTTTCTATTCGATCCGATTAATCTTTACTTGTTTATAAGTTGCATGATATCTTTTTGCTTTTCCGCTTTTTTTTCTTTATTTATATTCTCGGCTGACAGAAATTGGAAAGACAATATTGAATCCATTGCTCGGTCATCTGCTAAATACGTTTGTTTAATGTGTCGTGCTACACAATTTTTCATTTCAGATTCTATCTTACGTATCTATGTCTACAATTCGATCATTCTATTGCTGTCATATATGGTCCGGTGCTCCTGCTATATATTTAGAGATTCTTGATAAAATCCAAAGAAGAATCAGCTATATCATAGGGGCTGATCTAGCACCTCGGCTTAATTCACTTTCCCACCGCCATAAATGTGCCTCCCTGTGCCTTTTCTCTAAGTACTTTCATGGTAATTGTATGGATGAGCTTTCGTTATGGTACCTAGACTTCATGAATTTAAGCGCAGTACTAGACTGGCTATGAGGTCGCATCAATTTACAGTTGAGTTGGATAGATATAACCGGAAGTTCTATGCTAACAGTTTCTTTACTCGAACTTCTCGCTTGTGGAAATATCTTCAGGTCCCATGCTTTCCAGTCCATTTTAATATTCTTAAATGCTTAAATGCAATGTCAATCGCTATCTACTGTCCTCCTGATTACTCTTGTGTTGTTTCCGCTCCGTAGTAATGTTTCTGTTTTGAATTCTTCGACGCCCAGTAATTCGTTGCGTCTTAGTGGCTTTACTGTCTTGCTTGTGTTGAACCCGTTTAAAGCAATCTTTTGGCAAACAGGATATTCCAATCGGAAACTTTCATCGCAGTTGCTGTATAGATGCATTTATGAATATTACAATTTTAACCTCTTTATATCTCGGTTCAATCATTATCTATCCGTCATATCCTCATCTTCATTTTCTTAAGTTCGTATCGCACGCCTCATCCAGTAATCCCCTACCTTATGTGGCTGTCAGGCCTTGTGTTGGGTGAATTTTAGTTAAAACAAACAAACTAAGTGTCGACGAAAATAAAGAACAGCTGAAGTGATAAGAAATTATAGACAACATATTTACTGGTTGATTTCTCTCTCCTTATTTTTTTCGAAATACATTCAACTAGATGACATTTTTGTGACGTAATAAGTAAGTAATAAGGCAGTGTAACTGAGACAATGTCAGTTTACATCGATGAGTTTGGTTTGCATCCTCTCTCCTGTCGTCGTAGTGCCTTTCCACGGCATGCAGCAATAAACGACATCATCAAAAGAGGTTTGGATGTAGCTGGGTTCTCTTCCTAAATCGAACCCGTAGGCCTCGACCGTGGTGATGGAAAGCGGTCGGATGGCATTATCATTTACCCTTTTAAAATGGGTAAGTCGTTGATTTGGGATGCGATCTGTGCGGATACATTTTCGGCCATTAATTTGATCAGGTCTGCTGTTGAGCCGGCGTCCGTCGCCCGGGACGCAAAGATTAAAAAAATAGTTAAATATTTTTCTCTTGCTGATAGATTTTTTTTTACTCCTGTGGCAGTGGAGACTTATGGTGTTATTGGCCCTCGTTCGAGGGCGTTCCTTCGGAGGATTGGCGGGATGTCGTCTCGATTAAGGGACGAGCCTCGCGAAACGGAGAGGCTCTTGCAGCGTGTCTCACTGGCGATGGTTCGAGGTAATGCTTTCGCCATCATTGCGGCTGGCAGAGGATAGAAAAATTGTTTATAGTTACTTTGTTCTGCAATTGTCATCAATGGTCGACTGAACTTGCTTTGTTCCAATAATTTTTTTACATTTAAAATTTACGTGTTGTAACCATAGGACGAAGTGAGGCTGTAACAATATTTTTTCTGTGGAATTCGTGTCAAGGCCAGAAAGGTGAGCTACTCTTTCTTCGAGGTGGACACTTCTCTACACTTTTTCTGGCAGTAGTAACAAAGGCATACAATGAATATGTGGACAATGTACAGATATTAGCCGCCTGTAAAAACGGTAGGCGTCTAAGATGATTCTAGGACGGAAATGATGTGTTAATTTCCCAGTTTCATTTCAAATTTACGGGCATCAAAATCGTTTTATTTTTACACTATTTACATTGTTTGGACTATCATCCTCATCTTTGTTGCCATATTTATAACAACGTTTCGGCCGTTGTATGCTCCGGCTTTCTTCAGATGGTTGGAATGTCGAACTGGACCCTTTATTTCGTTCGCTGGTGTACGCTGTTCTAGTTCCACGTGCCATGTCTAATGGATGTCAGTTATCAGTTATCTCCTGTTAATTCCCCCTTTCGAAGTTCTCATCGCCTTAACCAGGTATTGAACTCACACTCGTTGGGTCCTGTCACTGGATCTAATTGACGCCTTTATCCACTGTGCCATGTGCCCTTGATTAGAACAGTCTACCCCAGCGAGCGAAATAAAGGGTTCAGTCCGATATTCCAACCACCTGAAGAATGCCGGAGCGTACAACGGTCGAAATGTTGTAATACATATGGCAACAAAGATGAAGACAATAGTTCGAATAATGAAAATAGTGTACATAATACCTCATCTCAGAAATATAGAGATAAACGTTTTATTTTTATTTTATTATTATTTAATGTTTACAAACTTCTTATAAGTGCTGTTTTCCTTCAGGACGTAGATGTTCACGGCTCTCCACAACTTCCTATCTTTTGTAACTCTTAGCAATATTTGACTTTTTCTATCCCTCTCAATCCCTGTTCTTGCATTCAATCACATATTTTCGTTAAATATGTTATTCGCTCTTTTTCTTTGTCTCTGTCATGTGAATGTCATTTTTCCAAACCTTCTTTCCTCGTTATGTTTCCCAGATATGTCAACTTCTTCTTTGAGCCTAAAGAAAAAGAAGAATGAAAGATAAGGTTTCAACTAGAGAGAAGATGACGACTGACATTTCATTTAAATTTTTAAAGATCAAATTTGCCTGGAAACAAGAAATCAGAAATTCCGTAAGCGAGAACTTAGAGAATAGAAAGTGTTGCATAGATTTTATGGTTACGTCTAGCCATTTCAACTGTAGAATGACGGGACATAACAGCCAATTTAGTACTGCGCTTAAATACGTAAGGTTGAGGTACCAAAGCGGAAAGCTCATCAGAACAGTTACCATCAAAATATTTCTAGAAAAATCACGGGGAAACTACGTTACGGCAAGGGAAATTGAAACTGAGATGCCAGGTTAGGACTAATAACATTGCCGATTCTTCTTTGGATTTTTTCAAGTGAAATCTAGATGCATAAAAAATTCATGTCTGAAATAAAAAAAAAACAAAAAGAAGAAAGCACTGAATATTTTAGTATATTCTATAACACTTAGAAGATGAAACATTCGGTAATACAATGAAAGTGGAACTGACGTAAGAAAGCTGGGAACACGAAAAGTAAAAATTAAAAAAATAAAGATTTTGGTAATTTAGTTTGTGAGGTGTTATGTTAAAAATCCAAGTCTCACCACTATTTTATGTTTACAGGAAAGAAAAGAGAAAAGGTGTTAGGCGAATGGACGCTCGGTAATTACACCCTGGCAAACAACGAAACTTATTCACTTCTGTCTCTGTTGTTGGTAATTACAAATACCATCATAGAGTAGGTCTTATAATGTAAGCCAAATCATTGTATGCAGATCAATAGATATTTGGAATTAGATTTTTGATCAAAGATGAGTTTGCTTTTTGTCTGCATTAATTTCATCAACGTTCTTCGGTTTAATGGCACGCATTTTCATCACGACGTAGACATTCTACGATCTCCCCATTGAAAACACAGAGACTGGTCGTGTTACGTCACCTTTATCTGTTTTCTATTGTTCTTGCATCGTTCCCTTTTACACACACACACACACACATATAGGGATTTTCCAAGCGTAGCTTAGATGTGGCACAAGGCCGAAAGTATGGGGCACCCAGTGAGGATCGAACTCACTACTTAGTCGTAATTGTTCCAGCGAGACAAGCTTGCTACCCATTACACCACGTCGAGGTGCCCTGATATATATATATATATATATATATATATATATATATATATATATATATATATATATATATATATATATATATATATATATATATATATATATATATATATATATATATATATATATATATATATATATATATATATATATATATATATATATATATATATATATATATATATATATATATATATATATATATATATATATATATATATATATATATATATGTTTGCTTAAATAAATGTATAAAAAATAGAAATACAAATTTACTTCATCAGAATACCTATGTTGGTTGAAATAGGTATTCTGATGAAGTAAATTTGGATTTCTATTTCTATATATATATATTAGTGTCTATCATTTTCTGCCATTCACTCTTTCACTTTCCCTTTCTTTCTCTCTTACTTTCACTCCTTTCTTTTTCTACTTCTGTCTCTCTTTATTTAATTTCTCTTTTCCTCTCTCTAACACACACACGTACACACACATACACACACACACACACACACACACACACACACATATATATATATATATATATATATATATATATGTTGGTTGAAATAGGTATTCTGATGAAGTGAATTTGGATTTCTATTTCTATTTTTTATACATTATTTTTATAGATACAAATATTTAAGCAAATGCTTTGTTAATGATAAACAATATTAACATTTACCGGGCCGAATGTCCGAGAAATCTCAAAGAAAATATGTCCTCCGACAGGAATCGAACCTGTGACTGTGGCAGACGTGATGAGGCAGAACCTGGGACGAGCACAACTGGTTGCGACTTGCCTTGTCCCCGCCAAAAAAGAGCCCGTATTTGCTTAGCATGTAAGGCTACTGCAGTTGAAATGAAGGAGAAAAAAAGCACTTACCGCTCTGCCGTAATCCGTCCTCGGCCAGATAACGTAAAGGAATAAGGAGGGACTTGCATTGCATTTTTATGCAATGAATATGCAATGCATTATGGGACAGAGACGCAATGAATTATGGGACCGCATGAAGACGCAAGGGATTATGGGTATATGGACAAATATAAAAGCAACTAATTTTTCCCAGTGCGGTGTTCTTGGAGTGACGTTCACGGTCGGCGGCTGGAAAAGTCTGTTAGTGCGATTTTCAGACAAAACTCAAGAAAGAACGACTCGAGGTTGGAATACTAGTTGGGAGAACTTGAATTTACTCGCTGGTTGCTGTTTTCTTTTTATTTCACCACAGTAACCTACATGGAACTGTTATATATCCTGACGTGCTATACCATTTAGCTGCAGAGGAAAAGTCTGGTTAGCAAGGTTAAATTACTGTTTCGATTCCTGTCAGAGAGCACACATTTTCTATGAAATTTCTCAGACATTCAGGCCGGCATATGTGGTTAATACTGATTATTATATACAAAGCATTTACTTAAATATGTGTACCTATAAAAATAACGTATAAACAATAAATATATTTGTTGTGGATTCCAAGAATGGAATCCTGAACAAATAAATAAACAACGCCAGTAATTGAGATAGAAAAATAAGTGTATTAAACGTAAGAATACAGACTTGAAGTGAAGATTAGTAGTCCAGGAATACAGGTTAGTAGAAAGTATATGTACAAGTCTCTGTAAGTGAAGCCGTAATTATCTCTCTCGCTGGACTCCTCGTATAACTCTCTGTGAACACCCTGCGTACTGTCTCCGTATCTCTCACCCTGACTCAACGTATCTCACCCTTGCAGGTATTCTCTCTGTCAGTATAAGTATACTTTGGACGAGTCCATCTTGTGTAAAAGGGGTCTTCCCCACAACAATATTAAATAATTGTCGGACTTTGTCCATTTCGTAATATAAGACGCCATTTATTTTGGTTTAGATACGCTTCAGGCAGATATGAGCGTTGGAAGTTTGTAGTATATAAACACTAATACATACATATATATATATATATATATATATATATATATATATATATATATATATATATATATATATATTGTAAAATGGACTAAGTTCAACAATTATTTGAATTTTCTGTTTATACGTTATTTTTAAAGATAAAATATTTAAGTAAATGCTCTGTTTATAATAAACAGTATTAATAACATTTACCGGCCTCAACGTCCGACAAATCCGCCAAAAGAATTTGTGTTCTCCGTTAAGAACTGCTTAGAGCAGATATGAGTGTTCGAGAAAAATCATGGGAAGATTGTAATTCAAAAACAGTAATTAAAGCACGCTAACAAGAAGCTTCCTCTGTTGCTAAATGGTATAGCACGTCAAGCTATATGGCAATTCCATGTAGGATAGAGGTTCGATTCCTGTCAGAGGACACAAATTTTTCTTTGAGATTTCTCGGATATTCAGGTCGGTAAATGTTGTTAATACTGTGTATTAAAAGAAAAAATATATTAAAATAATTGTCGGACTTAACCCATTTCATAATATATATATATATATATATATATTTCTGTATTTAGGCAGTAATCCTTCTTTCATGCACATTTCATTGAATACGACAGACAAAGTACTTTTATTTAGTTTTTTATCCAATTTCTCATGCGATCTAATATTTTTTTCTTTTCGGATGATAAATTATATAAAAACTGTTCGAATGTTCTTTTTATCCGAGCGCTTTCGGCTATACATTTAGCCATTTTCAAGGATGAAATATTTTAACTGTTAAAATAAGAAATAGATTGTTGTATGTATGTTTTATAAAATGTTTTCATTTTTTCAAAACACGGTCAAAATATTATGTCCATGTTCAAAGTTAATATTATTATGTGTTGTTTTTTTTTGTTTTTATTAATAAGGCTTTCATTATTTGACCGTGTTTTGAAAAAAATGAAAACATTTTATAACACATAGTATTTCTATTTAACAGTTAAATATTTCATTCCTGAAAATGGCTAAATGTATAGTCGAAAACTTTCTTTAAACTACAATCTTCCATAATTCTCTCACGTACATTCATATATGCTCATGGCATATCCAAAATGTAAACAAATGACGTCATATATATATATATATATATATATATATATATATATATATATATATATATATATATATATATATTATGAAATGGAAAAAGTCCGACAATTATTTTAAGACATTTTTATGTTTATACATTCTTTTTATAGATACAAATATTTAAGTAAATGCTCTGTTTAAAGACAGTAAAATCGACCTTGCTAACCGAACGCTCCTCTGTGGCCCAATCGGTAAAGGCACGCCAGGCTATATCATGGTTTGATTCCTGTCGGAGGACGAATATTTTCTATGAAAATTTCTTGGACATTCAGACCGGTAAATGTTGTTTAATACTGTTTATTATTGTTATAGTGAAAGACACCTTGTCTAGATAATAGACTCTCCCACCTATTATAAGTAGGAGTCAGGAGTAGTCGAGAGGTGGAGTAGTGTTCAGCGACCACAACTCGATTACTCTGCGTAACACTTTATTACAAGGTCCTAACGTTTCTGTACGTTTAACCTATTTAGGACGCATTTAGTCCGACTACAAGTTCTATTGTGGAAATAACTCCACAACAATTATAAACAGCATTTACTTAAATACTTGTACCTATAAAAATGTCTTATAACACTATTTAAATCTAATCAAGAAGATGTGCTCAATCTGCAAGGAGTAGCTTCGTGGAATGGACATATGAAGTACTAACATGTGCACAGGGACATATTTCATTGGAAAAATACGAAAGAAAAATAACGGAAATATCCGTTTTGTTTCAATTAATTTGCACACGGAATATAAAAGTTTTTAGGTAGATTGGAGACTTCAATGTCCGTTTTCATATTTACATTCGCCCTATCCCTCATTGAGCACTTTAACCCATAAACATGCCATACCTTAAAACTATATTTTCATCATATATATATATATATATATATATATATATATATATATATATGAACTGCGTCTAGAGATTATATGCAAGTTATGAATTGGTATAAAGAGTTGCGTCTTTAATGTTAAAAGTCTTATGATGTTGTTTAGAATTTATTCAATATTATTAACTTAGATATATAGTGATAGAGAAAACTAATTAATGGTAATAATAAGACTAATAATATTTATTGTATATTAGTAGTCACTTTGGCAAAATATGATGAGAAAAGATGTTAAAAGCAGAATTTCTGGACACGACGAGAGGGACGAGGAATAAAAAATAAATTGGAACTTCTTTTCCGGGGGAATTTTTTTTATGTATTCCGTAGAGATTTGAAGGTTTTGGGCTAGTTGTTTGCCATGGTTTGAGTTGTATAGAGTTCTTTAAGGGTTTTGTGGGAACTGTATTTCTTCTGTATGCTTAAATTCCTCTGAATTTATTTTAAAAATGTATTTTAAAACGGATTTTTCCCGTTACACGCATCTAAGGTCAGTACTATGGTCCGATTGAAAGGTACCGCTACAGGGAAATTCAAGTCGTTGTCTTTGATGAATTTTTTTAAGGTTATTAAACTGAAGACGGAATTCCGTACCTTCACAACCGATATAATTTACTGTTTTGCATTTGTTGCAAAAAAGTGAATATTTTATATTTGTGTGTATGTCTATACAGTGCTGTTCAATAAAAGTGACTCACCTGTTTTTTTTGTTTTTTTCGCCTATTGTTTTTGGGGTTAAACTAATTTTTAATCTTACTAATATAAAGACCCATTCCCGACCACCTAGTAAAAAAGTTTACTCACCATAAGCTATTCTATTGATAATTATAATTTTGGATATAAATGAGATTTAGGGAAAAACTCTGTGCAAAAAAAGTGACTCACTTATTTCCCGCTACTAGTAATCATTAGGAACATAACCGAACAGCTCTAAATAAAGAATAATAGAGGCATAATTTATTTATAATAGATAATATAGTTCGAAATATTTAATAATCTATGGGTCCTCCTTTATTTTGAATAACTTTGTCAACCCTTTTTGGCATTGACTTGATTAGGTTCTGGCAAATCTCATCTCCAAGCATTGAACTCCATTCGGATATGAAATTCACAATCAAATCCTCTTTGTTGCTCAACTGCTTTCTCGAGAGCCTGTACTTTATAATGCTCCATAAGTTTTCTATGGGGTTGAGGTCAGGAGATTGGGGCGGTCATGTCATAACACTCACCTGCTTCTCATCAAAGTATTCCTTCATCAATTTTGATTTGTGACAGGGAGCATTATCCTGCATAAAAATGAGCTTGGTGGGGTCGATTTGCACCCTTTCAACAGAAGGGAGCAGACAAAACTCTAAAATTCTCTTGTACTGCTCGCTCCTGAGGGTCATTTCAATAGGTTTTAAGAAACCAGTTCCATGAAAAGAAAAGCATCCCCAGAACATTATACTGCACGAATGCTTGACAGAACTTACTGCTAAATTCAAAGAGCTTTCAAAGCTTCTTCGGATTTTAGATCGCTTATCCTTTGAATTTAGCTCAATTTTCGTTTCATCGGAGAAGAGAACATTTAGTAAAAAGAAAATCAGGTGCCTCACTTTTATCGATCAGCGCTGTATGTGTGAAAACTCTACTATAAATTAAATATATCTGTAAAAAGACGATATTAACAAAAAAAAACACAATGGGATTTTTTTTACAAACGTGTTTCTTTCTCTGATCGACTTGAGCAAAACAAATATACCAAAGTTTTTATTTTTACAATTTGTATTTATAAATAAAGTGCTGACTTCAACATTTTTAAATTTAAGAATGCTCTAAAATATTCTTAAATCTTTGTAAGTAAAGATAAAACTATATTTGTTGTTTTTTATAGTAAGGATCACCCAATATAAGACACGGAGGGCACTCGAGGTAGAGGGTTACCTTCGTAGGCAGTTTATACGGATAGAAGGGGAATATAAAGGTTAACCCTAGACTTGAACAGCTTAAGATTGTAGGGATCAAGGATACATACTCTTAGGAGTCTGTTCAACAGAGAAGTTGTCACGGGAAGAAGCTGTTCGAGTGGAACATAATTCTCACCGATGGAATACGGGGGAAATGTGGATGGTTTGCTACTATGTAAGTGACATGGTGGGTCCTTGCCGTGAAGGTTAGGCCTAGCGGAACCAATGAATGTATTTCTTCTAAGCAATTTCTATAGAAGTAGCAATAAAGCAGTGAGAGGCTCGCCACATCATGCCTGTGGGAGAGAGCGTGGGAAATAATTCGTCACCTACTCGGAGACGCTTTTGATCTCTCTCGAGGCTGGAAAGTGAGGTCTATGCATCACCCGCCCCATGTGACGCGACACCCCTCTGTGTTTTCTACAAATATTTCCATGTGTACTGATCTGATCAAATTTTATCCCTGGATCTCGGAGTGCTTGAATTTAAGCGTGCTACTAGATTGCCATCTAGGTCCCATCCTTTTATAGGTTGAATTACGCAAATGTACCCGACCACTTCTACTCCTACAGTTTCTTTTCTTGCACTTCCCGCTCGTGGGACTCTCTTACGTTTCCCTGCTTCCTTGATAGCTACAATATTCAAAAATTTAAATGCAACGTCAATCGTCGTCATCTATCCTTTCTTCGGTCCCCTCTATAACTAGTCTTTTCGCTCGGATTCATTTTTTAAACCCCTGCGTACTAGGGGCATTCCGACCTTGCTTGACGTGAAATGATAAAAAAAATATAACAACTTTACTCCACTATTGGCCTGATCTGGCTGGCTCTGACAAAGGCAGATGATAGCACATTTAGTCACGGACTTGAGTGGTACAGGGAGCCGAACATTTTAGCTAAATCTTTAGCGAAGGCTCGTATATACAAGTTACACTTGAGGTCAGCGGTGTGTTTAACACCCAATAGTCTCTCAAGGTACGGCGCTTCTTCGAGGAGACATCAATTCATACTGGACTCTAAGTGATACACTTTAATTCTTAATAAAGGCGAAAAGAAAAGAAGTCAAAAATTGAAGAAGATATTTTTGTATTACTGATACAGTGGAAATGAATATTTATTGAATAAAAATACAATTATGACACAAGGCCGAAAAAGGGGAGGGTTTAAGGCTGGTTTTCACTAACTATCCTACACCTAGCTATTCCGCTTCACGACCCATTCACTCATGACAATTTGCCCATTCACCATAAAAACTCGTCCGTCACCAATCAATCCTCCATACACCATAATACCACATCCTCTCAAGGGGAACCTACAAAACGCGCCCAATGCCATAAAAATTTAATGATCATAAATTATATATACAACTCTAAAGATGAAAAATGAGAAGGAAGGGAGATGAACCCAATAACAAACTAAATATGAACACAAAGTGAATTAAACATAATTGATGTTAGAAGGGCCCGTCCAACCCTCAAAAAAGAGAGGCCGCTGTATTCTGCCAATTGGACAAAATCAAGCAGATCTCTCACTAAGGGGGTGGGAGAAAATATATACGGACATGGGAAAGAAAAAGCTGACCCAGTCGAGATAAAATGGGGCCAAAACAAACTGGAGAGGTTGGGAATCTCAACTTGGATCATAACCAAAGATGCAGCCGGGAACAGGCCAGGAACAATACTTACTCACATTAACTAGGTACACAAAGGCTTGTCTAACCTAACCAGGGGTAGGGCTCCACTGGAAACCACCTCGATGTGACGTAGGTTTGACCTAAAAGAGAAAATCAAGGCTAGCCTCGTTCAAACGAACCAAGCTCGCCTCATTCACCCACCTAATACAGTGGAAATGAGTGGAATGTTGCTATGTGGGCAAGGGATGTAACTTGAAAAAGGAAAGAGTCGGCATAGCCTGGAATTGATTCGTGTATCGGGTCGGTTAACCGAGGTCATTGGTAATGATGTTGACAACTTGACTGCCCCGACTCTTCTAAAGTGTCGTCGTCGGCGTTATTAAAAACAGATAGGGTGGATCATGACTCATCTTTTATTTCATGTTTTTCGTTAGTGGTAACGTTCGTGATTGACTCCTTTTATAATTTATGTTTTGTTTTGTTTTGTAATCTGGATATGATACTCGGAGCCCCTGCGCATAGAGCGAATTTTATTTATATTATACTGATATCATAACGTACATACACAGGAAGGAAGAAAATTATAATAGACTATGATTTTTAAATATCAAATAAAGTATCTGATTAGGGATTACTACTGATATGGAAATGCCGGTATTTTACCGGGATGAAATATAACAAATCAGTATCAGAACAGAAGAGACAATACCTGCATTGAAAGTAGGCCCATATGCTTATATTTTATTATATATCACATACACACACATGCACACACACACCGATATATATATATATATATATATATATATATGTAATAATTTTAAAAATATTGATTCCTTCGCTACATAACAGTTCTCATGTTTCAAAAAGAAGAGCCAAAAACCTCAATTTAATTATTGAAATTAAATTGAATTAAAGAATCAAGTCTTGAATTAAATTATGAAGCTCTGTTTCATCCTCCACTCGTTCCTAAATTTTCGCTTGAGGATGAAACAGGGTCTGATACTTTAATTCAATTTAATTTTAATAATTATATTGAGGCTTTTGGCTCTTGTTTTTGAAACATGAGAACTCTTATGTAGCGAAGGAATCATATTTTTTTAAAAATAATTATAATTTAAGCTCTACTTCTGTATGAACCCCGGATTATTTACCTAACATGTTCTTTCCTATTTTTCTACATATTTGCATATATATATATATATATATATATATATATATATATATATATATATATATATATATATTAAAAATTGTCGTAAGAATAGGTTAAATATTAAACAATAGAACTATAATTAGGTGAATATAAAATTTAATGTTAAAGTAAAGTTTTCTATCATCAGAAATTTAAAGAAAATGAATAAATAATTCAGATGAATAAAATTTGGGAACTGCGAGACAGCGCGTGGCGCATGCGCAACGTACAGTAACGTTCGGTTCCTGTAGGATAAACACGCGACTTTATTCATTTATCTGGCCTCCAGCAACAAGCGGCACAATTTTAATTTGGTAAACATATCATTTTCGTTTAAATTAATTATCATTTTCGCCCCTTTCATACAATGTTGAAAAAAATCAAGTGACTGGAATTATTTTAGTAGAAACGTAGCCGAGTGCTTAATGTGTAAAAAAGTGATAAAGTTTGGTGGAGGGTCAACAACTGCATTGTTTGTTTATTTAGAAGCTGTGCATAAGATTACTGATTTTAACTTGAACAATAAAATTGAAGCAGTTAAAAAACTAAAGATATTAACATCATTTTCCCCTCCAAAAATTATCGAAGAAGAAATCGCAAAACTCGCCGCCTTGATGGCTTTAGTTTTAGTTCCATTTTTTCAAGCAAGTTCATTTAACAAAGTTTGGCTGAAAACAGATACGATAAGCTACATCCAACACCGAAACAATCTGTGAGTAAAATGGTAAGCATTAGGAGGATTTGAGATAATCATATTGAAGTCATTCATTGAGTCTAAAAGATACCTGAACAGAATGCAGAAAGCACTGGACGGCCGTTTCATACTATATTTGGGACTCATTATTGTGCGTATCCACTACCAGGAATTGAAACCCGGACAGTTAAGTTATCAGGCAAACGTCATACCCACTGCTCTAACGGGCCTCGGTTACGATGAGGTAGCGAATCAGACTCGATATAGCGCTGCTCGCTCACATATTCCGTGGTGTAACTCATTCGAGTTTCTTTTTAACCATAGGATTGTGCACCCACGAGATACGACTACTATCCCCAAGCCGGTCAGTCCTGAGCATTAGAAGCCGGTTCAAACAAAGATATACAAGTGTTAGCAATTATTAGGAGGATTTGAGATAATCATATTGAAGTCATTCATTGAGTCTAAAAGATACCTGAACAGAATGCAGAAAGCACTGGACGGCCGTTTCATACTATATTTGGGACTCATTATTGTGCGTATCCACTACCAGGAATTGAAACCCGGACAGTTAAGTTATCAGGCAAACGTCATACCCACTGCTCTAACGGGCCTCGGTTACGATGAGGTAGCGAATCAGACTCGATATAGCGCTGCTCGCTCACATATTCCGTGGTGTAACTCATTCGAGTTTCTTTTTAACCATAGGATTGTGCACCCACGAGATACGACTACTATCCCCAAGCCGGTCAGTCCAGAGCATTAGAAGCTGGTTCAAACAAAGATATACAAGTGTTAGCAATTATTAGGAGGATTTGAGATAATCATATTGAAGTCATTCATTGAGTCTAAAAGATACCTGAACAGAATGCAGAAAGCACTGGACGGCCGTTTCATACTATATTTGGGACTCATTATTGTGCGTATCCACTACCAGGAATTGAAACCCGGACAGTTAAGTTATCAGGCAAACGTCATACCCACTGCTCTAACGGGCCTCGGTTACGATGAGGTAGCGAATCAGACTCGATATAGCGCTGCTCGCTCACATATTCCGTGGTGTAACTCATTCGAGTTTCTTTTTAACCATAGGATTGTGCACCCACGAGATACGACTACTATCCCCAAGCCGGTCAGTCCAGAGCATTAGAAGCTGGTTCAAACAAAGATATACAAGTGTTAGAAATTATTAGGAGGATTTGAGATAATCATATTGAAGTCATTCATTGAGTCTAAAAGATACCTGAACAGAATGCAGAAAGCACTGGACGGCCGTTTCATACTATATTTGGGACTCATTATTGTGCGTATCCACTACCAGGAATTGAAACCCGGACAGTTAAGTTATCAGGCAAACGTCATACCCACTGCTCTAACGGGCCTCGGTTACGATGAGGTAGCGAATCAGACTCGATATAGCGCTGCTCGCTCACATATTCCGTGGTGTAACTCATTCGAGTTTCTTTTTAACCATAGGATTGTGCACCCACGAGATACGACTACTATCCCCAAGCCGGTCAGTCCAGAGCATTAGAAGCCGGTTCAAACAAAGATATACAAGTGTTAGCAATTATTAGGAGGATTTGAGATAATCATATTGAAGTCATTCATTGAGTCTAAAAGATACCTGAACAGAATGCAGAAAGCACTGGACGGCCGTTTCATACTATATTTGGGACTCATTATTGTGCGTATCCACTACCAGGAATTGAAACCCGGACAGTTAAGTTATCAGGCAAACGTCATACCCACTGCTCTAACGGGCCTCGGTTACGATGAGGTAGCGAATCAGACTCGATATAGCGCTGCTCGCTCACATATTCCGTGGTGTAACTCATTCGAGTTTCTTTTTAACCATAGGATTGTGCACCCACGAGATACGACTACTATCCCCAAGCCGGTCAGTCCTGAGCATTAGAAGCCGGTTCAAACAAAGATATACAAGTGTTAGCAATTATTAGGAGGATTTGAGATAATCATATTGAAGTCATTCATTGAGTCTAAAAGATACCTGAACAGAATGCAGAAAGCACTGGACGGCCGTTTCATACTATATTTGGGACTCATTATTGTGCGTATCCACTACCAGGAATTGAAACCCGGACAGTTAAGTTATCAGGCAAACGTCATACCCACTGCTCTAACGGGCCTCGGTTACGATGAGGTAGCGAATCAGACTCGATATAGCGCTGCTCGCTCACATATTCCGTGGTGTAACTCATTCGAGTTTCTTTTTAACCATAGGATTGTGCACCCACGAGATACGACTACTATCCCCAAGCCGGTCAGTCCTGAGCATTAGAAGCCGGTTCAAACAAAGATATACAAGTGTTAGAAATTATTAGGAGGATTTGAGATAATCATATTGAAGTCATTCATTGAGTCTAAAAGATACCTGAACAGAATGCAGAAAGCACTGGACGGCCGTTTCATACTATATTTGGGACTCATTATTGTGCGTATCCACTACCAGGAATTGAAACCCGGACAGTTAAGTTATCAGGCAAACGTCATACCCACTGCTCTAACGGGCCTCGGTTACGATGAGGTAGCGAATCAGACTCGATATAGCGCTGCTCGCTCACATATTCCGTGGTGTAACTCATTCGAGTTTCTTTTTAACCATAGGATTGTGCACCCACGAGATACGACTACTATCCCCAAGCCGGTCAGTCCAGAGCATTAGAAGCTGGTTCAAACAAAGATATACAAGTGTTAGAAATTATTAGGAGGATTTGAGATAATCATATTGAAGTCATTCATTGAGTCTAAAAGATACCTGAACAGAATGCAGAAAGCACTGGACGGCCGTTTCATACTATATTTGGGACTCATTATTGTGCGTATCCACTACCAGGAATTGAAACCCGGACAGTTAAGTTATCAGGCAAACGTCATACCCACTGCTCTAACGGGCCTCGGTTACGATGAGGTAGCGAATCAGACTCGATATAGCGCTGCTCGCTCACATATTCCGTGGTGTAACTCATTCGAGTTTCTTTTTAACCATAGGATTGTGCACCCACGAGATACGACTACTATCCCCAAGCCGGTCAGTCCAGAGCATTAGAAGCCGGTTCAAACAAAGATATACAAGTGTTAGCAATTATTAGGAGGATTTGAGATAATCATATTGAAGTCATTCATTGAGTCTAAAAGATACCTGAACAGAATGCAGAAAGCACTGGACGGCCGTTTCATACTATATTTGGGACTCATTATTGTGCGTATCCACTACCAGGAATTGAAACCCGGACAGTTAAGTTATCAGGCAAACGTCATACCCACTGCTCTAACGGGCCTCGGTTACGATGAGGTAGCGAATCAGACTCGATATAGCGCTGCTCGCTCACATATTCCGTGGTGTAACTCATTCGAGTTTCTTTTTAACCATAGGATTGTGCACCCACGAGATACGACTACTATCCCCAAGCCGGTCAGTCCTGAGCATTAGAAGCCGGTTCAAACAAAGATATACAAGTGTTAGAAATTATTAGGAGGATTTGAGATAATCATATTGAAGTCATTCATTGAGTCTAAAAGATACCTGAACAGAATGCAGAAAGCACTGGACGGCCGTTTCATACTATATTTGGGACTCATTATTGTGCGTATCCACTACCAGGAATTGAAACCCGGACAGTTAAGTTATCAGGCAAACGTCATACCCACTGCTCTAACGGGCCTCGGTTACGATGAGGTAGCGAATCAGACTCGATATAGCGC
This sequence comes from Acanthosepion esculentum, assembly GCA_964036315.1. Lineage (NCBI taxonomy): Eukaryota > Metazoa > Mollusca > Cephalopoda > Sepiida > Sepiidae > Acanthosepion > Acanthosepion esculentum. The sequence goes on along the minus strand of OZ038492.1, from coordinate 16,399,080 downwards.
TGCTCGCTCACATATTCCGTGGTGTAACTCATTCGAGTTTCTTTTTAACCATAGGATTGTGCACCCACGAGATACGACTACTATCCCCAAGCCGGTCAGTCCTGAGCATTAGAAGCCGGTTCAAACAAAGATATACAAGTGTTAGAAATTATTAGGAGGATTTGAGATAATCATATTGAAGTCATTCATTGAGTCTAAAAGATACCTGAACAGAATGCAGAAAGCACTGGACGGCCGTTTCATACTATATTTGGGACTCATTATTGTGCGTATCCACTACCAGGAATTGAAACCCGGACAGTTAAGTTATCAGGCAAACGTCATACCCACTGCTCTAACGGGCCTCGGTTACGATGAGGTAGCGAATCAGACTCGATATAGCGCTGCTCGCTCACATATTCCGTGGTGTAACTCATTCGAGTTTCTTTTTAACCATAGGATTGTGCACCCACGAGATACGACTACTATCCCCAAGCCGGTCAGTCCAGAGCATTAGAAGCTGGTTCAAACAAAGATATACAAGTGTTAGAAATTATTAGGAGGATTTGAGATAATCATATTGAAGTCATTCATTGAGTCTAAAAGATACCTGAACAGAATGCAGAAAGCACTGGACGGCCGTTTCATACTATATTTGGGACTCATTATTGTGCGTATCCACTACCAGGAATTGAAACCCGGACAGTTAAGTTATCAGACAAACGTCATACCCACTGCTCTAACGGGCCTCGGTTACGATGAGGTAGCGAATCAGACTCGATATAGCGCTGCTCGCTCACATATTCCGTGGTGTAACTCATTCGAGTTTCTTTTTAACCATAGGATTGTGCACCCACGAGATACGACTACTATCCCCAAGCCGGTCAGTCCAGAGCATTAGAAGCTGGTTCAAACAAAGATATACAAGTGTTAGCAATTATTAGGAGGATTTGAGATAATCATATTGAAGTCATTCATTGAGTCTAAAAGATACCTGAACAGAATGCAGAAAGCACTGGACGGCCGTTTCATACTATATTTGGGACTCATTATTGTGCGTATCCACTACCAGGAATTGAAACCCGGACAGTTAAGTTATCAGGCAAACGTCATACCCACTGCTCTAACGGGCCTCGGTTACGATGAGGTAGCGAATCAGACTCGATATAGCGCTGCTCGCTCACATATTCCGTGGTGTAACTCATTCGAGTTTCTTTTTAACCATAGGATTGTGCACCCACGAGATACGACTACTATCCCCAAGCCGGTCAGTCCAGAGCATTAGAAGCCGGTTCAAACAAAGATATACAAGTGTTAGAAATTATTAGGAGGATTTGAGATAATCATATTGAAGTCATTCATTGAGTCTAAAAGATACCTGAACAGAATGCAGAAAGCACTGGACGGCCGTTTCATACTATATTTGGGACTCATTATTGTGCGTATCCACTACCAGGAATTGAAACCCGGACAGTTAAGTTATCAGGCAAACGTCATACCCACTGCTCTAACGGGTTTGGTTAAAATTCTTGGATGTTCCAGTGCCCAAATCAATGGTAAAATTTGGAAAAGACATCATACCCGACTCTCATCAGTGTTGAGTTCATGTAATGAATCTAGTTATTTCTTAGTTAAAAAAAAGAGATTGCAAATTGACCGGTTTGAGAAGGATATCGGTGAAAAATCTTAAGAATCATTCGATGACTGTGAAAGCAAGATATTAGAAAAAGGACTTTTTTAACTCTTCATCTGCGTTTGTCTTCATTTTCACTTGAAAATATATTGGATGTGAAAGTAGCTACTCTCACATCCATTGGCTTTTTAAGTGAAAATGAAGACAAATCAGATAAAAAATGAAAAAGTCGTTTTTCTAATATCTTGCTTTGAGAACTGCGAAAAATTCTAGCGTTCCATCAATTCAAGACAGCTTATATGCTATAATAAATAAAATTAAAAGAATCTGTCGAATTTTTTAGAAGTCTCATGAAGAAACGATAAGCGCCATGATTTTGAAAAAGTCCAGTTTAACGGGGAAAAAACTCAAGACGCATGAGAGAAGTATTTCTTAAGCTGAAACAATGCATTACCAAAGAGTTGGGGAGTAATTTTTTCCACTGAGGCAATCGCACCAAAAGAGCGGGAAACTTTGGAAAACATCAGTAATATGGTTCGTCCCTTTGAGATAGCACTTAAAGGCCTTTATTCAAGAGAAACAACACATCTGACTGCTGAAGTAACCTTCAATTTCATTATAAAGAAAATTTCAAAGAAAAATACTTCACTTGAAAATTCATTAAAAGATAGTCTGGTCTATATTTCTGACATGAGGTATTATGTACATTATTTACATTATTCAGACTATTGTCCTCATCTTTGTCGCCATATTTATTACAACGTTTCGGCCGTTGTAAGCTCCGGCCTTCTTCAATTAGTTGGAATGTCGAACTGAACCCTTTATTTCGCTCACTGGGGTAGACTGTTCTAGTTCCATGTGCCATGTCTAATGGATGTCAGTTATCTCCTGTTAATTTCCCTCTGAAAATTCTCCACTGACTTAACCGGGTATTGAACTCTTTGGGTCCTGTCACTGGATCTAACTAACACCTTTACCCACAGTGCCATGTGACCTCAAATAATAGTCTTATTTAATTATTTAACATACTCACTATAAGGCAGTTCTTTCATTTAAGCCTACAAGTGTAGAATATTAAAGGGCGTTTTCAGTATCAGGGTTGTACGTCACGTAACTGAGATTAAATCTTTCTGAAAATACGTTGAATAGTCTTTATTTTCGTAAGCCTGTATTTCGAAACAAAAATAATCTGATTAGTTTTGTTTTCACTAAAAAATTCTCTTATTTTTCTGTTATTAGTAAGGTCTTGATTTTTAAGAAATATCTGTTTTCATTCATATATATATATATATATATATATATATATATATATATATATATATATACGAGGGTCATTCAATAAATAAGGTGAACTTTTAGGTCTAAGGACTTCTAATACAGATAGAAGCTTACTTTTTCTTTTTTTTTTCAACGTAGTCTCCCAGCACTGTCACACCCTTTTCCCATCTGTGGACAAGCTTCCGTATTCCCTCAGCGTAAAAATCTTTGGACTGATATCTCGGCCAGTCGCTCACAACACTTTTGACTTCATCGTCACTTTTAAACTTCGTGCCGCTCGTGAACGCTTTCAAGGGACCAAACAGGTGAAAGTCTGAAGAGGCAAGGTCTGGGCTGTAAGGGGGATGAGGGAGCAGTTCCCAGCCCAGCTCGTTGATGGTCTGCACCGTTTGGGCTGCTGTGTGAGGCCTTGCGTTGTCATGATGCAAGATGACTCCTTCTGACTGATGACCCCTGCGTTTGTCCCAACAGATAAGCTCAAAGTCCTTGCAATGTCATCCACTGTCACCATTATGTCAGACTGAATGAGGTCATTGACTGATTCGATCTCCTGGGTCAGGAGACCTGTAGGCCTCCCAGACCTGTCTTCATCCTCAACACTGCTCCGTCCTTCTTTAAACAATTTAGCCCACTTGTAGACATTTTTTGGCTGAAACATGTGGCACCATACACAGTTGACATTCTCCTATGAATTTCAACTGGATTGCACCCTTCAGCAACCAAAAACTTGATAACTGACCGCTGTTCAATCCTGGAGCATGCTTCTTGGTCGGCCATCTTTGTTAATCGCCAAAACATTCAAAGTTTTTTTAATCTGCAAAAGAAATTAACTCCATGTGAAAAAGAAGTAAAACAAAAAAATAAAAAAGAGTAAGCTTCTATCTGTATTAGAAGTCCTTAAACCGAAAAATTAAACTTATTTATTGAATGACCCTCGTATATATACAAGACATTTTTTGTTTTACGTTTTTCTATAGATACAAATATTTAAGTAAATGTCTGTTTATAATAAACAGGATTAAACAACATTTATCGGCCTGAATGTCCGAGATATTTTTCATAGAAAATATTCGTCCTCCGACAGGAATCGAACCAGTATCCTATTCCTGTCGGAGGACAAATATTTTCTATGAAAATTTCTCGGATATTCAGACCGGTAAATGTTCTTAATACTGTTTATTATAAACAGAGCATTTACTTAAATATTTCTATCTATAAAAAGAACGTATAAACATAAAAATGTCTTAAATAATTGTCGGACTTTGTACATTTCATAATATATATATATATATATATATATATTGTTGAGTCTTGACTCAATGTTGAATCTCGCCTATTGCATGGAATAATAATGCAACACAAAATGTACTTAGAACAAGAATGTATTATAACAAGAAAGTGTACACAATAAGTACATATAGTATTTCTGTATATTTCTGGGAAGACGTTCCTGGAGAATGTGTTGACTAGTCGCAGTCGATCAGAGTCTCTAGTTGGATCTCGTGATTCCTTCTTCTCGTCTTCCGGTATCAACCATTATTTATATAGTTGGTAGTCACCTATGCAGATTAGGTGGATCCTACACAACATATATATAAACTGCTTAATGAACATTTATTACAATAATAAATTATTTTTTATTAAAGTTTTTCACTAAAAGATTATTGTCATCTGCTGAAAAAAATAATAATATTTTAAAATCATTTCTATAGTACGATTACATTATTGTCATTAAATTATATATTTTACTGAATTGAAATAATATTTTTTAAGTTATTTCTTTTATCACTGAATCTTACCTATAGAAGACGAATATGACTTCATTTCGAGCAATAAAATAGATCGCTTTCAAATATTTTCACCTTTAAATCCGTGAAAAAATGTATAAATTTTCTTAATACCGATATTGATAATGGTATTAAGGAAATTATACATTATTTCACGGAATTAAAGGTTACAATATTTGAAAGCGATCTATTTTATTGCTTAACATGAGGTTATATTTGTGTACTATTAACATTATCGGCATTAAGAAAATTATTCGGTATTAATACTTGTACGGGAATATTCGATATTATAACATAACTATATTTGATATAATCGTCTTCTGTCTACAATTTGTAGATCAGATACTGTGTAATTTACTGAAAGCATAATCTAAATACACGGGAAAAATAAAGAATGAACAAACATTTTATAGATCAAACTTAAACTTATTATTTCGATATGAAATAATGTCTTCTACATTACAGTACTCTGCATCTCACTTTGGCAATCAGATAATGACGGAGAAAATAAAACACATATACAAAGCAATAAAAAACAAAAACAAGCCAGAGATTCTTCCTCGTCTTGATGTTGCAGTTTGCAGATTGTGATGAACGATAGAGGCGTGAATTTTTCTTCCTTGCTTTTCATTGGTTGACAAGGATGGAAGCAAAATCGGTTCTTGTCTCGTCAGCATTTAGCGTGAACTTGTATATCTGAGACCAAAAACCAAAAATGAAACGAAGCTGAATTATCTTCATTCCAGTTTTCATGTTTGCATTGTCTCAAGATCGGTACAGTGAGAAGGAGAAACAGGCGAGACAAAATACCATCAAGTTTATACAGACAAGATAATGCTAATTGGGAGACTAGTGATTTTTTTCATTACAGGATATATATATATATATATATATATATATATACATTCATATATGTAAGTAAAAACACACAAATATTAATTTTATTATTACCACTCATGATAATAAAAAGTAAAAATGAAAAACGGGCTAGCTAACCGGTTTCGTACGTCGCTCAACAGAGCTGAATCGAGGTAAATAGAGTAAATTATGTAATTAAAAAAAGGAATAAAGTGTATTAGTCGGAGAAAAAATATTTAAATGGTAATTAGTTGGAGGCCTAATATAAAGTCATTGTGTTTACAAAGACTTTAATAATAGAATATATGTGGCCTTCAACACTTTTAGGTGGTAATTTGAGTGGGACTTGCTAAGGATGGTAAAAGCGTCCGCACTAAAACTTACAGTACAATTATGGCTATTTATAAGGTGTTCTGCGATGGAAGACCCGTATGTATTGGTCAGAATGTCCGACGGAGTCTACTTCCGGTTTCGGATTTTCGCTGGAGCGTGTTGCTTTATTCTAACATCCAGCCTTTGAGTCGTTCTCCCTATGTAGTCCGAACCGCGCTACATAGGGAAAAACACACACACACACACACACACATATATATATATATATATATATATATATATATATATATATATATATATATATATATATATATATATATATATATTAGGTTGGTGCAAAAATAATGTCGTTTTCTCACATGAACGTCAAAAAACGACATTATTTTTGCACCAACCTAATATTATTATTATTATTATGGATATATGGATATTACATGAAAGACATGTAATATCCTAAAATCATTAATATGGCTCTACTTTCTATTGAGCACTCCTTTAAATTAAATGTTACGAACGTTGGAATTGAACTCTATTCGTTCTCATCTTAACTGGATATATATATATATATGTGTGTGTGTGTGTGTGTGTGTTACCTCTCCATCACCAAGGCAGGTTGATTCAGTATAACTCTTGCGTTACATCGTAACGGTGCGGCATCGATTCTCGGTAGTGGATGCGCACTGTTCATGAGTCCCCATGAAAGAAGCGGCCGTCCAGTGTCATCTGCACTCGTTTGAGGATTCTTCTAAACACGATGAATTAATTATGGTTGTTCAAATCACACTTAATTTATATATATATATATATAGTCATCCACAGATAAACTGTCTCGCTGTATCACAGCACATCCGTGTGTCTAGACGTCCGGTGGCCTCTAGCTAGGATTGAAACCCTTCTGAATTGACGTCAGTCGGAGATTTTACCCCTAAACCGTTTGTGCACTGCAGGCAAGAAGGTGAATTTAAGCGTATTTATTTTTAGATAAACACACAGTGAATGAAAGAACTCAATTTGATTTAACGAGGAGTCATGCATATATATATATATATATATATATATATATATATATATATATATATATATATATATATATATATATATATATATATATATATATATATATATATATGTTAACTGATTTAAAATATGTTTTTTTCGCTACACAGTAATATATATATCTTACTGATCTTTCTGTTTATATATATATATATATATATATGCCCGCGTGTTTGTTTTTTGAGAGAGACACAGAAAATTTGTGTATCTACTTACACTGATGTGCTAAATATTATGCCATTGTAGAGGACTCCTCTAGCTTGTTGAGGTATAAAAAATTGGCGTGATATAAATTTGCCAAGACCGCTGGTGAGATGGTTAACTTTGCTGTCTTTAGTATTTGTCTACTTTCCCTGATATTTGCAGGTATATAATCTTGCGTTTAAATAGACCTATATACTACGGCCTTTAAACGTTCGACTGGAGTCATATCGTACCTTCTTGGATGTAATGTTGATGTCATTTCAGATATTGTCGTTTGTCTGTTAGTGTAAAACATTCTAGACAGATGCGATCGTTAAGCACACAGATTGTGCTGTCTGTGCTTTGCGGTAATGCTTTTCATCAGGTATTCGAGGTAAAAACTTCAAATCGAGGGAGGACAAACCCACTATCTCAGAAATCGAATGTAAAATCAGTCTGGCATTAACTATTATGTTCTGTTCGAATTCGAATAATTTTATACCACCTTGCCCTGAACAGTCGAGATTGTGTTCACACCGACTTTCCAGACATTAGATAAAAACTGTGCATTTCTATGGCGTCAAGGGAGGTAAGCATTACATTCCGTTCAAATAATCTTATCCAATGGCTTTTGACACTTCTAAAATTGTATGGAAAATTGTATTAGGAAGACAGACTTTAGACATTTCTTTTCCGGGAATTTAAATTAGACAATGGTAAAATTTCCAATAATAGAATAGAAACAAATAAAAGAGAAACACACTTTTATGTCATATCTGTCGTTTTGTATATTACGGCAGCGTGGCCAAGTGGTTAAAACGTTCGCATTCTGACCAAAAGACCCGAGTTCGAATCTCATCATGGTCGATTTGTCAAGAAGGAGACTTCCTTGTGAGTGAAATTGGGTAAACGGAAGCCTTGGGGTTCGATAGCTGTCCTAGCACGAAGTCACAAGTCATCGTAACAGAGGTCTTGAGCGTGCTAGATAAAACTGTAACTAAGGTCTACTCAGCATAGGTGCAGTATAAACCACAGGTTGGCGCTGTGGGTATTGAATAAACACAAATGCGCCACCCTAGTAGACGGGTGTCCAGATAGAGTACTATATGCTACTATGTCAATGGATGCTGAGACTTGAAGCAAAATAAGTATGATTGTAAAAAGGTATGCTGAGAATACCACCTGAGCAACAACGAAGTTCTAGAGAAAATGGAGAGAAAAAGTAATCTTATAATTGGCATCAGGAAGCGACAGTTGAAATTTCTGAGTAAAGACGACTTGGGAAATCTGTTACTCACAGGACAGATTGAAGGCAAGAGGGACAGAGGAAAACAACGCATAACCTACTTAGTGAATTTGAGAACATGGATGTCGGAATAGGGTTTAGGCGAAATAACAAAAAGACAACATTTATTAAGAGCTACAAAGGACAGGAAAATGTGGAGAGCCATGATCGTCTGTGTTCTGAATTAATACGGTACATAAAGGAAAAGATCTGTTAGGACAAATTGAAGGCAAGATGGACAGAGGAAAACAACGCATGACCTACTTAGTGAATTTGAGAAAATGGATGTCGGATTAGGGCTTAGGGTTTAGGAATAATCTTAATAATAATTTAATAATTAATAATAATTTAATAATAATAATCAATGGTTAATAATTTACTAATAATAATCTTAATAATAGTTGTAGCATACCTACGGACGATAATGGGTATGTCCCCATTCACATAAATACAGTAGTCAATGCTGTATGTTGGTCGAGAGTTGGAGATTCGTCTCCAGCTGTACTGGTCAAACTCTCTGCCTTTTTTAAAGCAATTTGCCCTAATCAAGGCAGGAGTGCCACTAGCACTCGGGTTTACAGCAAGTGAGAGTAACAGTAAAGAGGAATGTTTGGGAAAAGGATAAAGTGAACGACAGGCATCAAGGTCAAGGCATCAGAAGATGTCGATTGACATTACATTTGAATATTTGAAGATTATAGCTATCAGTGAAGCAAGTGATAGGAAGGGAGTTCCACTGACGGGAGGTGCAATTTAAGAAGCTGTTAGAGATGACTACATTTAGTCGTTTCGACATTTAATAGGTGGGACGGGAATGCTAACGTAGTACCACGCTTAAATTCATGCAATTTGTTAACCAGTGAAAGTAGCTCGTCGGAGCAGTTCTCATGAAAGTACTTGTAGAAAAAAACAGAGGGAAGCCACATCACGTCTGTGAGAGAGCGACTGCAGACGGGATGCCAGATCAGGACCAACCCTATTGCATATCCGTCTCTGGATTTTGTCTAGGACTTCGAAATGATCAGCGGGTGCACCAGATCATATATGGCAGCTAAATCCCATACATGGACGAATTGTTGATTTGTACATTTTAAGGATGGACTCTGGCGAGAAGAACCTTCTGGCGCGACGCAGAGAAGCAAATTTCCTTGCGGTAGGTGAAGCTATAGATTCAATGTAGTTGTTCCACTTCAGGTCAGTGGTCAGCGTGAGACCAAGCAGGCGAAGAGAGGCCCTCTCGTGGATTTGGGCATCAACCATCCTGATGGGAGGCAGGGAGGTTTCTCTTTTGTGGGTAATTGAGAGCAGTTTCGTTTTAAAGGCATTAAAATTTACAAGCTATTTCCTGCCCCTGTCCATTGCAGATTGGAGGTCCATCCCCAGGCCTACCGCCAGGTTAGTTTTGTCAACGATGCCGGATCTACTATTAATGCAGGAGTAAATAATAGTGTCGTCAGCGTAGGTGTCAACTTTGGGAATTTATAACATCAGGAAGATCATTGATGAAGATCTGAAACAGTGTAGGACCCAGGATAGAGCCTTGGGGAACATGACCTTAATTTCACGTTTTGACATAAATTATTTAATTAAGTCAAATAATCGTCCTGTAATGCCGTATCCCTGGACTTTACGAAGAAAGCCAGCGTACCAGATCCTATCAAACGCTTTAGAGATATCTAAAGCTATGGCTCTAGCTTCTCCGTTATTGTCAAGTGCTTGGTACAGAAATTCAGTTATGGTCGTGAGCACGCCAGCGGTGGAGCGGGCATAGAATGGAATCGATATTGCTTGTTTGAGAGCAGGTCATGGGATGTAAGGTGCTTGACCACTTCGGCGTTGATTAAAGCCACGAAGAGTTTGCCGAAGAGTGGTAGGAGACTTATAGGACGGTAGTTAGATGGTCCACCGTAGATCTTAAAGACAGGGTCAACAAATGAGGACTTCCAACAGGCTGGAAAGCAAGAGTCTGTGAGGCAATATTTATATAGTTTGGAGAAGACGGGTGCCAGTTCAGGAGCACATTTCTTCAGGATAACGGCTGGTATCCCCGCCCACGCTTCATTGAGGACACGCTTGCACTCATTACGGGCAGAGACAAAGAGACGTCTTTTGCGATCAGACATGTCACTTCGGTAGATATGGAAGAAGTATTTCCTATGGGTAATAGCATCTGAACAAGCGGCTGTGAATCAAAGAGATGAGCGCGATTTAACTTTGTATTTCCTAGCGGGATTGAAAGCCTCGATTGCATCTTTAACCCAGGAGACACATTTTTGAACGGGGAGATTGAAAACCACATTCCAGGGGACGTCGCGAAGAAAATCACTCAACTAGTCCCAGTCTGCGCGTTAATAACACAAACATATTGGTATCAGGAGGTTCTTTCCGGACAGAGAGGATATCCAGACGAGTCTCGTCTCGGGAAACAGCTACCCGACGCTGTTTTATACAGTGTGTACGGGGAATGTTTGGCCGAGCCTACGGGCTCGATTACCCTACATCAAATTTGGCCTGGTGGCAAATCTGACCCTGTGGGGCGGTTGGTAGATATCCTGCAGTTGGTGATGCATTGTGGAATTCACTTGACTCACTTCTAGCAGTTGACTACTTTTACGCGTCGCTGGCGAATCTTATGTGTTGTTCTTGTCCTAAGTATTATCGTTCATTACCAGCCTTTGTGTGATTATTCTATTCAGTAACCTTCCCTAGATTACAAAATTTTGGCGACGTGGATGGGATAAAATTATAACAACAACAATAATAATAATAATTTAATAATTAAAAATAATTTAATATATTATTATTAAATTATTTTTAATTATTAAATTATTATTACTATCAACGACAAATAATTTAATAATAATAATCTTAATAATAATCTTAATAAAAATTTGATAATTAATAATGATTTAATAATAATCGACGACGAATAATTTAATAATAATAATATTAATAATAATATTAATAATAATTTGATATTTAATAATAATTTAATAATAATAATCACCGATGAATAATTAATGAATAAATACAAAAATATTTATAATAATAATAATCAATAATAAATAAAGTGTTAACAGTAAAAACATATCTAAAATAGAAATACAATAACCACATTCTGGCCCATAATCATTTCTACAAAATAGCCTTGAAGATTTTAAAAGTATAGCCTTTCCAACCCTAGGTTGAAACAATACTCCGAAAATACATGACCTTTCTACTCATAATGTATAATTGGCAAGCCTATATAAATAGTCTGTTGGATTATTTTGTGTATTTAAGTAACTAGTGAGCCAACCCAAATGACTTGACTCACTTTATAGTTCCCCAAAAGAAGGTTAACCAATCAGGAGAAGTGAAATATTCAATCCGTCGTGTATAAAGGCGGCCATTTTGATTACTCTATCCGAATATCCAGTGCCAACCTGTCAGGCCAAAGAACAGAAGGAAGAACTATGCTCTGCTACTTTATCAGGATATCTACTGCTAACCTGAACTACGCTTCCTTACTGTCTTCGAAATATTCACTGACAACCTCTGGATTCTATACTCAAAGACTACCGTCATCATGAACAACATAGTCGACCTACCACCCAATGAAAAATGCGTTCAATCAGGAAACAGACTATCGACACTCGGCGTTGGAGTCAGTTTCCCCTTTTATTCTTGGCAAAATCCAGGTAAGGCTTCTGTAATGCAATCGAACATGACGAAGCTCTCTATTTCAGGCATTTTCTCACCCACTTGACGTGGATTCTCTTTGTCTTTTTTACAAATATTTTCATGCCAACTGTTCAGATGCGTTCTTCACTGTTGCGCCAACCGCATTAATTTAAGCGTGCTACAAGATTTGGCAACTACGTATCACCTTATTACTGTCAAATTAGCTAGATGCAACCGCCACTTCTACACTAACTGTTTGTTTCCACGCACTTCTTACCTGTGGAACTCCCTTCTGATTTCTTGCTTCCCTGGCAACTACGATCTTCAACAATTTAAACGCAACGTTTATCGCCATCTGCTGTCATTTTGAATCCTTTTCCTGTTTGTCCTTTCCTCGATCCTATCTCTTCTCAGTCTTCACTTTCATTTTACTCTATGTAACCCCCTGCGTTTTAGTGTCATTATCGACTTGCTTGGGGGTAAAAACGATAAAAGAAACAATTAAAAACACACCGTCTATCCATGATTTGAGGACTTTTACGCATTAAGTTAGTATCTTTAAACTAGCTTTTATTATATATACAGTGACAGGAGGATAGAAATATTCGTACACCATGATTTTTTTTTATTTAACTTAGATTTTATAAAATAATTTTATAATCCATACAATATTTGTATACCAGGGCATAATACTGTAATATGCAAAAAATTCAGAAAAAAATGTTATATTATATGAAATTAAAAAATTAGAGGTGAAAAATATATTTGTATAACATTATAATACTAATTTAATACTTTGTAGCCTATCCCTTACTCAATTCAATACCAATCAGTCCCTTTCTGTAGTTTTTTCATCAATGATTTACACGTTTCCGTTGGTATTTACATTCCCTTCTGCTTTGCAGGTTCAGAATGTTTTTCGGAGTTCTTTTATTAACTTGAATTTTTAATAAACGCCACAAATTCTCTCTTGGATTCAAGTCTGGAGACTGTGATGGCCATTCGAGTGTATTGACATTGTTTTCAATAAACCCCTTTTTCGTAGATTTAGCCGTATGTTTAGGGCCATTATCATGTTACAAAACCCATTCACTTGGGAGACCAAGCTTTACTACTGACCCAAAACAAATTAGAGTTTAAAACATCTTGGTATATGTTTGATTTCATTCTACCGCCTCTTACCTCTAAATTACCATTAGCAAAAAAAAAAAAAAATCCCCAAGCCATGATATTGCCACCACCAAATTTCACCGTTGAGATTGTGTTCTTTGGTGCAAAGGTTGTGCTGTCTTTTCTCCAAATGTGAGTCCTTGAATTACGCCCAGATATTTCGATATTTTGCTTTATCTGTCCATAAAACACTTTTCCAAAATGATTCAGGTTTATTCTTATGCCCGCGAACAAATTTCAACCAGGCATCCCTAGGTTTCTTCAATAGTAGGGGAATTTCTTTCTTGGAGAACGCGATCTTAGTTGACTTGTATGAAGTTCATAGCTTATTGTTCGCTTCGTAACAATAATACCCGATCCTTTTAATTCTCCTTGTATTTCTCTCCAAGTAGTCATTGGATTTTCTTGAATTTTTCGCTCAATTCTTCTCATTGACCTGGGAAAAATCTTGCATGGTGCACCAGATCTCGATTTGTTCTCAAAGGTTTCCAACTTTTTATATTTAGCAATAAGACAACTAATAATAGTAAATGGTATATTCAGGATATCTGCAATTTTCTTATAGTTTTTCCAATCCTTCAAATGTTCATGATTCTCTTTTCAAATTTGATAGTTCCTTGCCTTTCTCCATGCTGATAATTATTGTGTATGATTTGTGTGAGGAAATAACGTCATATAAGTAATGAATTGCAGAATGAACTAGATTGTTCCGGCAATAAGATAATTGGAAGAATCTAGCAAAATCTTACAAAGAATTTTGTAAATAAAGGTAATTTATGCCTTTTGGTAGTAAGGACATATTTTGTACGAACACATTTCGCCTCGAAATTATATATATATATATATATATATATTTGTGTATTTAGGCAGCAATCCTTCTTTCAAGCACGTTTCATTAAAAACGACTGACAAGGTGCTTTTATTTAGTTTTTTATATAATTTCTCGTGCGATCTAATAAAGTTTTTCTTTTCAGAGGATAAATTATACAAAAATTGTCCGAATGTTCTTTTCCGAGCGCTTTCGGCTATACTTTTAGCCATTATCAAGGATTATATTTCAACTGTTAGAATTAGAAATAGTTTGTGTGTGTTTTATGAAGTGATTCATTTTTTTGTTTATTATTAGATCGCACGAGAAATTATATAAAAAACTAAATAAAAGCACCTTGTCAGTCGTTTTTAATGAAATATATATATATATATATATATATATATATATATATATGATATGTTTAACGTCCTTTTTATAGATACAAGTATTTAAGCAAATGCTCTGTTTTATAATAAACAGTATTAAATAACATTTACCGGCCTGAATTTATCATTTAATACTGTTTATTATAAAACAGAGCATTTGCTTAAATGGTGTCTTATCAAGTGCTGGTGTTGAATGTATAATAAAGGGTTTTAAAAGGTTCAAATCAATCAAACAGCCCTCGCTAAGGGGAAACGCTGTTACATAAGCTGGAATGACCAATCAAAATACAAGTATATGAGAATTCAAAAACTTGACAACGGACTTTAAGGTTATAATAATTATTTAATGCTTTAATGTTGGGGTTAGACTAAAGTAGAATTCATTCTAACTAATAAATATTAAATTATACTATAAAATTAAAAATTACCAATTTTAAATTTTAAATTTAATCTATATTAAGTTTAAAATTATAAAGTTATTTAAAGAAATTTAAAGAAATAGATATATAGTTACAATATCTACGTTTAAAATAGAGTTTTGTAATACATATAGTTACGTTATCTTCGTTTAAAATGGAGTTTTGTAAATGAAAAAGTTTTCTTGAAGATTTCTTTTTAGCTTTAATTGAAAGCTAAATGATTAAATTTACTATTTCCTTTCAGCGAAAAATTCTGGTGTATTTCAATTAGAAATTATATTGATTGAAATCTTAATTTTTTGGACACTTTCAAAAAATCATTTAAGTTTGGCCATCTGATTTCAGAATATTATAATCAGCACAGGCTTCTACTGACAGGACGGGATATATTTTCAGGGATTTGGCTTTTAGCACAGTTTGTATTAACATGGGTCATTTGGTCATAGGCCATTCCAAATACAAAGCAACTTTTTCGAAATGCGAAATATAGCCATCTCCTTCCGCTTCATTAAAGTTTGTTACTAGCCTAACCTACTTTGATGAGTCAAATTCGTTCCGTCCATATTCACTACTTAATTGGTTTCGCTGAACGGTGTCTCCTTTCGATTCTAGTTGATTCACTGAACCGTGTCTCCTGTCCGATTCTTGTGGTTTTGCTGAACCGTGTCTCCCGTTAGATTCTTTTTGATTCGCTGAAACGTGTGTCCTGCTTGATTCTTGTTGGTTCGCTGAAACTTGTCTTTTGTTCGATTCTAGTTGATTCGCTGAAAGGTGTCTCCTGTTCGATTCTAGTTGATCACTGAATCGTGTCTCCTGTTCGATTCTAGTTGTTTTGCTGAACCGTGTCTTCTTTTAGATTCTACCTGTTTCGCTGAACCGTGTCTCCTGTTTGATTCTTGTTTTTTCGCTGAACCGTGTCTCCTGTTTGATTCTAGTTTTTTTCGTTGAACCGTGTCTCCTGTTCGATTCTAGCTGTTTCACTGAACCGTGTCTCCTGTTCGATTCTAGTTGTTTCGCTGAACCGTGTCTTCTTTTAGATTCTAGCTGTTTCGCTGAACCGTGTCTCCTGTTTGATTCTTGTTTTTTGGCTGAACTGTGTCTCCTGTTTGATTCTAGTTGATTCGCTGAAACTTGTCTCTTGTTCGATTCTAGTTGATTCGTTGAAAGATATCTCCTGTTCGATTCTAGTCGATCACTGAGCCGTGTCTGCTTCTTTTCTCGCTTTTTCTCTTTCAGCTTCGATTCTTACCTTTTGTCTCTCAGATTCCATTTTAAGTTTTTCATCTTCAAACTGAACTTGGGATAACTTCTGCGTTTTTACAGGTCGTTGATTTAACGTGCCTTCATCGAAAATATTGTTGTCTACTATATCTTCTGTAATTCTGTTGTGACTTACGCATAGACTCCCTTAATTCTAATTCGAAATTATTAGCAATTTCTTGCGTATCGTCTTTTAAAAAAAATCTAAATATCTTTTCTGTGGAGGGTGAATTTAAGGGACATTCAGGTACAGACATGTTACACGCCGGAGAATTCCAACTGAGCGAATCCCGGACACGAACCCCAAATTTGATATGTTACTAATTCGCAACATATAAAGGTATGAAACCCAGATTCAATGTTGCAAATTGGCAACGTATAAAGGTATGAAACCCAGGTAAAATTTTGAAAATTCGCAACATATATAGGTAAGAATACCAGGTTCAATGCTGCAAATTCGCAACATATAGAGGTAAGAATACCAGGTTCAATGTTGCGAATTAGCAACGTATAGAGGTAAGAATACCAGGTCCAATGTTGGAAATTCGCAACATATAGAGGTAAGAATACCAGGTTCAGTGTTGCAAATTAGCAACATATAGAGGTAAGAATACCAGGTCCAATGTTGTAAATTCGCAACATATCGAGGTAAGAATACCAGGTTCATTGTTGCAAAATAAGCAACATATAGAGGAAAGAATACCAGGTTCAATGTTGCAAATTCGCAACATATAGAGGTAAGAATACCAGGTTCATTGTTGCAAATTCGCAACATATGAAGGTATGAAACACAGGCTAAAAAAAAAACAAAAGATAAAGAAAAGGTGGGTTCGCTCAGATTGGAACACACGGAAGAGGTACCGACAAATAAGAAACAGAAGATTTGTAAATAGATTTTAAACGGAAGATAAAATACAACATTGGAAAAGATGGAGGGATAGACGTACAATTAATAATAGAACACATAACTGAAATTCGATGTCATTTAAAAGTTTGTGTTTTGGAAATAAGGAATTCGTAAATACAGAGAAAGTTATTATAAAGTGTTCACAGACGTTTGTTGTTCTTCCTTCCACAATGTGAAATATAGAATTCGGGAGTAATGTTTCTGTTCAGTTTCCTCTTGCTTAATTGGATTGCATCCGAGATGAAAGTGCGATGATTCATTTTTATTTCTTTGGGTATGATCTTCCTTATTCTTTACCCATTAAATAGTCAAATAGACCCACGATCTCCGGGACGAAATTTGCTTATTCACTACACAACACGTACTAGAATAAGCTTGTGGGTGTATTTCTCATCCCTTACGATCGCATTATGAGACTTTATTTTTCTCGCGAACACTTATCGTCGGAGGTCATCGGGAAACTAAAATTACAATACCAAAATCCCACTTGGTAATCTACTACGTTAGCGTAGGTTACTGATTTTTACAGACTTTCTTAGGATCGATTTTGGTATCTGTTTGATTATAGAAGGCGGATGGTTGGAAGATGAGTGTATATAGAGTGGTTTATCATTGGGTTTTCTGTATGGTTTGTGTGTGCCTTTTCTTAGGTTGAAGGTAATATCTAGAAAATCTACTTCATTTAGGTTAGTTTTTATATCTATGTCGAATCCGTTATTTTTGAAAATCTTTATTATTGCTTTTCTAGTTTTGTCTGTGTTTTGTTTGTTACAGTTTCTTAAGATTATGAGACCGTCATAAATTGATCTAAATACACCGAAATATATAAATAAACTAACAACCGATACCGATAAACTAGCCGTTTAGAAAAAACAAATAAAGATAATCAATCCAAATAAATAAATTAAAAACTGTTCCCGCCAAAATAATAGTCAGAACAAACCACAACAATCAACCCCAAAATTCAACAAATAGCTTTATCTTCCCAAACAAAAACAAAACTGTTAAATACGCTATAAAAACACCGATCAAAATAAAAATAATAAATAAATAAATATATAAGATAAAAAATTAAAATAAAATAAAAACAAGCAAAATAATTTGATCCAAATAAATAAACAAATAAACGACTTCCGGTAAAATACCCGCCATAATAGACAACCCACAATAAGCTATATAAACAAATTTTTACTACGTTAATAAAAAAAACGATCAAAATAAAAAAATATAAAATAAAATAAAAATAAAATAAATAGATAAGATAAAAAACAAAAATAAAATGAAATAAAAACAAGCAAAATAATTTGACACAAATAAATAAATAAATAAACGACTTCCGGTAAAATATCTGCCAAAATAGACTACCCACAATGCACCACTGACGCGTATATATAAATAGCACTCGTGGCCTGACCATTGCATCTAGCATGAAACAGACTGTCGCCTCTAAGTGTTGACTTCTATGTTGACTTTTATATATATATATATATATATATATATATATATATATATATATATATATATATATATATATAAAGGCTAAAAATAATGGAAGCATTATTAATAAAAATAAACAAACGAACACTTAATAATATTAACTTTGAACATGGACATAATATCTTGACCGTTTTTTTTTAAAGAAAAAATGAAAATATTTTATAAAACAACACACTATTTCTTATTTTAAAAGTTAAAATATAATCCTTGAAAATGGCTAAATGTATTTTATAAAATGTTTTCATTTTTCAAAACACAGTCAAGATATTATATCCATGTTAAAAGTTAATATTATTAAGTGTTAGTTTGTTTGTTTTTATTAATAAGGCTTCTATTATTTTTAGCCTTTTCTTTTTTTCATGCAGAGGATGTTATTATATTAGCGTTGTAGGTCTCCATGAATATTTAAATGAGATCTAATTGAGCTATTGTCAGAAAGGTGTAGAGTTAATCTGCGGGTCAATATATGTATGGATGTGTGTGTGTGAATAAAGACAAAAAGGAAAGCCGTATTGGCATCATGAAAATACCAAATAATTCAACTGAATATCGAATTGACCGTCACGTGGATAAACAATGGATACGTACTTCAAAGACTCATTAAACCCTGATCGAAAAGTCTGCTATCGGTAAGGGAAGTTTTAGTGACTCACCAAACTTATAAGAACTAAAAAGAAATTGAAGAAATAACTACATAAAGTTCACCAACAAATTAAATGATAAAGAGTATAATCACGTGCAATCTAGTTCAGACAATTTCAGGATAAAATTCCTTGTTTCCTGTTTAGGATTGGGTTTCCGGTTCCTTCTCCAGTCTTCTTCAACTCTATACTTTTAAACGTCTCTGCCTAAACTCTGAAATTTTATTCTTTCTTTCTTTTTTTTGTGTGGCTTCAATAAGAGTAGTGCCTTAGTCACATTCCTTTCCAGACTTTTGTACAGGGGTAGAGTTTTTTTCGCCTGATTCTTGTTTAGAATAGGGTTTGTAGTTATTTCTAAAATTTTCTAATTTTCTTTCACTACCTGTAGCCCACTGTGTCTTAGTGGCATTATCGCCTTCCTTGGGGTTGAATTGATTAAAAAATAATTATAGAGAAAATTTAAAATATCTTTTTGTTTCCATGCAAGACAAACGTCTTATCATTGTTGCCATTTCATATTTAGGTTACAGTTTCTACTGGAAACTCTGAAGGCGAAAATGGAATAGGAATTTCACTAAGGAACCCATCAGATATCCCAAGAGAAAATATCTTACACCAGTCAGAAAGACTCATGGCTCTAGCTACAGTCATATCAGCTTATACACCCACTGAAAAAAATCTATGCAGATAAATATCTTATAAACGGGATTAATTAAACTTTGATATGTTTTTACGGCTTATCAACCCATTGTAGGTTATTTACAGTTAAAATATATATTTTATATTATCAGAATCTTGGGGGTGGCAGGTTTACTGGTACAAGTCTTACTAATTAACCCATAGTTGGGGAGAAGAGGTGAATTCATACCGTTCTCAAGGATGTTTGCGGGTAAGTGAATAGAACAACGCCTTGTTGTTTGTATGCAAGAGAGACATCGTTTTTGCATTGTCACCATTTCATATTTAGATCCCAATTTCCATTGGATTATTGCTAAGGAGGAAACGAAACATAAGTTTGGAATTGCACTAAGCAGCTCCTTAGGTACCCTAACAGACACTAGAATTAAAACCCAGCACCCCGATTTCCAATTCCTAGCCGTTATCTATTACACCACAGGCACATCTAAGAATACAACACCTGAAATTCCTACACCTTCACCCACCTAGATACTGACCAGTTACGATGTTGCTTAACTTCGGTGATCAGAGTTGGATTTTTATTATTCGAAGAACATTTAATTCCTAAATAAATGGTTTAATCATCCTTTGCTCAATGTACTCACCTGGCGGAACCCATCCATCTCGAAGTCAATACTTTTATCTTGCGATATAAAGATACTTGCATCGGTATTAAGTGTGCAGAATTTTAGTAATCGATATAAATTTATAAAAGCTTGTGTAGTATCTTCGATCCGCATTGAGAGCTCCGCTCTTGTGTCCCGCTACCAGACTAGGTCGAGCTTATAGGATATCTATTGATACAAAGTATTCGTTACATAGGTTAGTTGTCCCAAAATACTTCTCTTCTCTTATATGTCTTCGTGACAGATCAGTTTATAGGATAACGGTAAGAATTTGATTGCAGAACTGCCTCAGATCAATTTTATTTTTGGATCTGCGATACTGCAGTCAAATAT
>OZ038492.1:16360797-16373297 GCA_964036315.1 Acanthosepion esculentum | reverse complement strand
ACTTCAAGTCTGTATTCGCACGTTTAATACACTTATTTTTCTATCTCAATTACTGGCGTTGTTTATTTATTTGTGCAGGATTCCATTCCCGGAATCCACAACAATTAATGAAGGTATTACATATCTCCTAACAAAAATGGGTGAAAAAGATGATCCCTAAATTACAGACCAATAACATGACATGAATATTCGAGGAGGAATCTTTCGATTAAACTTCTTCATTCCATCTCTTCTGCCTGTCTCAGTCCACCTTTCGCATGAACTCAACAGAAATAACCACGGATACAAAGTACAAAAGAAAGTCTTTAATCATCTATTCTACATTGATGGCATCAAACTCTTTGCTAAAGACGACAGTAAGTTGAATGGTCTCCTCAATACAGTAAAATGTTTCAGTGACCACATGGGTATGGATTTCGGATCAGATACCGTAATTTCCCATGTATAATGGGAAATCCATAATACGCACGCCTAAGCTGAAACTGTGGGGAAATAATGCATAATACTCACCCTTTCTTTGGTAATCAAACCCTATAAATTGTACCTCTCAAATTTCATTACGGTCAGCGTTTCCTACTCTTATTTAAAAAATGGTTTTAAACATAGAATAATATTATTCTAATTTAGTTTTATGATAATTTTTTTATTTTACGGCAATTTTTTAAATATTTTTGTAGCTGTGCATAATACGCACCCCCAATTTAGCTTATTTTTTTTATAGAAAAAATGCGTATTATACATGGGGAATTGCGGTAATTTGAAATTGTAAGAGATTAGGCTAATCTGAATAATAATAATAATAATAATAATAATAATAATAATAATAATAATAATAATAATAATAATGAAAATATAAATAATATGAATGATATCACACTCTTTGCCAAATACGACACTAGGTTGACTCCCCTTCTATTCTGTCTGTTCTTAATTCCCCTTTCCCATGGATTAAACAGTAATAACTATGGATATTAAGTAAAAAAGAAACTGTTTAATCACCAGTTCTACATGGAATCTTTGCCAAAGACGACAATGTGTTGAAATGTATCATCAATACATTCATATTTTTTAGTGATTACATCGATATGAATTTTGGATTAGATAAATAATGAATATTCTTTTAATTAAGTATTATTTACAATAATAATAATAATAATAAAGCATATTTTTAATTTAGTAGTATTTAAATAAATAGAAAAAAGTCCTTCGTTTAGTTATTATTTATAATAACATTAATAACTAAGAATACATGTGACAATTTCTCATAAACAACATAATATAAATAAATAAAAGGATCTTAAAACTAATGTTATACCTATTATAACTGGGTAATGGATTCGACCAAGGAAATAATAATAATAATAATAATATTAATAATAATAATAATAATAATAATAATGCAAATATATCACTGTACACCGACTGAAGCTGCAAAATACTTAAAAAAGAATACAAAGACAAATGCGACCGACCAGATAAAGAAACAATGGCAAGATAAACCGCTCCACGGCCAATACTCTGCCGGTACCAAACAAGCTGAGGGAGACAAAAACCGCACCCATCAGTGGCTACGTAGAGCAGGGTTGAAAGCTGAAACTGAAGGTTTTATCATTGCTCCACAGGACCAATGCTTGTTAACTAGGAATTATCAAGCACATACACTAAAATACTGTGTTAGCCCAAAATGCAGATTCTGTGATAAATATCCAGAAACCATTGATCATCTTGTATCAGGTTGCACGATATTGGCACACACTGAATATAAAACCCGGCATGACAGATTGGGCCAATATCTGCACTGGAAAATATACAACTTCTACGGGAAGGAAACTGGTACGAACACCACCCAGACCCGGTTACGGAGATAGGACCTGTTACAATTCTATGGGACTACACAATACACACTGACAGAACATTCAAAGCCAACCGCCCAGACATTGTTATTAAAGACCACAAACAAAATAAGTGCCTCCTTATTGATATGGCAGTCCCTGCAGACTGCAATGTATCTTTGAGAAGGGATCTCTGGAAGTCCATGCCTCAAAGAGATACAAAAAATTGTTCTGACAAGTACAGCCCACACTTTACGAAGGGCTTTATCTATGTAATTATTTTTTTTTGCAGTGCAAAATGTCATGATGCCATTTCTAACCTGAGGTCCCTGGGCGGGACCCGGAAAGAAATGTGTAAACGCCAGATATCAAAGGAAATAATGATAATAATAATAATAATAATAATAATAATAATAATAATAATAATAATAATAATAATAATAATATGGCAGTCCCTGCAGACTGCAACGTATCTTTGAAGATATTCGAAAAGCTGTCAAAATACAAGGACGTTGAAATCGAAATCTCAAAAACGTGGCACATGGGAACATCAACAATCCCTGTTGTAGTTGGAGCCTTAGGATTGGTTGGAAAATATTCCAGTAATTGAAGGGTTCCATGGAAGCCCATGCCTCAAAGAAATACAAAAAATTATTCTGACAAGTACAGCCCACACTTTAAGAAGGGAATTATCTATGTAATAATTTTTTTTTGTAGTGGAAAGTGTCATGATACCATTTCTAACCTTAGGTGCCATGGGCGGGACCCGGAAAGAAATGTGTAAACGCCAGATATCAAAGATGATAATAATAATAATAATAATAATAATAATAATAATAATAATAATAATAATAATGAATCTTTCAAGGAGACTCCCTATCGCCCCATTCTATTCGGTATGTCCTTTCACCCCCTTTTGCATGAACTAAACAGTAATAATTATGGATGAAAAGTAAAAAAGAAAGTTTTAATCTCCTATTCTGGATGATATCAAATTCTTTGCCAAAGACAACAATGATTTGAAAGGTATCTTCAATCCTGTAAAATGTGTCAGCGACGATATCAATATGGATTTCGGATTAGATAAATGTGCAAACGTAACATTCAAGAAAGGGAGAATCCCTAAAAAAGCACTCAATGGATCTCGGTTTTCTCACAAAGAGTGGGGAAGTGGAAGAAGAAGAAGGTTATAGATACTTCGGAGTAAGCGATGGGGATAAGGTACAACATACCCAAATGAAGAGAAAGTAAGAAAATAATATTAAATATTGCTGTTAAATGCCGAGTTGAATTCACCAAAAAGATTATGAGCCATAAACAACTTAGCTCTCTCCGTGGCGCAATATAGTTTCAACGACCTTAATTGGACCATAATTGACATTAAGTGAATGAATGTCAAAACGAGAAAGCTTCTCACTTGCCACCATATGCATTATCCTGATACTAATGTTGATCGTCTGCATGTGAAATGCTTTACAAAACAACTACAATCGATTTTTCAAAGATATTTGGAAACTACAGATATAATAAGGGAAACCAAGAAATTCGAAATGTAATTTCAAGTGAGCGAAGAAATGCAAATAAACCATAATAAATATACTGCTACGGCAAAGAAGCTAAAAAAGAAGGCAGAAGCAAATACAATGTACAAAATTCAGAAACAACGGAAAGATAAGCATCTTCATGCTCAATACTCTGCCTGTACTAAAGAAGCTGATGTGGACAAAGCCCGTACTCATCAGTAGATACGTAGTGCAGGGTTAAAAGCTTAAACCGAATGTTTTATTCTTGCTGCACAGGACAATGAAATTACCAAGCACACATCATGAAGAATTGTGTTGAATCCAAATGCAGATTCTGCGATGAATAAACAGATACAATTGTCCATCTTCTATCATGTTGAACAGTGTTAGCATCAACTGAATATAAAAGGTCGGCGTGACAGAGTGGGCCAATATCTGCATTGGAAAATATGCAAATTTTATCGGAAGGAAACTGCAAGAAATTGGTATGAACATTAACCAGACCCGGTCACGGAGATAGGTTCTGTAACCATTTTATAGGACTTTACAATACACACAGACTAAAAAATGAAAGCTAATCTCCCAGACATCACGATCAAAGACCATAAAAACAGAATGTGTTTTCTTATTGACATAGTAGTTCCTGCAGATTGCAATGTATCTTTGAAGATCTTAATAAAAAGCTATCAAAATAAAGGGATTTTGAAATGGAAATCTAAAAAATGTGGCACATGAGGATATCAGTTGGAGCACTCGGGTTGATTGGAAAATGTTTCGATAGACTCATTGAAAAGATTCCTGGTAGGCCATGCCTTAAAGAAATACAAAAAATTGTTCTCACGAGTACAGCCCACAACTTACGAGCTTTATCTATGTAAGATATGTGTGTTGTTGCTCTTATTTTTTAAATGATCAGTGGCAAATATCATGAAGCTATTACTGACATTAGGTCTCTGGTTGGGACCCGAAAAGAAATCTGTATACAACATAAACCCAAAGAAATAATAATAATAATAATAATAATAATAATAATAATAATAATAATAATAATAATAATAATAATAATAATACGTAGTACAGGGTTAAAAGCTGAAACTGAGGGTTTTATTCTAGCTGCACTGGACCAATGATTTCTAACTAGAAATTTCCAAGCACACGTTCTGAAAGATTGTGTTGACCCGAAATGCAGATTCTGTGATAAATATCCAAAGAAAATTGACCATCTTGTATCCAGATGCACAATATTAGCACCAACTGAATATAAAAGTTGGTATGATAGATTGGATCAATATCTGCACTGGAAGATATGCAACTTTTACGTGAAGAGAACTGGAAGCAATTGTTATGAACACCAACCAGACCCGGTTATAGAGATAGGACCTGTAACAATTTTAGGGAGTTTGCAATAAACACAGAGAGATCAATCAACGCTAATCGCCGATAAATAGTGATCAAATATTACAAAAACAGAATGTGTTTTCCTATTGACATCACTGTCCTTGCAGATTGTAATGTATCTTTGAAGATCTTCGGTAAACTATCAAAATACAAGGATCTTCAAGTGGAGATCTAAAAATGTGGCACATGAGGACATCAATAATTCCAGTTGTATTAGGAGTCCTCGGATTGATTGGAAAAGATTCCGATAGACTCATTGAAGAGATCCCAGGTGGCCCATGGCTTAAAGAAATATAAAGTATTGTTCCCGCAAGTACAGATCGCACATTACGAAGGGCTGTAGCTATATAAAATGTGTGTGATCTCAGATTCTCTTTTTCTTTTTTTCATTAAAATGATCTGTGGGAAATGTCATGAAGTCATTTCTGAGCTTAGATCTCTGGTTGGGACCCGGAAGGATATGTGTATATAACAGAAATCAAAGGAAATAATAATAATAATAATAATAATAATAATAAGTTTCTATTTCTGAGAAAAAGCGTCGAGTCCCAACATTGCTGAGAATTTTTTTTTTTTTTAATTTTTGGAAGCCGATTTTTTTTTAATAATAATGGGTATAAAGTAATTAATATTAACAAAACAAAAGTCATTGAAACAAAGCAAGTTCAGTCGACCAATGATGACAATTCCAGAACAACGTAACTATAAACAATTTTTTCTATCCTCTGCCAGCCGCTATGATGGAGGAAGCATTACCTCGAACCGTCGCCAGTGAGACACGCTGCAAGAGCCACTCCGTTTCGCGAGGCTCGTCCCTTAATCGAGACGCAATCGCGCCAATCATCCGAAGGAACGCCAACGAACGAGGGCCAATAACCTCTGAAGTCTCCACTGCCACAGGAGTAAAAAAAAAATCTATCAGCAGGAGAAGAATATTTAGCGATTATTTTATAATAATAATAATAATAGATTACACAAATAAATTGTTGGTATTTTGTAATTTAAATAAAACACCTAGTCCAGGTATACGCTTAGGTCTGTCTAACAGTTAATGCTGTTATTTCAGTCTACTTCTGTAAGAATTAATTTTTTAATTCATTCTCCCGAGGATGTGATTTTTTTAAAAAAAGATTTGTTTATTTTTCAAAGTATCATGAACTAACTCGTTTATAAAGTAACTTTTGATGTTGGACTGAACCAAACCTATCTGGGAATCATTTAACATTCTAGAGCTTCTTACGTCCCGCGGCATCAATTTTACAAGATCAGCGTCATTGAGATTAAAAATCAAGATATTATCTATAAAGTAAAATTTACAATCTACCTGTGTGTTTTTTTTATTTACTATACAACGTGAATAAAATATTTTTTTCTTCTTATATTGTTAGAAGAAACTGATTTACTTTCCCTATAAATGACTAAACTCAAAGTACAATACGAGATTTCTGAATTAAACTTAGGGACAAACTGAGATGCATGTGGAATTCATGGTCTCAATCCAAACAATTCTTTGCCGTTTTCAGGCAGTAAATGAATAAACGTTGTTTTATTATGTGTTAATATACACTTGTCTGTTATTGTTCATCCCAACAACGTGGGATATAACGAAGTGTTGACGACGAGATCCTCCATCTAGGTATTGACTAGTCTCAACGTTGCTTAACTGCGGTGATCGCACGTGAATTCGTGTTTTAACGTGATGTGGCCGTAGGCTAGATTCATGGGAGTACCAGTAAAACGGAACAAACTGGGATAGCAAATGAAACACATGTAGTCACTAAAAATAACGCTTACTGAATATGAAGAAAAGATTTAATTATATCTTAAAACCTGAAACCAGTGTGGCTTGAGTAACTAAAAAAAAAGAAAAAAAAGAAAACGGAAAATGAAACAATAAGAGTTAGTAAATACGTTATTTTATATTGTATTCAACCAATTCTACGAGTTTTAGTTTCACTGAAATGTCCTTTCTATTTATTAGATACAAATATAAAAAATAAAGTAACTATTTAAAGTACTTGACTAGTAATGTAACTATTTAAAGTACTTGACTAGTAATCTAACTATTTATAGTACTTGACTAGTAATGTAACTATTTAAAGTTCTTGACTAGTAATGTAACTATTTAAAGTTCTTGACTAGTACTTTCAGCGTAGAATTTAAGCAACCTGAGTATCCATCCAATATCCTGAAATGCTTATACACCCACCACACATACATACACACCTGGGTGACTGCGCGCGCACACACACAAACGCACGCACATAGTCACATATACCGTCAAAAGATATTATATCAATCATAAACTTCAATAACGGTAAAAGTCCAGAAACAATATTTGACAAATTTAAGCAAGTCCATTTCCACCTTTGGTAAAATCTCTAACTAAATTTTTAGTTATTTTAATAATTGCCTTTTGAGATATTTTTGGTATTTATGAAAATGGACTAGCCGAATTTATTATGCACATTAAATTGAAATTAGTTTAAAACTAGTTAAAAGAAAAAACTTGTAGTTCCGACGAATGATTTTTTTTTTTTTTTGGAAATATTTCGACTATTATTTGCCAGTCTTGGTCACTCCTTAATTTGGGTAAAAACAATGCAAAGAAGCTCGAGACGCTTAAGAATTCAAATCAAGGAAAACAAAAACGAGTTGACGTTTACAACGTAAGAGCAAGTTGAGGCGTAAAAAAAAAAGGATTTTTGTTTTTTACTGCATAAACTGCCTTTTTTTGTCACATCATATTTTTCTTTGGAACAGAGATCTCCAGACAGGATGGAGTTGTTCTGCATCAATTGCAGACATTTTTCTAGTTGCTATTACCATTAGTTCGGCTATTCTTCTTTGATTGAAATGCTTTTGGTTCGTCAATTTTATTTCCGGATGGTCTAAGTCCATTCTGTGATGGCATTTCCATAAAAATAAATCATTCGTTTTTTTTTTCTTTTAATTATGCAACTACCAACGGACACAAGCATCCTAACTTTAGTTTAAAACCCCTGAAATTATTAAAAACTATTTTTCTCATTTTTTTTCCACAATATATATTGCAATATGGGCAATGGAAAAAAATCTAACAAATGCGAAAATAACAGAAAATAAGAGCATTATCGACTGAAGGAATGTCCTCAGGAGAAATATCAAAGGAGATTTGCAGATACAGGGTGTCCATAAAGTTCGTGTGCACTTTAAAAAATGTATAACTTTATTTGTATTTGCGATAGAAATAATCTGTAAAACATGTTATAAAGTTTAATGTACCTAGTTTTAAGTATAGCTAAAATAACTAATGTGATTTCAGGCATTACTATAAATCAGTTGGCAAATGTTTTCCGTCAACTGCAAAATCGTATTACCCTTTGTATTGCTAATGATGGAGGACATGTGGAAACTTAAATAAAATTTCAATAAAAACTTAAAAAATATAGATTTACTTCTTTCTAATCCTTTTTACAAATTATTTCTATCGCAAATACAAATAAAGTTATAAATCTTTTAAAGTGCACACGAACTTTAAAGACACCCTGTATAACCGAACTGTTGAAAATATACTTAAGTTGAGAATTAGAGGCAAAGGAAAAGGTTTTAAGAACTTGTCTTGTCGAGGGGAACTCAAAGTAAAGTGAGTTATAGAGAAACAGCCACTTTTGACCAGCGCTCAGTGTTGACCATGTTCGCCATAGTCTATGAATATAGAATCCAGCGCAGTACGTAATCTGTTCAATGAAACAACGTTAAAGATTAACACTCGCGAGTCAGACACTCTACTGAATCTGACTATATCGCCAATGCCACCAGCATCTGTTCCGTAATCCTTCAGACTTCGATATCAAAGGCTGGCAGTAATATTTAGCCACTCCCACGAGGGTTACATGTGGTACAAGGCCGGGTTTAACGTGGGTATTCTGAGCTCCTAGGCTCGGCAAAAAATATTCCCTATTGGAACCCGTAAAAACGGGTTCAGGGGCAGTCTACCACCCCGAACGAGACTCTGCCCCTCGGTGGAGCCTCGTCCGGGTTCCTCTCCTCCCGAAGGCAGAGAGTTCGACTGTTCAGCCATCAAAGGCTGACAGTGCATATTCGGGAAAAACATGGCCGCCATTATACACGTCGCATATTTTGAGCTTTCTGATTGGTTAAACCTTCTATTGGTGAACTATAAAATGAGTCAGCTCATTTTGGCTGGCTCACTAGTATACCAGAGTAGCCAAAAACTCCAACACTCAGGTCTTTGAACAGGCTGGAATTGAGGGAGTTACAAAAGACAAATGGTGTAGAATACATCGAAAATCGGGATCTGTTAAGGAATTTCTTAGGCAAGCTCCTCTCAGTAAAGCGAACATCAAACTGGATCAACAAATACATGAAAATTGACTTTTCGTGGGTGGATCACGAGTGAGAGTTGATGGACCTCATGGAGCAATGGTTCGGTTTATTATCCAATGCAGATGTGTCTGTAGATAAAATAATGCAGCAAGGATGTGGTAGTGTGATGATATGGACTAATATTATCGATCAAACAAACCATTACTGGACGGTATTTACTAAAACGAGGGTAGATGTGGCACAAGGCCGAGTTTAACGTGGGTTCTCCTAGCCCGTAGGCTCGGCCAAAAAATCCCCGTAGAACCCGCATAAACGGGATCGGATTGGTCAACCTCCCCGAACGAGACTCTGCCCTTCGGATGAGCCTCGTCCGTTCCTCTCTGCTCAGAGGCAGAGAGTTCGACCAGCAAGCCGAAAAAGAGAACACGTTACTGGACCAATCAAAGTTGATGAAGTAATTAAACTGAATAGTTCTTACTGTTGCCATTTGATGGGCAAGACTTTGAATGGTACTACAAGTTCCAGCTTCATAGTTTCAAAGCGACGTTTGTATTTATCTATGGTTATGCTCCTCCTCATCTATCTATGTTTACCCTCGATTTTTTATCATAAAAGGTTTACAGGAAAGAAGATAACGTAAGGGCCAAATCAAGTTTCGATTTGAATCCGATCGAAAATCTATGGCGAATTAGGAAGATGAAATTATATGAAAATGGTAAAAAATATGACACCAAAGCGGGCCCAAGGGAAGCAATTAACACTACCCATTAGGAAATTGAACCTGCTGAAGTAACAAAATCAAAGGCGTATTGTATATGTTTGTTAGTTTTTTTTCTTTTGTAGGGGTTGGGCAATTGTTGATGATTTTATTAACTTCTTACTGATATAAAAACTGCATAATTTTTGCATAATAAAATCAGACTGCACATTTTATAATAAGTCCATTAACTTTTAATAAAACAAAATAAACGTTTCACTCAAGCTTTGTATTAACTAAATTAATCATTTAAAATTTGGCCAAAATTGTTAAAAGCAAATTCGAAATACTGCGGTTTATGTGATTTGCATAATAACTTCAAACAGTATGTAAATATGTTTTCATATATGTATAAACTTATTTGATTGTCCGACTCAAGACTTTTGCATCGAAATATTATTAGGGCCAGATGTACGATAAATATTTATTGTCAACTGACTGTTTTATGCAGAGTTTCTGTTGACATATATATATATATATATATATATATATATATATGAAGAATACGTTGAAATCACGGAATTTTCACGTCTTTTTAGTTGTAACATATATATATATATATATATATATATATATATATATATATATATATATATATATATATATATATGTTTTTTGCAGAGGTTCTGTTGACCTGAAAAATACATTGAATTCACGGAATTTTCACGTCTTTGTTTGTTGTAATACACACACACACACGCACACACACACACACACATATATATATATATATATATATATATATATATATATATATTAGGTCATCCCATAAGTTCTCTCCGAATTTTAACATCTTGTTATAATGAACAAAATTTAAAGAGTATTTTATAATATCTAATGGAACTGATTATTTTTTTCATGTTTAGATGCATTTAAACTGATCAAATTTTATTTCAGAGAACAATAAAATTAAATTTTGTTTGATTAAAACCACTGCTAACATGGAAGTACCCAAGAATCGTTTGAGGCACATAATGCTTTATGAGTTCAAGAAAGGAAACCCAGCAGCCGAAGCGGCTAGAAACATTCACTCAGTTTATGGAGAGGAATGTGTGAATGAAAAAACTTGCAGAAGATGGTTTGCAAAATTCAGAGGTGGAGATTTCACACTTGTAGATGAAGATCGAACCGGACGTCCAGTTGAGTTTGATGAAAAGCTTCTTGAAGCAGCCCTTGAAGAAAATCCTGCTTCATCAGTTGAGGAATTGGCAGTGGTTCTTAGTTCAAACCATACAACTGTTCATCGTCATCTTCAACATCTTGGAAAAGTTCCTAAACTTGGAAAATGGGTGCCTCATGAATTGTCTGAAAACAACCTCAAATCCCGAGTTGACATCTGCTCTTCTCTCAATTCTCGCCAACTTGTTTCACCTTTTGTTTTGTAGAGACTTGTGACTGGCGACGAAAATGGATCTTTTATCGAAATGTTAAGCGTCGTATACAGTGGCTTGGTAAAGGGGAAGGACTCCAGCCACAGCTGAGAAGGGAATTTCATGGGCAAAAGGTTCTTCTTTCAATCTGGTGGGATTGCCAAGGAATAATCCACTTTGAATTCTTACCACCTAATGCAACAATTAATGCTCAAATATACTGTCAGCAATTAGAGCGTTTGAACCAAGCTTTGTGGAAAAAAGACCTCTAGTGAATCGAAAACGAGTGATGTTTCATCAGGACAATGCGCGACCACACACAGCAAGAATCACGTCACAAAAGATCGAAGAACTTGGTTGGGAGAAAATTCCTCATCCCCCTTATTCTCCCGATCTTGCTCCTTCAGACTACCATTTGTTTCGTAGCTTACAGAATCATTTGGAAGAAACAGCTTTTGTAACACAGGAAGAGGTTAAAACTGACATTTGTGAGTTCTTCGAATTAAAGGCAAAAGAATTTTACAGTAATGGAATTAGTAAGCTTGTTAATGGACAGAAGGAAGTCATAGATAATCAGGGAAAATACATTGTTGATTGAATCTGTAATTAAATGTAACATTTGGTCACTTGTTTTCTTTATTCAAAATTCGGACAGAACTTATGGGATGACCTGATATATAGATATTGTGTATATTTAGGCAGCGTTTTTTCATTGATGCATGTTTCATTAAATAATATAGAAACGTTTTGTCTATTTATTTTAAGTTCCTTTCATATTGTCTGATAAGCTTAATAACATTATCATTGAAATTCTTGAAGCTATATACATAAAACTGTTGAATAAACTGAACAAAATAAACTACGAAATCTCCACAAATATTCTTAAATGCCTATAATTGATAACAGATGGCATTCGCTTATACCAACGGCTTCCCATACTTAATACTTCTCGTTTTCACTCTCGCGTGGTCATGTGTGACGTCATGAGCTGCAATGCAATTTTCGCTTCCGCGTCTC
Organism: Acanthosepion esculentum; assembly: GCA_964036315.1. Taxonomy (NCBI): domain Eukaryota; kingdom Metazoa; phylum Mollusca; class Cephalopoda; order Sepiida; family Sepiidae; genus Acanthosepion; species Acanthosepion esculentum. The sequence goes on along the minus strand of OZ038492.1, from coordinate 16,361,071 downwards.
GTATACACGAGTTTGTCGTTGCTTCGAAATTTTTCATGCAACAAAAAGAGACTATCATTATTGTTTCGTCCGTGTATTGTTTGATGTATTGAAATGTAATTGTCATCTTTGATAATGGCTGATGTAAGCCGAAAGCTTAGATTGGATTTAAACATGTATCAATATGGTGATTTACCTTCGTCTTTCAATGATAAAGTTATTAAGCTTATCAGACAATATTAAAGGAACTTACTTAAAATAAATAGACACAACATGTCTATATTATTTAATGAAA